>VXAD01004204.1:236972-280951 GCA_013399195.1 Dicrurus megarhynchus
TTTTTTTTTTTTTTTTCCCATGGAAGAGTCTGTAAAAAAGTAAGAGAAAGTTGAGATCGTGCCTGACCCTTCTCACCTCATTTCTCAGACTGGCAGAAATGACCCTACAGGACCATGGACTTTGACCAGCCAGACGGCAAAACACGTAACAGTGGTTTTCTCTCTGCTGAGGGGGTTCAAGGCCTTTTCTTCGTGAAAATTAGCAGTATTCTCAATGAATAAAATGGGGTTTGCTCAGCATAAGCCAGAATGAGATCAGAAGAATGATACAGAGGTGGCTGAAGTAGGTTCAGGAGCAAAACCCGCTTGATCCTGCCCTGTTCTCTGTTACAAATCACAATTCTGAGAGGTTTGAAAATGGTTGTGGTGTCTGAAAAATAAATGATGAGCTTCTCCTCATAGGCTGCTACAGCACATTTACAAATAATATTAATATTCTCTTGGTTAAAGATGTATTTTATTTTATTAATATTCTCTTGGCTAAAGATGTATTTTATCTAACTTTTCCTTAAGCATCACTGTCACAATATAGGACATGGTGTGTTCACGAGGCTGGGTTTGTTTCCCTCTCCAGTTACAAGAGATATTATAGAGAAAATGAATAAACCTAAACAGAAAGAAATGAATCAACAGGGGAGCTCCAACTACTCTTTTTACTTGGATGTGACTGAGGATTTTATCCTTAGGAAACAAAATTATTCTTCCAGACTTCTTCCAGCCAATACTCTGGAGCGATACTTCTGTGCCCTGCTCACATCTTCCCCATCCCTGTGTCCCTGTATCCTGAGGATATTTATGAATGTCTGTCACTTGTTTAAACAAATGCTTTGTTTGGCAACCTTTGTTTTCCTGCTGCTGCTGCAGCTGCAGCTGCAAAATTGTGTGCACAGTGTGTTAATTTTTTACCTTTGATGCTATGGGAAGGATTTTTTTTCCCTAATGGAAAAAAAAAAGGAAGCCAACGAATGAGATCCCAATCTCTCCTGATCCACTCAAAACATGCGAAAGCAGCAACTTCCTTAGAAAACAATGGTCAATGAATGCTGATACCAGGGTAAAATAAGCTGGATACTTCCTGGAAGCAAATGATTCCTCAGAACGTGGCGAAGCACAGACATAAAATGCAAGAGAGAGGCTGGGAAAAAGGGCATGAAGAGGTGAGGAAATAAAACAACAAAGAAATCCTTTGTTTTATTTGGGACAACAAACTAACAGGGCAACTGGGGGCATTTTCTTCTACAAAATCAAAAAATTAAATTGATATATTGGCACCCTGAAGTTCTCAGTCATTTTTACACGGGGGAAGGAAATTAAGAATGGATTTGATGTAGGCACTTGAGCAAATTATCATGGTTTAAATCAGAATAAACCTTCCATTGTATCAAGTTCTTCTTGGCATTTGCTCATGGGCAGACTCTTATCCCAGGGTAAAGCGAAGCCTTCATTCACTACATGGGGATTACACTGAATTTCATTCAATTATTGCAGAAATAGCCATGGGAGCTCAGTTTTGGCAGCTCCTGAAGCTCAGGAGACTCTGAAGCACAGGAAGCAATTACCCTTTGGTCAGTCATTCATTGGAACTGGGAATCAAAGACTGAAAGGCAAATCCAGGCCTTCAGATTTAACAGCGAGATCCTTTCCCTCCTGCTGTTTGCCACTGTTTCCAGTCAGACTTTCTGCTGCATGAAGTGCTTGTCATATCTGGCTGAGCAGTCTCAAGGAAAAATGGGATGGGCCATGATAACAGAGTCATTCCATGATTTATTGGTGTCATTCAGAATTTCAAAAAGAAATGCCTCCTGGTTTGGAAAAAAAATCCAGAATCATTTCTCTAGTAAAGAGGGAAAAGCTCTTCCAAGAGGTGAGGTAATTGTGGGTTCTCAGCTGCTGGATCAGAGTGGACTGGCAGGAGAAGGTGCTGCAGCCTCCCGTGGCGATAAATTGTTTTATTTGTTTATTCTGCTGTTATCTCTGATCAGACTTGCAGGCATCAGTTGGATCCCGCCAGAATTTCCTGCAGTTAATTTGAGATAAATTAACTTTAGGTAAATACTGTCACTGGTTTATGACAATGGCAGTTTTTGTGTTTGTGTTGTGAAGTGATTCATGGCTCTCCAGAGGAGCAGGATCTCACACCTCCAGCAGGCAGGAGTTAATAGTCTTTGGGATGGGAATATTATGAAATTATGAGAAATGGGGGCAGTTTTCACACTGGGCTGCTTTAGGATGGCCAAAGCTGTTCCCAGCAGCTCCCCACAGCAGGTGGAACATGGATATTTGTTTTTCCACCTGGGATCTGCCATTGCCTGAGTCCAGCAGAAACTCTTTAGCAAAACTGTTGCAGGGCAAATCCCTGGAGCAAAGTGTGAAATAATCCGGTGTGAAAAGTCCGTTTCTAAGTAGTTTAACCTTTGAACTGCCTAATCTGCTTGTGAAGGGGGAGGATGTGGTAAATAAATCAACAGACTCAGCTGAGCATCACAAACCTGCATGAGGGAGCAACTTCCGAACCGGGTTTGCAGGCGTCAGGACAACCAGTTCCAGCTGAACCAGAGTGCATTCAGCTGTGTGGCATGACACTGGAGAGCCCCATTAAGCATCTTATTTAAGGAATAATTTAATGCAGAAGTCTGAAAGGTGCTGCTGGCTATGCTGAAGCTGAAAAATGAACCGTGGTTGGTATTTATTGGGCAGCACTGTGCTAAATAAAGACATAAAATCGTCTAATCTTTGTCCTCTTTCAGAGCTGTTTGCATACACTTCCTCCGTGCTTCTTTTTCGGGGCTTTTGCATATTTTCGTCATCCCCAGAGGGCTCACGGAGCATTCCCCACCTTCACCCAGCCCTCCTGTTCTCACACCACACGCAGGAGCACAAGTGACAGCGGAGTGAGGCTGATGAACTAATTTAGCAAATCCCCCCTTGCTGCCTGCTGCTCAGCCGTGCTCTGGGCACCGCGACATTTCTCTCCTTAACGTGACAGCTGACATCCAGCTCATCCCAGCTCAGCGCTCGGGAGCTGGCGGAGGGGGAGGAATCTGCTGGAAGGAGCAGAGAAATGAGTAGGGGATGGGAATGGTGTGAATGACTCTGGAGGTGCAGATCCCCATTTAATCTGCCGGGCTGGCAGCTCTGCTGGCCGAGTGCTGTGGACATGGAGGGTCTGGAGCGTGTCCAGGGCAGGGAACGGAGCTGGGAAGGGGCTGGAGCCCCAGGAGAGGCTGAAGGAGCTGGGAAAGGGGCTCAGCCTGGAGAAAAGGAGGCTCAGGGGGGACCTTGTGGCTCTGCACAACTCCCTGACAGGAGGGGGCAGCCGGGGGGGTCGGGCTCTGGGAACAGGGAACAGGGACAGGAGGAGAGGGAACGGCCTCAGGCTGGGCCAGGGGAGGCTCAGGGTGGACAGCAGCAGGAATTTCCCCATGGAAAGGGAGCTCAGGCCTTGGAACTGCCCAGGGAGGTTTGGAGTCCCCATCCCTGGAGGTGTCCGAGGAAGGGCTGGAGGTGGCACTCAGGGCCCTGGGCTGGGGGACGAGGCGGGGATCGGGCACAGGTGGGATTTGATGATCCCGGAGCTCTTTCACACCCTCCACGAGCCCGGGATCCTGTGATTCCCTGACTACACTTCCCGGCACGCCCCGCGCCACCCGCGCGTACTACAGGTCCCGGCGTGCTCCTGCGGGGGCGCGCGCGCTGCCCTCTGGGGGTCGTAGTCCGGTCCTCGCTGCGGCGCCTCGGCGGGGAAGGGCGGGGGCATCGCGCGCGCGGGCGCGGCGCGTGCGCGGCGCGGGGGCCCGGGCCGNCCCACAGGTTTGGTTCTTCCCCCTCTTGCCGGGCTGCCCAGTGCTGGGCTCGGTGTCCCGCTGTCCCCCCGGGATGTGTTCGGAGCCGGGCGCTGCGGGCTCGGGCTGGGATGGGAGCGCTCCTCCATCCACTGTCCCGGAGCAGCAGCGCCCGGGCTCGGGGCTGCCGCTGCTCGCGGGAGCGGGCACGGACAGGGAACATCCCCGGGATGTCTCCCAGCCCTGGGAGCTGCTGTGGTGTGCGGTCATTTAGTGCCAGACAGGGTTTTTCACATCCATGTCAGGATTGGTGTTACCTATCCTCTTCATACCAGTTTGACATAGGAGAGTGGGATTTAGATGGGATGTTGGGAAGGAGTTCTTCCCTGGAATTGGTGAGGCTCTGGCACAGGTTTCCCTGGATCTGTCCCATCCCTGGAAGTGTGTAAGGCCAGGCTGGACGGGGCTTGGAGCAGCCTGGGACAGTGGAAGGTGTCCCTGCCCATGGCAGGGGGTGGAACGAGATGAGCTTTGATGTCCCTTCCCACCCAAACTATTCCAGGATTCCGTGATTCTCTCAACACGCTCGGTACCCCTGTGCCCTTATTTGTAATTCAAGTGTTGCCTCCTTTTTTTTCCCCCTTTTTTTTTTTGTTTTATTTTTAAATCCATCCACAGTGGCAAGTTGTGTACTTAACCAAATATAGTCATTTTATCCTGCTATGGCACAGATAGTTTATGGATCAGTTTATTTTTGGAGCTCTCTAGGGAAGACTTTTTGAAGTAAACAAGGGTTATTAGCAACTGAGAGATTGCTTTGGTGGAAGCAGCTTTAAAATGATATTTTGGAGTGGTTTTTTGTACTTTTTTGCCTTCTGTGTGAGGTTACCTGAGGTGTGGTGCCCTGTCGATACCAAGACTTCAAGAAGCAAACCTGACATTTGTATAACTTTAAATATTTAAACCAAGATTTTGAAATATCAAACAAAAAGGTGCATTTGAATTTCATAGCAGTGACTCTTGAAGCAGAGGGTTTTCTCTGTTAGGAGAAAGTATTTATGTATTTTTTAAATAGTTGTTTATAGATGTGCACTGAAATAACGAGACTTTGATTCTGAAACCCCAAGCACCTTTTCCCATCCTTAAATGACACCTCGGCTGTAGTTCCATTTTCAGTGAGAGATGTTAGGAAGAAAGATTAATTAATTTATTGAGAGCATAAAAAGATGGAGGTTGGATTTGGGAAACATTCCATCTTCTCCAGAGGATGAAAACATTTTATAACTTTGTTTTTTTAGTTTATAATCTCTTTTACAACACCTGGGTTTTCTGTCTGAATTACCCAGCCAGGTGAAAGTTGGGTGGTTCCAGAGCAGGTGTTAATTAAGCTTCTTTTAAAGGACTAATTGATTAATAACACGCAGAGTAATTGAATAAAACCATTAAGGGCGTGGTGCTAATTAGCAATGCTCACAGCTGCACGGCTTCCAGCAGCACCTGCTCCAATAAAAAAGTTTGGAAAAGGCTCCTTTCCTGCCTGTGCTGACTTTGGAGTCCTTTGTCTGCAATTTTGGGTGTTCAGGTGAGGAAAAATGAGCTTTTAAATCGGGATTTACTTTGGCTTGGCACGGAGTTGTGCTGTCCCACGGGAATCACAGCCGCGGGAATTCCAGGAGGAGGCTCCCGTTTGCAAGGACTTGAGTTTGTCTCTGGTTTTTCTCTCGAGTTTTCCCCGTAACTTGTAAAGCTTTGTAGGTGCAGGAACAACACACGGCTTCGTTCTGTCAGAATTCCAGGGTTTTTCATCTCTTTCCTTGAAGGAACCCTGGAATTGGAATTGCTGGGATTGAGCCACTTGTAGGAGCAGACAGAGTAAAGCCAGTGGTTGGAATTAGAACCACAAAATATCTCTGTGTACAGAACTTTGCCAATAAAATATTGGTCACAGGTTGATTTCCTTTAGTTTGAAACTTGATATTTAGTCATTGACAATTGAAGTAATCTTATTTTCTCTTTTATCCATACTCATTGAAAGGTCAATCATCATCATTTTTCTTTTTTTCCAAGTAAAATAAAAGGAATAAAATGTCTTCACAGTCACACAAACCACTTGTTTCCTTGCAGGTTTAGGTTTTTAAAGGTGGTGTAAAATAGTGAATTTTGCAACCGGTTAGACTGAAAAATACACAAAAGGTTTAACTTCGTCACACCCTTGGTGTGTGGGACTCGAAATAAAATAATTTGTGGTGTTGTCTGTTGAACAGAATCATTTTATGTTGTTTCCTGTTTGTGACCCCTGACTGAGAGCACTTAAGGGAAAAATATATTCAGGTCAAACCTCTGAAAAATCTGAGTTGTATCACGGAGAAGGATGGAGGGAATTGATGGCAGCTGGGGAGTCACCCTTTACATCCCTACTCCTCAGACAGAAATGGATCATCCTGATCCTCTCTAACGCCCTCTGAATTTATGGTTTGGGGAGTTTAAAGTTGAATTTAGTTGGGAGTTTTGTTTTAAGTACAGGGAGGGGAGCTGACGAGCCAGGATCAGGTGGTGTAAATGAAAATTCCAAACTGGGAGGCAAGATGGGGGGTCGGGGTCTGGGAACAGGGACAGGAGGAGAGGGAACGGCCTCAGGGGGGGCCAGGGGAGGCTCAGGGTGGACAGCAGCAGGAATTTCCCCATGGAAATGGTGCTCAGGCCTTGGAACTGCCCAGGGAGGTTTGGAGTCCCCATCCCTGGATGTGGCACTCTGGGCTGGGGACAAGGTGGGGACTGGGCACAGGGTGCACTCCATGATCCCATGGCTCTTTTCCAACCTCAGTAATCCTATGAAAATAATTCAGAATTGGAAGAACTGCTCACTTAATGTTTCCTGGCTGAAATGATGCTCTTCAGTTTATTTTCATTAATATTTTTGGCAAGAATTTGAAAATCCTGGTATCTCTCTGTTATAAAGCAGGGCTGAGGTCTGGTTTGGCAGCTGGAATGGTTCCTTTTCCTTGATGGCTACAGCAGGAAAATCCATTAGAAGGCTTTGGAGTGAGCAGGTTACTTGTATTTGCTGTTGGCTTTCCTGCTTTTTAGTAGTAGCAGCCTGGGCCAGCACTGGGGGCTGTCCTTGTCTCCCCTGGAATTGTTGGATCAGAAACTTTTTCCAGTGTGTTGAGGACTAGCAGTGCACATATTAGGAAAAATATGAAATGAGAAAAAGATAGAAATTATTAATGTTATTATTATTATTCTCTTGTTGCTAAAGGTAAGCTGAGAGGGAACGGCCCTAAGATGAAGGTGGGCAGGGATAAGTGGGATATTGGGAAGGAATTCCTCCCTGTGAGGGTGGGCAGGCCCTGGCACAGGGTGCCCAGAGCAGCTGTGGCTGCCCCTGGATCCCTGGCAGTGCCCAAGGCCAGGGTGGATGGGGCTTGGAGCAGCCTGGGACAGTGGAGGGTGGATGAAACTAATCCTGGAAGTTTGTTCTTTGAATTTCCTGGAATAATGGAATACCCTGAGTTGGAAGGGATGCATAGGGATCATCCAGCGCTGTCCAAACGCTCCTGGAGCTCTGGCAGCCTCGGGGCCGTGCCCATTCCTTGGGCAGCCTGGGCAGTGCCCAGCACCCTCTGGGGGAAGAACCTTTCCCCGATCTCCAGCCTCACCTTCCCCTGGAAGTACTTGCAGGATTTTTGGAGCTGTTCCCGATAAAATTCCTCCATCTAGTGGTTGAAAACAAGAAAACAACGGGCCAGAATTTGCTGTCTGGGCAGGTCTGCTCTCACATTTGCTGCTTTTCAGCAAACTGTACAAATTGTGCCTGGTGTGAATGATCCCTGTCCGGGATAATCCCACCGGGATACAGAATCCAGCCTCAGCCTCAAGGCCTGGGATCTGCAGCCACTTCGATCCCTCCCCGGGGGTGGGCTGCTGGAGTTCAAGGGGATTAAATGTCTGTAAATTGAATTCAGGCCTCTCCGTGTGTGCGAGCACCTGAAAGCGGAGCTGTGACACGTGTGAACACATCCTTCCCTGCTCCCTCGGGAATAATTCCATCCAGCCTGTGCCAGAGGGGGGTTGGCACACGGCAGCAGCGTTTGGACAAGATCCCCAGGGAATTGGGGCTGGAATTCCTGGGCTGTGTGACCACCCACCGCCGTTCCCCGTGCCAGAGCGCGTTCGGCGCCCGGGAGGACGCTGGGAAGCGGGGAAGGCATTCCTGGATTATTTGTTGGGTGTTGTGTTAGGATTGCTGCCAGGTTTAGGCGAGTTGGGAAAAGACATCCAAGCAAAACAGCGCCTCGTACCAGGTGGGATGAAAAAAAACCCCAAACCGTAAAAAGCGAATATTTCTGAAAGGAAAACAATAAACCAACAAAAATAACGGGAGCTTTCGTGGTAATACTTGAGAATTTCTGCCTCCCTGGGAGGTTTTGTGCTCCAGAAAGTTTCCAGCTCCTTCATTCCTGGAGCAACCGTTGCCTTTTTTTTTGGTTGCTGTCTGAATTTTACCACTTGCACTGGAGTCCATCACCACGTTATCTCTGGGAGTGATGTTTATTTGATATATCCATCTCCAGAATGTTGGGGCTGTTGTCCTGGTTTTCCCAGATAGGGAATATTTCTGTCGGTTTTTTTGGGAGAATAGACATTTTTTCCTGATCTTGAGCTGAACCAAAGCTGCTAGTCTATTGTTACACTCATTTTTAGATGGTTAAACTGAAATGTTGGTGTGGTTTTACTACGAAATTTAATCGAAACACAATGTTTTTCCTTGCCTTTTAAAGCAGATTGAGAATAAGGGTGACAGCCAAACAGATGCTAAGGAAAATTATTCTCCTTTGTAGTTTTGGGTAGGAGGAAGGAAGTGTAAATCTGATCTCTTCCTCCCCAAATGATCTTTAACTCGTGATGGGCTGCAGAGAGCTGGGGCTCAAAGGAGGCTCTTGGATTTACAGTGCAGTGAGCCCCGCGTGCTCTCAAATCATTGCTCTTTATTCTGTTACATTTGCACTGGCGTGGCTTTTTTGGGAATTGGGAATTAGTGCAGGAAGGCTCCCTTGCAGCTGCCAACCAAAGGGATTTTATCGTGGAGGAGAAGCCAGGCTCAGGGTTAGAAAATGGTTTCAAGTCACAGAGCGAGGCTGAACAGAGAATTGTTGTATCCTGAGCTTTGTAACTCCCGGGAATAACTTCGTGTATCCAATTATCCCCACGTTCCCAGTCGTGTCCCTGGAGCTGCTCCTGGAGGTTGTTCGCCAGGACACTCCAGAGGGGTCACAGCTGTGCCAGGTCAGCCGGGGTTGGAGCCTCCAGAAGGGGCTGGTTCTTCCCAAGAGCTTCCCAGGGACAGTTCTGTGCTGTTCTTGGGCTGCTGCTTTCCTGGCATTCCACAGTTTGCTTCCCCAGTGGAGCTAAGTGTGGATTGTTCCTTGCCCAGACACAGCTCAGTGCCCCTCTGGGCTGGTTCCCTGCAGGGATGAGACATCAGGGATTTAAATAAAAACCCAATTAATGAGTATTTTGTCCTGGAGAGGGTGGCTGATGTTTATCCTGTACAGCTTGGGGTCATTTCTCTCCTCGTGGAGATCAGCCCTGGCCTGTGCTGGATTTATTCCTACCACTGTGCTGGGCTTTGTGTTCGCCTGCTTTGGGAAACCTCGGAAAGTGTCACTAAATCAGAGTTTTTGCAGGATAAGAACCTTTGGCTCAGGAAAATGGGCTGCTGGGCTCCGTTCATCGGCTGAATTCATTCAAGGGGAATGGTTTCACATGGACAGAGGCAGGGAAAAATGGGATTTTGGGAAGGAATGTGAGAGGTGAGGCCCTGGGATGGATTTCCCAGAGAAGCTGTGGCTGCCCCTGGATCCCTGGAAGTGTCCAAGGCCAGGCTGGACACTGGGGCTTGGAGCAGCCTGGGATAGTGGAAGGTGTCCCTGGGGTGGAATGGGATGACCCTCAAAGTCCCTTCCCACCCAAACAATTCCGTGGTTCCAAACGTGGTTGTATAAAGATTTTTGTAACAGAAATTCCATATTTGAGAATTGCCTTAAATCACTTTAAAGGAGAAGTGGAATGAAGAAGAGGGGGAACACTTGGGGCTCTTGGGCTGGGCAGAGGGAAATGGCATTTTCCAGCTTTCCCCACGCAATCAGCAGGGAATATTTGCCATGGTGCAAGCTGGAGTCTGAGGGAAGTTATTTAATTTATCCACAGCACTGGGAAATGTCCAAGAGAGCTCAGCTGCTCCAGCCAGAGCAGTGCAGTTCCACACTCCAAGCAGAGCTTTGGAATATGTTTTGATTTTTTTAAAGATGTTTACCTTTGCTAATTAATAGGAGAGAGAAGATTTATGTTTGATGCGTGTTTTCCTATGTTAACAAGGCATTGGATGGGTTTGATTATCCACTTTGGAATGCTGCCCTGTGACTTGGGAAAGCCATCAGATATTTCAGTAAATAGCTTTGTTTACAAGGGACTGCTCAGAAGAATTATTCGGAATTAACGTTTTAAAATAGATTAATTAAATTACATTAAACTTGTGTGTGGAAAAGCTAATCTGGAATTCAGGTGAATTTAATTTAGTTGCTTACAAATATTAATTTACTTAATTAAATAAAGGCTGGTTGAATTCTATGCTAAGTGTATCAATTCTGAATAGGAGTATTGGCAGAGATATTTAATGTAATTTATCTAATCAGCTTTAAATTTATATCTTTAGTTGTCTGTGACGAGTTGTTTTGAGTGTTCCAGTACTGGAGCCACTTCCAGGCAAGTGCTTATAGGGATGCTCAAGGCTTTTTGCTCCCCTTTTTGAGGAAAAATGAGATCATTTTTAGTTGTAGTTTCATTTATCCAGCAGGAGCAGGTGTCTGGTGGGATTATGGGATCAGGGGACCCAAGTGGGGTCTGGCCTGGGCTGGGGAAAGGGAGCCCAGTGGAAGAGCTGCTCTGGGAATGGGCTCCAAGAGCTCTGAGGGGTTAGAAATGTTTGGGGAAACGGGGATTTCATGGAATTGATCCTTGGAAAAGAGCTCCAGGATCACCGAGTCCAAGCTGTGCCCAATCCCCACCNCAGAGCAGTGCAGTTCCACACTCCAAGCAGAGCTTTGGAATATGTTTTGATTTTTTTAAAGATGTTTACCTTTGCTAATTAATAGGAGAGAGAAGATTTATGTTTGATGCGTGTTTTCCTATGTTAACAAGGCATTGGATGGGTTTGATTATCCACTTTGGAATGCTGCCCTGTGACTTGGGAAAGCCATCAGATATTTCAGTAAATAGCTTTGTTTACAAGGGACTGCTCAGAAGAATTATTCGGAATTAACGTTTTAAAATAGATTAATTAAATTACATTAAACTTGTGTGTGGAAAAGCTAATCTGGAATTCAGGTGAATTTAATTTAGTTGCTTACAAATATTAATTTACTTAATTAAATAAAGGCTGGTTGAATTCTATGCTAAGTGTATCAATTCTGAATAGGAGTATTGGCAGAGATATTTAATGTAATTTATCTAATCAGCTTTAAATTTATATCTTTAGTTGTCTGTGACGAGTTGTTTTGAGTGTTCCAGTACTGGAGCCACTTCCAGGCAAGTGCTTATAGGGATGCTCAAGGCTTTTTGCTCCCCTTTTTGAGGAAAAATGAGATCATTTTTAGTTGTAGTTTCATTTATCCAGCAGGAGCAGGTGTCTGGTGGGATTATGGGATCAGGGGACCCAAGTGGGGTCTGGCCTGGGCTGGGGAAAGGGAGCCCAGTGGAAGAGCTGCTCTGGGAATGGGCTCCAAGAGCTCTGAGGGGTTAGAAATGTTTGGGGAAACGGGGATTTCATGGAATTGATCCTTGGAAAAGAGCTCCAGGATCACCAGCTGTGCCCAATCCCCACCTTGTCCCCAGCCCAGAGCCCTGAGTGCCACCTCCAGGAATTCCTTGGACACCTCCAGGGATGGGGACTCCAAACCTCCCTGGGCAGTTCCAAGGCCTGAGCACCATTTCCATGGGGAAATTCCTGCTGCTGTCCATCCTGAGCCTGCCCTGGCCCGGCCTGAGGCCGTTCCCTCTCCTCCTGTCCCTGTTCCCTGTTCCCAGAGCCCGACCCCCCCGGCTGCCCCCTCCTGTCAGGGAGTTGTGCAGAGACACAAGGTCCCCCCTGAGCCTCCTTTTCTCCAGGCTGAGCCCCTTTCCCAGCTCCCCCAGAAGTTTTCCAGCTCCATTCCCTTCCCTGGACACGCTCCAGCCCCTCAGTGTCTGTCTTGGAGGAGCCCAAACCTGACCCCAAAATTCCAGGTGTGGCCTCAGCCGTGCCCAGCACAGGGGGCAATCCCTGTCCTGGGGCTGTGGCCACGCCAGGGCTGGTGCCAGCCAGGTGCCAGTGGCCTCTTGCCCACCTGGGCACAGCTGGGCTCCTGTTCAGCTGCTGTCCCCAGCACCCCCAGTGCTTTCCCAGCTTTCCGGCCCCCTTGTCCCAAGCCTGGAGCTCCAGGGGTTGCTGTGGAACCTCGTGGATCCATCCTGTCCCCTTTGGAGGCACCCAGGGGGATGGGAATGGAGGTGGGAGGACATCCCTGCGGGACACAACCTGTTCCTCAGGGTAAGAGTTGAAGGAAGCACTTCCAGCCCCTGGAATTCTCCAGGAGATCCACCAAAAGCGCTGGGCTGGAATCGGTGGGAGCTTGGCTGGCCAGGGCCTCCCTTAATGGGATATTTTCCTTTGCCTGGCAGAACCTGGCTCCCCATCCCCTCCCCCAGACAGTGGCAAAGTGACTATAAAATATTCCTGTGTTGATCCAACTTCCACAAGCTGGCTAGGGGAGGAGAAGTGGGCACGTTCCTTGGTCCTGCTGTGGTTTATCCCCAGCTTCCCGGCTTTCTGTTCATATTTCTTTTTTATAACTTAATATTTGTTTCTGGGAATAGTTCAGCGCTGGTGGCTCAATGCCAATGTACATACACTTAATTTAGATTTAATGGGGACTAGAGTTTCAGACAGGAGGTGGAAATGAGGGGAAAAAAAAGGAAGGGAATATAGAGCGAATTTCAAGAAGAAGAGTGTTCTACGTGAGGAAATGCTGGTAAATACTTCACCGAGTAAAGTACATGGAAACTATCATGGAAAGTTATTCTGAATTTGTTGACTGAAGCTTTTGGAAGCTGATAAACTCCTCTAACTCTCATCCTGTTAAATTTTATCAGGCTTTTCCCCTTGCTTCTGAAAGCAAGGTCAGCCCACCGGTAACATTTACTATTAGAAATTGAAATGGTGAATTTGGAAGAGGGATGCTTTATTCAGGGTGTGATAACTGCAGGGGCTGCAGCTTCCTTGGACGTTGCTTTCCTAATCCCCACACCCAGCCTTGATAACAAATTCATTTGTTTTCCCCCTAATGTTTTCATACAGGATGGCAGCAGAAGGGAATTTTCTCCTGGCTTTGAAAAGGCAGGATTTGGGCTGATTTCTCCCAAGCTGTGTCTGACTTAGTGAAATTGGAGTAAAATCAGTTCAAATGGAAATAAACAGTGATGTTGTGAACACACATTTCTCTGTGTGTGTTGTAGCTGCTCTACCCGTTGGAGCTTGGTGGTTGTGCCCTTGTTTCAAGGCTCTGGGTCAGAATATTTGGGTATTCCTGAGGTGAAGTTGAACACTTTCAGCCTATGGCCTGTGAGAGGTGAAGAACAGGTGTTGGAAATGTGAATGTCTTTTGTGTTTCTGTTGAAGAAAGGTTGAATTTAGTGATTTTTTAATATTTAAATTTGAAGGCATGTGGTGGGATCATCAGGTTGTCTGCGCAGGGCCAGGAGCTGGATGATCCACGTGGGTCCCTTCAACCTCAGGATTTTCTGTGCTAAATATGCAAAGCATTAAAGTGGATTTATACAAAATCATGGCAATTCCTTCAGATTGCTTTAAAAATCCTGAGAAATTTGTAGCTAGGAGTGGTTTCAATGCAACCTGTGCAGTGTCAGCGAGTCCTGTAAATAACCAAGCCAATTACGGTGCATCCTGTCAATAATAAAGCTTTTGAACAGTTGGGTTTTGTTCTAATTTGGCCTTTTTTTAGTGCTTGGAGTGGCAGATGTCACCCCTGAAGCTGAGGGCAGGGCCCTGCCTGTTCCAGGCAATGTGTGACACGATGGAACAGCGAGTGCAGCGCAGCTGCTTTGTTCTGCTCAGCCTGGCTGGGCACCAGGACTTCTCAGAAATGGCAAATTTCAGTTGCCAAAATGGCATCCACGAGCATGGAAAGACTGCCAGGTTTTTTGGGCCTGCTGCCACAGTCTGTGCTGGCCCAAAAGCCTTTCACCATGAGCAGGATTTCGAGTGACTCAGTGCTGGCAGTGCTGGTATTTTGAGTAAACAGTTTGGAGATGTGGGGAGGCCTCCTGGATGGGCTTGCTTGGAGTTCTTCTCTAAGTTGTGTTGCTCTCCTAAAAATTTATCCTCTCCATGTCTGGCTTAATGGATTTCTTGGGCTCAAGTGGAAGAGGAAAATCATTATGCATAGTTGGATTTGATTCCATGGCAGTGGTAGTGGGTGAATTGTCATTTCCATCGGTAAATCTCGATTTATCTCTCCAGCGTTTTTTTACTCCAGGTTAAAAAGGAAAAAAATCCACTAATGTCTTGGTATTCCCTGTCCAGCCCTTTGTAAACTGGGAGAAAGCACAGCTAGGAGAGATTGCAGTGATTTTATTTCAATTTTACAGGTTGAAGGTTTCTCTTAAAACACTAATAAATAACCTGGACTGAGAATTCCAGGGGAGCAAGGCTGAGAGATATTTTGACTTTAAAATCAGGCCCATATCCTGAAAATGGTTTCATCGGAGCTGAGCTGTAGAAAAACCAAGCAAGTTCATCCTGATGAAAAAAAGTTGTCGGAACCCACGACATGTCTCTGTCTAATTTAGGGGACCTGACACCCCGAAATGGGGGTGCCCCAGAGGGCACTGCCATTGATCTTTGTCCTTGGAGAACTTTACCAACTCTAAGAGATGGATTGCAAGCCACAAGAGTCTAATATAAGCATTAATAGTCACTTTGCACCGGGTGAAATGTAGTATATAGAAGATCTGATAACATGTACATGGGGGTACGACATGTACAGGGGGGTTAAGATGGAGTCTAAAGGGTGTGGTCACCTTCTCCTTCTTCTTCTTCACTGTCCTCCATATTCTCGGTGACGAGGACATAAATTGATTGGTAGAATAGAGATAAGACAGGAAATTGCATGTCTAGAACAGGTTAGAATTAATTGGTATAAATTTGTAAATAATGACACGTTTTGTCCACTGATTGGATTTGTAACGGGGTATAAAAATCTCGGTACACCCAAAAGGTGGGCAGACCTACGCTACTTTCTCCTGCTAGATGGACCTGCTGTGCGGGACATCGCAGCTATGGATAACATTAGAATAAACAACCTTTACATGCCAGCTTTGTGACCTCTGACTGAGTTATGGGCAAACGCGCTGAAGTCTCTCTCGCTCGTGTGCCAAGGCCGACTGAGGCCGAGCACCGACAAAAAGTTGCTTTAGTTGTAATTAGATGTGAGGAAACTCCTCTTTCTTACTGAGTTTAGGAAGATTTTCGACGCCTGTTAAGATCCAGAATTTGCAGTTCTCCCTTGGAGCTCCGTGAGCTTTGTGAGTCTGCTCCCTTCCATCTCTGAACCTGAACGTTCTCCTTCTCCATTGGGAACGTGCAAGGGAAAGCGAGGAAAGCTTGAGCTGCTCTCTCAGTCCTGGGGCAGGAAGATTGAGGTGCTGCAGGGCTCACTGAGGTGGCAGCGAAGGAGCTGTGGATAATCCCTTTGCAGCTTGATTATTCCTCTTGGAACTGAACCTTTCTGTAGAAGGAGAATGCAAAATAGAAGGTGCTGCTGCTGTATGAAATATTTCACCAACACCCACTCTGTCCTTGCTGTTTTGCAGGGTTGCATGCCTTGGCCAGCCCCTGCCCTGGGGAGCTGCGGTGCTGCGTGAGGGGTTTTGCTGCCTGGTCCTGAATGATGTCAGAGCAGGATTTGGCAGATGTGGTTCAGATTGCTGTGGAGGACCTGACTCCAGATAATCCAGGTAGGATGAGGTTTACAGCAGTGCCCATTAACGAGCTGGAAATGGCTGCTGAGCTTTTCTGTAAAACACAAACCAGGGTTTTATTCCAAAAGGTGCTTTTCGATCCCATGTTTTCCATAGCTTCACTTGTGTATCTCCAAACCTTTTAGATCAGATTATTTTATTTATTTCACTTTTCTTTTAAAGTGAAAGAGCTTTTCTCTTTCTTGCCTGTTTGTTTTTTGTGCAGGGGTAGACTAAGCCCAAAAACTGAATGAAATATTCCTGCACTCTTGTTTTTCTCTAGAGCAAGCACGTGGCTTGGGCTTTCCCTTACATGTAAACTGTCACCCATCTGTTAGGAATTGGTTTATGTGTAAAATAGTTTATCTCATCCATTATTAAAATTCTTTGGACAGTAAAATTGAAGAACACTTCTCAAAGCTGATATTGGGATAGCCCTTGCTCAGAACTTGACCTCCTGAGTGAAAATATATTGAGATGTTTGTCCTTCGTGGCCATTGCAAGTTAATGACTCAGAGAACAGTGATGGAAACGAGAGACACAGACCAAAAACTGCTTTTCTGATACAAAATGAAGAAGTTACCTCAGAAATGTTCCCAAAGAGTTGCAGGACAAGCTGGGACCTGCCAGTCCTTCAGAAGTCTTTGCTCAGCTTGGTAGAGGAATCGAACCTGGTCCCATCACCACTGGCAGATATTTGAGAGAAAGCCCAAGGAAGTGTAAAAGAACACATGAAATATCTTAATTAAATACATTTTGCATGGTTTTGTTTTCTCCACTGGATGTGTTTTTAATCTGAGCTTTGTCCTCTTGGGTTCTAAACTCTGGCAATGCTTTTTTTCCTTTGCAGTTGTGTTGGAGAACCATGAGGTGGCAGATGATGATGTGGAACCTGCCCTGAAACGTCAGAGGATAGAAATCAACTGCCAGGATCCCTCTATTAAGGTTATTTAATGCCCTTTCCTGGTTTTATTTCTAATTCCAATGAAGTTTAGGGAAAGTTATCACAAGAATGTAAAACAAACTGTTTATACCTGATACTGGAATTATTCTTGTAAATGCTTGTGCATTTTTAGGCATAAATTTTAAAATCTGGGTGATTGTCTAATTTTCCAATGTAGACTTAGTAAAGAATTTAATATACAATATAAAATATCATCAGAATTCATTCCACTGACTCAAAACATCAGTATTGGTACATTTTTTGATAAAGTAACTGAAATTGACCAAGAAGATAAACTTGAGGATGTATTTGTGTTGCAATTTGTAGACACTTCCAGCGTGTTTGAAGTTATTATTTGAAGCTAACAGCATTCTCCTGACAGATAATTCATATTTAGTTCTGGCTCAGGAGCTCAGAACTCGCCCTGCTGTTCTCACTGCTGTGATTTAGGGCTGGTTTGTGCCCTGCAGTGTGAGCACCTGATGAATATTTTACTGCCACGTGTGAAATTCTCTATTTTTGGGATGATCCCAGGAGCTGGAGCTCTGTGAAGGAGGGGCTTGGGGTGCTCAGTGATTGCAGGGCCACGAGATGGCACAGCTGCTGTGCTCTGCGAAGCACACAGGGTGGAACTCTTCCCCTTCATGGCCTGTTTTCCCAGGACAACCCGAGTGGAATATGTTTTCTTTTCAAAAAGATTGCTTAGAAAAACAGATTTTATTTATTTGCTTTTCTTGATTTGCTGTTCAGCAAGAAACCGAAGTGAGTGGCATTAATTGTCTCTGAGGTTTTTCGTGTTGATACAATATCCACTGCAATCATCTGAATTTATCTGTTTGGGCAGGGAAAAAAACTTACTAAACTTTATCCAGGAGGATGCATTCAGAGATTTATAATCCTTTTGTTTTCACATGTGGAGTGCAAGGCTTTGGCAAGTCATTAGAAATGATTTTGTGGTGGATGAAATCATCCTGACAAAGTGCTTAGGTGAAAATGGCTTTGGCTGGGCTGCTTTTGGCTCCCAAAGAAAGATCTGGAAGAATCTGAGCCTGCTGAAACGCTGCTGGATGTCATCAGGGTTGGATTTTGTCACTAGACAGGCTGCAAGTTCCTTTAGGATTGGTTCCCAGTCACGTTTATCCGGAGCTTCCTTAGGAGCGAGGACGGACGGGATAAACTCAGAGCGTTTCATCCCAATTCTTCTCCCTTCCCAGTCGTTCCTGTATTCCATCAACCAGACCATATGCCTGAGGCTGGACAGCATCGAGGCCAAGCTGCTGGCACTGGAGGCCACCTGCAAATCCCTGGAGGAGAAGCTGGACCTGGTGATGAACAAGCAGCACAGCCCCATCCAGGTGCCCATGGTGGCCGGGTCCCCGCTGGGCGCCACCCAGACCTGCAATAAAGTCCGATGGTAAGGACACAGCACTCCCCACTGCTCTAAAAAACCCCTCAGATCCAGGCTTTGGGCATTTCCTTCTCTCTGCACAGCTGGCAGAGGTAGAGTTCGTTTCTCTGGAAGGTAATTTTTGTAGCTGTTTCATGATGTTACTCAGGAGCAGACGCTGGTCCAGGGACGCTTTGCAGCTATTCCCACATTTCATCCTGACTTAGACCAGACTCATCCATCCATCCCCTGGAAAAAGCCTCAGCAGCTCTTTCAGACAGGTTTTTGAGACTTGCTCTGCTTTTATTCATAGCTGTTTTGACTTAATGAGTTCATCATCATTCCAATTGCTTCTCGTTTTCCTTTTCTTCACCAGCAGCACAATGGAGTATGTTTTATGAGCTTGTTTGCTAAAGAGTCCTGCTAGAAAAATCTCTCTGCTTATTTTGGAGTTAGAAGCTGGAGGTGGAAAATCTGTTGAATAATCTAATGCACTTTGCTGAAAGAGCAGGCTTGACCTGCAGTCCCTTTGTGTCTCACTTCTCTAATGTGGTTTTAAATACCTAAATCTTGATGTGTCTGTCATCTTATCATCGAGGTGAGCCCAGCCAGAGAAATCTGCTTAACAAAAGACTCTTTTCTCCAACACTTCTTCCTCCCCTTTCATATTTTTATAGCTGGAAAACACTTCATACTTCTCTAAATAACTACTTTTTATTCTCCATTACAAAGGTGCGCAGGCATTTTCATTTTTCTTTTAAGCAGGTGCTGTGTCTACTTTTACCTCTGCTTTTGAAGGTTTCATGCCTTGAAAAGATTAATTATGGTTGAGTTGTGTAATAACAGAAACAAAAGGCATGGAATAAGTAACTTGGATCATAGAGGAAGTAACCAGACTTTTACACCAGGGTTTTTGCTAAATACTCTTTTATCAAGAATTGTTTCTTAAAGAATCTTCTTTAAATCTGGGCTGATTTTTTTGGTCATTATTTTAGAGATCTTCAAGTTCTTGTGCACGAGCTGAACTTTTTACTGTGGTTTGTGCACAAAAAGCTTCAGAGACCTTTGCAGGAACCCATGGCCCCTTTGGGACCCTATTAATTCATGCTCAGTGAATGCTTTCCTCTGTAAATTGTACTGTTTGGAGTTCCTGAAGGATTTGTCAGACCTGAGCTGCTTGGTTTGTTTTGGTTTGTTTTGAAATCTCTGCAACCATCAGAAATCTGTCCTGTGTGTTGATGCTGCTTCATCTTTTGGTTTGGGTTACAAATTTTTCCTGGCAGCTTCTCGGCCAGTCTGACCATCATTCAGATAGAAGTCTTGAAGACAGCAGCATTCTCTGCCCCCAGTATTTGTTGCTGTTGGTCTGAAGTTGCACGTTATCAAAGGTGTGATGCCAGGAGAGCACTGAGGGCTTTTTGTTCTGGAGCAGACTGTGGCCTGTGGGACTCGAGGGAAAATAGGGCTGGATGTGTTTAATTTGGCTTTGGGGATGCTCCAGTTGCACAGGGACAGAATGTTTCCCCAAATTCCCTGCCTCTCATCCATAAAACCCTTTATCACTTGTTGATTGTTCCCAGTTAAAGGCTGTTGCACTGTACCAGCTCAGAGTCCTTCCCTCTCCCCAGTCCATCACAGAGGGCAGAGCTTCCCAAAAGAGTTTGGGATAGGGATTTTCAGCTTCTCCACAGGAATGGGACTCTCCAGCCTCCTTCCCCATCTCCTCCTGCCACCAGACCAAGGCTGGGTTTGCTGCTTTAACAAAAAGTTGTGGTTACTGAGGGCTGTCAGGGAAGGTGCTGCTGCAGTGCCAGGAGAGCAGCTCTTGGAAAAGAATGGGAGTAAATCCAGGAAATGCCTCGGGATCCTGGCTAAGCCTGAGAATTGGGCCTGGGGGAATGCTGTGAGTTAGGGGTGCTGGTGGGGGGAGGCTGGCCATGATTCTGCCCCCTCAGGTGAGACTCCACCTGCAGAGCTGTTCCAGGCCCAGCACAGGAGGGACACGGAGCTGCTGGAGAGAGTCCAGAGGGATGGAGCAGCTCTGCTGGGAGGAAAGGCTGGGAGAGCTGGGATTGTTCAGCCTGGAGAAGCTTCAGGGTGATCTTACTGCAGCCTCCCAGTGCCTGAAGGAGCCAACAAGAGAGATGGAGAGGGACTTTGGACAAGGGATGGAGGGACAGGACACAGGGAATGGCTTCCCACTGCCAGAGGGCAGGGATGGATGGGATATTGGGAAGGAATTGTTCCCTGGGAGGCCCTGGAATGCATTTCCCAGAGCAGCTGTGGCTGCCCCTGGATCCCTGGAAGTGTCCAAGGCCGGGCTGGAGGTGTTCAGAGGTAAATGGAGAAAATCCAGAGGTAAATGGAGAAAATCCAGAGATAAGTGGAGCTCAAGTATTTTCCTTGACCCATTTTTATGCTGCAGGTGAAATACAGACCACAAACATCTGGTTCTGTACCAGTGGCATTTGTGGCTAACTGATAACAGGTATAGAGATAAAAACGTTTATATTTTTGTCTGTAATGAGAATGGGACAGTTAAATGGAACTGTAGATTAATTGCACTCAGTTAATGAGCCAAAATCCATCCTGGTGTCCTTGAACGAGCCTCTTTGGGGGTTGAACATTGGCTTTTTAACGTGGAGCTTCCTCAGATGCAGTTTTGTAGCAGATGGGACGTTTGAATTTCTGTGTTTTTGTAGGTGTGGATCATTAAAATGTTTGTTTTACCACTCAATTTAATCACCAGAACAATTTCATTTCATTTGGAGAACAAGACTTGTCCACCCACTTTGCAGTGTGCCATTTGGCAAAACCTCCTGGCTCCAGATCCCCCAAATTCCAGAGCTGTTTCTGCTGTGGGATTGTTTCCTTGTTTACAAGTGGGTTTGGGGTCAAATAATGCAAAATTGAGAGTTGAGATGATTTTAAACGAGGTTGTAAAGCAGGGAATGTGGTGTGGAATGAATTGTAGGGGGGACTGTTCTAGATTTAGCAAAAATATTGGTGCTCCTGCATAAAACCTTTAGGAAAACAAACCAACCTAAGAAATATAATCAAGGTATTGGTGTATAAAACCTAAAACAGCTAGAATTCTGTTTTTAAAATTTGTATTTATCTATATATTTATTTTTTCTGCGAGTTACAAACCCCTCGGCCAACCTAATTGCATTTTTATCAGGAGGATTTTTACAGATTATAATAAACTATCCCACTATGCTAATCCAGACTTTTAGAAGGAATAATAATTCCTCAGCCCTTATCAGGGAGCAGTGGCTGCTGAGCCTCTTCCCTGTGTTCACTGCAGTTGATATTATAACTCATTAGGGGATGTAAACCACTTTCTTCCCTTTTATTTCACTCAGTGATAAATAAATTAACACTGTGAAACCTTCAGGATTTTTGCTGGTTTTAACTTAATTCAAGAGCTAATTGTCTCTTCTCAGAATTGCTTCTGAAGACACTGAATTTGCAGGAGGATCTGAGTGGATTGATTTGGAAACAAAGCACGGATTGAGGAGCAGAGGATCCTGCAGGCTGGAGGGTCAAGGGTTTGTTTTCAAGGTGCAGGTCCATGAATCAGCCTGAGCTCCCACACTGAATTCCAGGCCTGGAAAAACATTTCCCTGGAAGCAGATTCAGCCCTGGAGACACCCAGCCCTGGGCTGTGTTTGGGGGCGAGAGGGAGCCAGAGAACAGAGGCAGCAGCTTGGGGTGCAGTCAGGGCCAGTTTGTCAAGGTTTGCTTTGGAGAAGCTTTGGAGCTGCCCAGGCTCTGAGGAATTCCTGTCACTCAGAGAGCAGTGATGGAAACGAGGGACACAGACCAAAAACTGCTTTTCTGATACAAAATGAAAAAGTTACCTCGGAAATGTTCCCAAAGAGTTGCATTTGAAGCTGGGATTTATTTCTCCTCAGGTGTAGCTGAGCCTTTCCTGGCCTCACCCAGCAGCAGAAGTGCAGACAGTGAATTCTGGGGGGCCTGGACACAAGCACAGCTGGACTTTTGTCCTTGCTTTGGATGGACCCTCTGGGATCAGTGAATTCCCAACCTTTTCCTTTCTGTCAGCAGCCGCTGGCACCCGGAGCAAACGTTTATTTTCAGTTCCCACTTCCAGTGTCACGGCTGGGGATTCTCCCAGCTGGAGTTCTGGGCTGTTTTCCTGAAGGATGGAGGAGGAAAGGGCTGCAGGAAAATGCCAAAGTTGTCTGGGATCTGTTCTCACCAATTTCATTTTGGTTCCTCTCCCAGCCGGGGGACAAAGTCAATATTGACACGATGGAAAGATCATCATTAACACTTCATGGATTTCAGAATTTCTCTTTAGAATCACAAGATTTTTAAAGAGCACAGAAGAAGTGGAAGCAAAATTTGGATAGTTTTGAGAAAAAGAATTTGGTAAAGGGGAATTTCAGTGAAGGGAGCGAGAATTCCAATGGCTGTTCATCATTTCATGGATTGGGCCCCAAAATTGTTATTTTTCAAGCCTTTTGAGGCCCCTGTTTTCAGTTCTGAGAAAGAGATCGAGGGGTTTTTACACATCATTTGTGAATGAACACACTCTGTTTTCAGGCTGAGTTTGTGAATTATGTTTTGTGTGTTTTTTCCATGAGGGAAGTCGGTGTGTGTCCCCTCAGTGCCAGCCCTGAGCGCTGCTTCAGCCTGCAAGAATCACTGTGCCCTGGAATATGTGATAAAAACCCCAAATTCCTTCTTGAGGTGCACTAGAGAAGTTTCTCTGAAAATTACAGTTCTGTCCTGCACTCAGAAATTGGGTTTAGAAACAGAACTAATGGAATAAAGGCATTATTAGAAACAGAACTAATGGAATAAAGGTATTATTAGATTATCTGTCAGCTCCTCCTCCTTTAGCCAGGGTTCTGTTGGTTCTTTGGCTGTGGTATGAAAAAAAAAAAAGCCTCCCAAAACTTGACATCTTTAATTCCTTGGAAAACAGAACAATGCTTTCCAAAGTCTCCTCATTTGTCACCAAACTTGTCAGCCTCAACCTGTTGAGGTTTAATTTTACTTTGCCTTCCTGGCCACGTGGATTTGGTGTGGAAGGCCCTGGATTTCTGTCATCCATTCTATTTGTGAGCAGCACAGGTTGGTGTTGAAAAGAAGGGCTGGGATTTTTATTAATTCCAAATTCCCCCAGGATGAGGAGGAAGTGGCATCTTGCATTAAACAGCTCCCACAGCAGAGTTCTTGTGGAATTTCACATTCTGTGAGCGTTGCACTCGGATATTGGGGAGCCCAGAGCCCAGGAATCTGGTGGTGGGATTTGATAAATTGGGAAGCAATGTCTGACTCCCAGACAGCATTTAGGGGGAGAGAGAAAGGTCAGGGGTGGAATTAAACCAACGATTTAACATCAGCATTTCAGCTGCGTTTCAGAGAGTTCAGTAATTCCTGCATGGATGGGATGGAATCAATCTCCAAAACTTTTCAAACTGACCAAGATTTGAACTGTGGATTCCTTCTCCCCAGTGCAGTTTTTCTGCAGTTAATGGTTTCTGATGAAATATCATTTCTGACAGTCCAATAATTCAAGTGAGAGCAGGGCAAGTAGCAGCTGATGATTTAGGGCGGAGCAAAGGATGGAAAAAGCGTGGCTTGGATCTTTTTAATTGTGGTGGTGCTGTTTCAAATGGCTTAAAACACTCAGATGAACTTTTAGAAAGGTAGTTTTGAATTCTTAAAAAGAATTGACACTGAAAATCAAATTTTAGGTAATAAAGTTCCTTCAAGTTATAGAGAAAGGTTTCAGATGTGTTACAAGGTTTGATATTTTGCTCTTTTTTTGCCAGGAAATTGTCCATTTTCCCTGTTAACTTGGCCCAGGATAAACGTGAACTCCTTTAATCTGGGAGGTTTGCAGGATTCCTGTTGACTCCGAGCCACGTGTGGATAAACAGTTTATTTATTCCCACTGAGCTGAAACCCTTGCTTTGGGTCAGAGACCTCAGGGAATCCTTTTAGTTTCATTTAGAATCAACATCCTTTAATTGTAGGGGTTACTGGGAAGGGAGAAAAGAGGAATACATGGAATCAAACAGCATTTGAGTTTAGACACAGATTAGGGGGATATTTACCGGTCTAATTAATGTCTAACAACATTGAAAATCAATTCTAACATATTAAAACGTGGGTGAGCCTCCTCCCTTGCCAAATCCCATCCATGAGATGAATTCCAGGGAAAGCAGAACATTTAATTCCATGGCTCCACGAGCACAGCCAGCTCTTGCATTCCAAGAATGAATGGAAAGGGGCACGGCTCGGAATTCAGTTCGGGCCAAACGCCTTCCTCGGGCTCATGCTTTGCTTTCTGCCTAAAGAAACAATTAAAAACTGGTTGTATTTAATAAAAATGGGCAGTTTTTACCTCGTGGATGTTGGGAAATGGGATGATAGTTCAGTGAAACTAAAAAAATGTCCAGGAAGCAGAGCAGTGGGGTGTGAAAGCTTGTGTTATACACAGTCTATTGAATTTATTGAGCACACAGTAAACAGAAGGGGGCAGAAAAGCCTTATTTATTCTTTTGGGTTCCAGCCTTGCAGAATTGAAATCTTTTGAATGGTACAGTCTCTGTACAGTTTGAAAATCCAGCAGTAAAAGCAGTCCCAGGGAGCTTTTCCTGTAGGTTGGGGAGGTGGTTCTGCCAGGGCAAGAAAAGGAATGAGGAGGAGAGCAGGTAATCAGTGATTAAAGGGAGAAAGTTTGGGAATGACAGGGATGTAGGGGTTGTGTTCCAGAATAATCTGTGGGTCAGTTTAGAGCAGGTTAAAGTAGCAGCAGTTCTATTTTAAAAGTTGCAAAAACAACCAGGAAAATAATTCAATAATTGAAATTTAGAGTCATTTAAAACCCTCTCGTTTGCAAAAGGAAGAACTCACAGTGGGTTTGGAGGGCCCCAGTTCTACTTGAAGCAGGATGGAGAGGAGCAATAGGTGGGTTCAGAGCTTCCCAAGGATGAGCCAGCCTAAAAGGTTGGAATTGCTGATCCTGAAGGTCTTTTCAACCTTTGTGGCTCCGTGACATCTCCCAGGTCTTGGTGAGGTTGGAGCCCCTGTTCCATCTGCTTCCCTTGGCAGCAGCTGCCACTCAACTGCTGCATTCCCAACCCCAAAACCCCTCTGGTTGCATTTGGAATGTCTTTCCAAACAGCATTTTTCCCTTTTTTTTGGGAGCTGTACATTTTTGCGTATCTTGAGCTCTATCTCTTTGTTCCATAAGCAGGAAATCTGCTCCCAATAACTCCTGAAATTGTGTTTTTCATTCCAAGGGAAGAGTGGGATTTCTTCAACGTGCCCTCAGGGGATCTGGAAATTAGGGATTCAATCCCAGCTCTCCAAGAGCAGCATCCTTGGCCTGGCTGGAAAATGTGGTGGCGAGGGCACAGAGCTGGCTGGGGACTTGGGAGAAGCAGGAAAAGCAGGAAAAGCAGAGCTGCCTGGTGGAAATGATTTCCAAACCCCTCAGAAAGATCTCAGTGGTGTTTGCAGGAACCTGATGTTGTATTTATTTGTTATCTGGTGATCAGTGAAGCTTCGCTTCCTGTAATTACTTCCTGTAATTAATACCTTGAAAGCCAATTTATAACCCTGCCTCCTCCACCCCCAAGATTTTAGTGCTTAAATCAGACTCATGCTGATAGCAGAATCTGTCAGAAAATCAGGAAAATCATCTCAAAGTAACTAATTGTGTAATGAAGGATTCCAGATCTTTGCTCCTGTTTCAAACAGTGTTCTCTAAACATCCAGAAATTCCATTTTAATCAATAATTTCACTCCTGGAACGTGCTCAGGATCAGTGCAGCTCCCTCATTTCACACTGAGCACAATCTCCACTTGCTGCAGTGCTGCTCCTTATCTGGCTCAGGAAGTTAAGGCTCAAAGAAGGGTAATAACTGTAAATTTCTATCCAGACTGGCTGGAAACAAGATATCTTTGCTGTTGTATTTTTATGAGTACATTTATCTTCCAAAAGGGTGGTATTGACCTGGTAGTTGTGGCATGACCCGGCCTTTTCTTGGCCATAATCAAAAGTAAAAGCTGATAATTAACGTAATTTCTAGCACTTTTCAGTCCTGGTTATGTCACACGTGGCCTGGATGGGTTTTGTGATATTATTTTCTACTTTTTTCCTTTTTTTTCCTATTTTTTAAAAAATGTTTTTTCTAATTTTTTTATTTTCTTTTTTCCTATTTTTTCTAATTTTTTCCTCTTTTTTTTTTTTCCTATTTTTTCTTCTTTTTTTCCTCTTTTTTCCCTATTTTTTTCCTATTTTTGCTGGTTTTGTGTATTTTGTTAAAGGCTAAAGGTTCCTTGGACTCTGTGTCACCACAATTAATTTTTCCAGTTTCTATTGTGTTCAAAATGAGACTTTTTAAAATTTTATTGTATTTAAAAAAAAAAAAAAACCAAGATCTTTTATGCCAAGGGTGTAAAATCCCTGGGGGAACAAGCCTGGCTTGGGAAGGGGAGGGCTTGGGGTCACCTGTGGCTCCTGGGGAGCTGATGAACTCCTTGGAAATGGGTGTTGTCATTTTGGAATGACCCCCCCTTGGTTCTCCAGGTGGGTTCAGCTTTCCTCAGAGCACGATAATCCCCAAAAGAGATGAAAAGCTTTTAAAATTGGGGGAGAAAATTAATCTTAAAGCTGGTAATTGGTGTCCTTCCGACTCCAGCCAACCAGAGGCTCCTCTGTAGGCAAGGATGGATTTTGTCATTTGGAAAATCTCTGATTTGTACTTACTTGAGTTGGAAATTCGATGTTGACTGCTCTTAAATGATTTGGATAAAACCTCATTTGCCTTATCTTTATTATAAATTGATCCCAGCCCTCTCAGCTCCATGAGTTTCTCCAGCCCTGTCCCAGAGCCTCACCCTGGGGCTGTCTCTGTGGTGTCTGCTCTGGGGGATGTTCAGAACCCAAAGAGAGCTTTTATTGCCTGAACTCTCCCTGAAAGTGATGGATGCTGCTGCTTTGGCAATTGCCTGTGACTGGAGCGTGAATTTGGGAGTTTCAGTTTAATGCTGAGGTGCCTGAGCAGCCTGGGCTGCCCTCCTGCTTGCAGGCAGGCTCCTTCTCTGGAGGAGCTGCATTTATGTGGGGGCATAAATCCAATGTAATTTCTTGTATCCTTTGCCAGTTTGTGGTTTTGTTTCAGGGTGAGATCCTGGGTGGGTTTTCTCACTCCCTTTTGGATAGGGATCCTTAACTGTGTGAGCAGCAGGCAGAGGAAGCAGGTGGCCACCAGGAGGAAGGAGCATTTTGACATTATCTTCCTAAATAATGATGAAAAGATGCAAAGAGGGGCTGCTGTGAGGGATGAACACGAGTGTTAGTGGGAGATAAACTAGAAAAAACCTAAGGAAAACGCCACACTGTAAAACAATATTTGTTATATTTAGATTTTCTCCCTGGTAGGGATAATTGTGATATTCCTCCATGCATGAACTGTACATTGAAATCTTCATCCCCAGCAGCAAACTGGGAAATACCAGAGTTTAAATTCCCTTTCCCAGACTTGCTTTCCTTAAGGCTGGAGATTTTACCAGCAGGAATTCCAGCTCCTCTCCCCATTAATGCCTCTCCATGAACTGATCCATGGGAGCCAGGACGAGGGGAACAACCTGTCTGAAAATCCCGCTCCGAGTTTGCTCGGAAAATCCCTTTGGAGAAACACTTTTGATCTCGTACCTCGTGGAAGAGACAAATGTCAGTTAATTCCTTCTGCCTGGTTTCTCTCTCTCTCTCTCTCTCTCCAAATGGAAAGCTCAGCTGGGAAGAGGAGGAGAGGATGGTCCTGGCATTGCCAGAAGTTCTCTTCTGTCACTGGCTGCACTCTGGGTGATTGATGGGTTATTGGCAATGGGAGCCCAGCCGTTAAAGATGAACGATCAGATCTGACTCACACATTTTCCATACTGAAAATGACCTTTGGCAGCAATTTCCTCGTGCAAAATATGGATTGGCCTTTTGTATTTAAAAAAAAAATATATCAGAGGCTAATTATGCACACTTGAAAATCATTAGTTGGTGTGTTTGCTTCTCAGGAATATTTTCGCCTGTAATTTGACAGATTATTCAGTAAACTGCATTAAAAAAAAACTCCCAAAATACCCTCATTGTCTGCAGGTTGCCTGCATTTAAATATTTGTAGAGAGTTGTGTCCAAGAAGAGGCAAATTGCTGCTCCAGCCTCTCCAAGTCCTGATGCTTCTGGGGAAAGGAATACGTGAGCACAAGTGGAAAGTTCTGGGGCCTGTGCAGACACTCTGGGTTTGTGAAACTCCCCCTGACCCCCACAATATTTTTCTTCCATCTTCCCCCTGAGTACTGGCAGCACTCAGGAATTGCTTCCCTCGGGATCTGAGGGAATATCCAAAGCCCTCCTCCTCCTCTTCCTCCTCCTCTTCCTCCTCCTCCTCCTCCTGCTTTGTGTTTTCTTGTTGTAGCACAGCAGGAATGTTTTTTTTCAGCTTCAAAAAGAGATGGAGAGGTTGAAGAAAGGAATTAGAATAGTGCTGTGTGAGGATGCACTTGGCTGTAATGAATTTTAATGCATTTTTGTTAGGTTGGCCCAATAGTTTGATTTTATGTAGAATTCCATTTTTAATTTCGTGTCTATTCAGCGGATTTGTAAATAAATCTGAAGGCAGGGGCTGGAACATCTCACAGGGAAGTCGATGGGAAGCAAATTCCTTTGTCACCCTCCACAATTCCCTGCCAGGAGGGTGCAGCCAGGTGGGAATTGGGCTCTGCTCCCAGGGAACAGGGACAGGATGAGAGGGAATGGCCTGAAGCTGCTCCAAGGGAGGATCAGGTTGGACATCAGGAGGAATTTCAAGCAAGTCCATAAAAATGAACATTCCTAAAACAAAGCACCCCCCACCCCATTCCTTATTTTATGCTCATTTTTAGTGCTAAAGCTTTTTTCTTTTTTTTTAAATATAAACTTAATAAGAGCGAAATGCTAAGGACTTTCTAAATGTAATTTTATTGCATTTATCTCTCCAGTTGAAATTAATTATTCAGAGTCTTCATTAAAAAGAAGCTTTGGTAAGTGACATTTTGAACAGGCCTTCAGAAGTGATTGCAGGGGGGATGGTGATAAAGAACAGTGTCTAAAAGGAGGTGGAAAATACTTGAGCACTTTAAACTGGGATGTGAGAACTTCAGGGGAGTTGTTTGGACAATTTGGGAAATGCAATGAGCACACACAGGGTGCTGCTGGCCTGGGAGCTGCCAGCACTGCCACATGGCACTGTTCTGTCGAGTGTTTGGTGGGGTTTTTAAATGTTTGCTGCAGAGAAAAGAGATGGAAGTTGTCTTTCTTTAAAAACAAAAACGTGTGGGTTTGAACAGGTGACTGTGGAAGTGCCCTAAATCCTGGTTCTCCAGAGAACATCCAGGAAACCAACAGAACCCCCCATTTATTGCTTGCTTTCTAAAATCTGAGCTCCACGTGCTCAGGAGGAGCTCTGGCAGAGCCTGCACTTGTCTGGGATGAGCCAAACATCTTCCAGAGCCTCCCCAGGTTCGCGCTGCAGCGATCCTCGGGTTCCCTGAGGAATCCCAGCTGCTGCAAGCAGCACACGCAGTCCCTGGAAGTGGGAGGCAGGGCATTGGAGCTCGGGGCGTCTGGAGCCAAAAAACCCGGGGTCAAGCATTTTATCTGTGCCAAAATTGGGATCCTTTCATTGTTAGCTCCATGACAGGGCCTTATCTCTCGCTGATGATGGATAATTTGGCACTTCAGCCTTAGCCAGACACGTGAATGTTGAAGTGTGTGCTCTGCTACAGCTGTAGAAACACTCTGGTTGTCACCAGCTTGGCTTAATTTGTGTTCCAGCAATTAGCCAAGGGAAAATAAATGAGCACCAGGCACGTTTGGGATGTTGGAGCAGTGCAAACAAGAGCAAGCTGTTTTTTCGTCCCCTAAAAAAAAAAAACCCGCCTTTTTGGGTTTTGGGAAGCAAAGGGGAACACAACCAGAATTTCTCTGCTGAAGTTGTCCGTGAGCACAGCAGGAACAGTTTGACATCAAAGCCACACCTCGGAGTGCTGAGTGATGGGGTGGCAGTAGTGTCAGTGATCCCTGCACACACACCAGCGCTGATCTGCACTTGTTTACTCCATGTTTACTTTTGCAGTCCAGTGTAAACTTAGCACGCCTCGAGTTATTTCCTCCTCCATTGTCATCAGGAGTGATAAGAGGTTTTTTCTGGTTTCTCACATGCTAAATGCTTTTTGCTGTTGGGTTTTAGGTTTTTTTTAATGTGTGAAATGCACACAAGAAGTAGTTGGGTCTTGTTTTTATTTAAAGTTACAGTCTGGCCCCGTTTGCTCTGATGCTTCTTGTGCTGTTCATCTCCCTGCCCTGGAGGACAACAGATGCTCTTTAACCAAGCTCATCATCCACTTTTGCAATAAATCCTTTCAAATTCTTCTTTCCTAGGAATTACCCTACTGAAACTGGTGCATTACCATGTAAATTGGCCACAGTACCTCTGCAAACGCTCAGATTCTCCCAGAAAGAATTTGGTGCAGCTGTGATTTACAGACTTCCCCCTGTGTGTCCTGCATTGATGAATTCCTTATTGCTTCCCCGGGGGTCGTGGACTTTTCTATAATTCCACTGGAGCCATCCATCCTCTGAAAAACCTGGAGCACTCGAGGTGCTGCAGGTGTCAAACTCGATGGATTGCCGGCGTCAGCGCTCGATCCGCGCCCGCGATGTCGGGAGAGGGAGCGAGGCCCAGAGGCCTCCCCGGATTATTTAAACCAGAAACCTCTTCATGGATTATTTATCAGCTCTGCTGCTTTACATTCCCACTCCCTCTGTGATTTTTATTTCTTTTTTTTTGCAGTGTTGTCCCTCAGACCACAGTGATCCTCAACAACGACCGGCAGAATTCCATCGTGGCCAAGATGGTGGGGCAGGAGGAGCCGCTGAGCAGAGCAGCGGATTCCCTGGAGAACATCCTCAGCAAGTTAGTAGCATTCCCTGCAATCCTCCCTTCATTCCCTCCTTGGGCAGGTCCACTTTCAAAGGCAATTTGATGGGAAAAACGAGGAATGCTCGAGGTAACAACGGGGGAAACATTGAACCTGGGCTTGGATAGTTTCTCGTGTTTCCCTTGTGCTGGGTGAGAACACCCTGGAGGAGCTGGGATTAGCTCCGTGGTAATTGACAGCTGACACTTCAGGAAGGATTTCCCATAGCTGGGATGCACAATCCCTTGGGAACGCACCAAAATCCTGTATTTAACCAGCTGAAGGAGGAATGTGCAGTCCAAGGAAAACTTGGACTATCTAAAGCAAATTTTAAACAAGTGGCGCTGCGAGTTCTGGTTAAAAAAATGGCCTTAATTAAAATGGTTTTATAAATTACTTGAATATTTCTTTTGTTTTGCACACGGGGCCTAGACTTTTCCACTGAGGCAGATACCTAAGATTTTTTTACTCCTTCTGCTGTTTATATTTTGCTGGATAGCTCCGAGTCACACAGGAGCAGAACGATTTTACAGAACACATTTATTTTCCGGATCAGTGCTTTTAATCCCCTCAGAACAAGGCGCGGGGCCACCAGTCCAACTCCATAAACCTGGAATTGGGGTATCCCATGCTTTTATTCCCCGAGCTGACCCCCGTTCCTCGCCCGCAGCGCGGTGCCCGGGCGCCGGCAGAACACCATCGTGGTCAAGGTGCCCGGCCACGACGACAGCCACAACGAGGACGGCGAGAGCGGCTCCGAGGCCAGCGACTCCGTGTCCAACAGCGGCCAGGTGGGCAGCCAGAGCATCGGCAACAACGTCACCCTCATCACCCTCAACTCCGAAGGTACGGGGGGGTCGGCAGGAGGAGAACGTGGGGGCTGAAAGGAGAAACGACACCGAGTCCAGGCTCAGGGTAAAAGGAGGCTGAAGGCATTTAATAACTTGGTAGAGGGTTTTATATGTTAGTTCCCAAAAAGTGTGTTAAATGGCATAAGGTAATTGGTTCTTTCTGCCATCCACCCCTTAGGGTGATTGGCCAAGTTCTAGATGTTTTTCTAGTTGGAAGGATAACAATGGTGCAAAACAACTTAGCAGGCGCAGAATTTTACAGAACTGCAGCATTGCTTTGAATGACTTGCATGGGAAAGACAGAGCTCTCACAAAACGCTGCTGAGAGCTGAAGCTTTTTCAGCATCCATAACGGAGTCCAAGCTCTGGGTAAAAGGAGGCCGAAGCCATTTAATAACTTCTTAGAGGGTTAGTTCCCAAAAAGTGTGTTAAATGGCATAAGGTAATTGGTTCTTTCTGCCATCCACCCCTTAGGGTGATTGGCCAAGTTCTAGATGTTTTTCTAGTTGGAAGGATAACAATGGTGCAAAACAACTTAGCAGGCGCAGAATTTTACAGAACTGCAGCATTGCTTTGAATGACTTGCATGGGAAAGACAGAGCTCTCACAAAACGCTGCTGAGAGCTGAAGAAATTCCTTGCTGAAGCTTTTTCAGCATCCATAGTGGGGGAATGATCTGAGGGACACCTGGGAAATTCCCACCTCACGTCGTGGGTCTAAGCTGGAATTTTTAGGCAGTGATCAGACAGGAGTGAGGATTTCTGAATCATTTGCTTGCTTTGCCTCCTGAAAATATTTTTGAAGGCATCTGAAGCCAGGATTCTTCAAGTTTTGTAGATGTTCATACAACATAGGAGTTATTAGAAAGAGATTTTGGGTTCTGTCCTGTTTGTTTGGGGTTGTTTCCAAGGGTATTTATTTCTTTTGGGGTCACTGGGGAATTACAGCAGAATGAGACTGTGAAATTAAATATCAAATGTACTTTTTGTGAAGTCTGTTCATGTTTCTGTGTCAGAAATAGTGTGGCCAGCAGGACTCGGGAGGGGATTGTTCCCTGTGCTGGGCACTGCTGAGGCCACATCTGGAGTTCTGGGGTCAGGTTTGGGCTCCTCCAAGACAGACACTGAGGGGCTGGAGCATGTCCAGGGCAGGGAACGGAGCTGGGAAGGGGCTGGAGCACCAGGAGAGGCTGAGGGAGCTGGGAAAGGGGCTCAGCCTGGAGAAAAGGAGGCTCAGGGGGGACCTTGTGGCTCTGCACAACTCCCTGACAGGAGGGGGCAGCCGGGGGGGTCGGGCTCTGCTCCCAGGGAACAGGGACAGGAGGAGAGGGAACGGCCTCAGGCTGGGCCAGGGGAGGCTCAGGGTGGACATCAGCAGGAATTTCCCCATGGAAATGGTGCTCAGGCCTTGGAACTGCCCAGGGAGGTTTGGAGTCCCCATCCCTGGAGGTGCCCAAGGAATTCCTGGATGTGGCACTCAGGGCTCTGGGCTGGGGACAAGGTGGGGATTGGGCACAGCTTGGACTCGGTGATCCTGGAGCTCTTTTCCAACCTCCGTGATTCCAGAATTCTCACTGCTCTGTCAGCTATGCCAGGGGCACAGCTGCCAGCATCAGGAGGATGTTTGCTGTGTAATTCCCTCTCTGCCTCGGTCTGGCACAGCTTTGCACAGACAAACGTGATGTTTTACCCATTGCTGTGCATGTAAATTCTGAAGAAACACCTAATCCATTAATGTCTGCAGATCTGATTTCCCTCAGTCCTTTGGAACGCTCATCCATTAAAAATCTCTGAGATTGATGAATGCTTTGAGGATCAGATCAGTGATGCCCCCTCCACCTGCCCTTGCCCTTGCACGGGAGGGAATTGCTAAGTGACTTCAGCTGCAGGGTGGCACAAATTCAATCATTAATAAAGGAGGAGATGGAGAACAACAGGGCTGGTGTGCAGGGAGAGGCAAAGCCACAGCAGCCCTTGGCTTTCATCAGCCAGGACAGAATTCCAGGTGACTCTGAGGTGTGCAGAGGTAAAACCTGAGGGGCTGAGGATGGAGAGCCCAGCCCAGGACTGAGACCACACACCAGGTGTTGAGCACAGCTCCACTCTGTCATCCTGGCTCTGGAAAGCAAAACCAAACCCTGTTTGTAGTTGGGTTTGTCTGGCTTCGTGGCACTGAGCTGTGGGTGTTTTCAGGATTTAGGGAATGGATTTCTGTGAAGGCACTGTTTGCTCTCTGCTGGTTGCTTTCATGGAATCCTGATAATTTAACAATTAGTGTTATTGCCTTTCTATCCCTGAAAAAGAATTGTACAGGAGCACTGAGCCCAGTTCCAGTAATGGTGGAGAACACGGCTGGCTGCTTTTGGTGACTGAACGCTGTGACTTCATTCCATGTGTGTTTTTAAAGTCCAGTTAATTTTGGCATGAATGTGTTCTCACTGTGAGCTCTGGAGTGCAGCATCCTCTCACTTCAAACACAGCAGTGCATTTAATTTAACTGTGAACATTCCAATTAGCCTTAAAACCAATGAGCTTTGTACACTTCAGTGTCTTGTGCAGAACAAAGAGCACAGGAAGAGCTTTTTCAGTTTCACTGATACAGCTTTGGAGTGGGAGAGCCATTAAGTTTTATACACTAAACATGAGGAAATTTATTTTACAACGGTTTATTTTATAATGGTTTATTTTATTATGGTTTATTTTATAATGCTTGCATGGGCTGGATGTGATGGCCCAATTTTCCTCTTCAGTTTTCACACACTGCACTTACACCTTCAGGGTGGTAAGGGAAGGAAAAGTTTGGTCTGTGCAGTTATTTTAAGACTATTTTCCTGTGCTTTCCAGAGTTCTTGTGCATTTAGAAAGTTCTGAAGATTCTGAATTGGATTTCCTCACCCTGAAATGCTGCAGCTGGTCTTTAGTGTCCTTCTTGCACAGAACTTCTTTTGTGAATCAATTCTTTGGGCCTTCATAGCTCTGAAGATGCTGAATCCCAGAATGGTTTGGGTGGGAAGGGCCCTTAAAGCTCATCCAGTTCCAACCCTGACACCTTCCACCATCCCAGGTTGCTCCAGCCTGGCCTTGGACACTTCCAGGGATCCAGGGGCAGCCACAGCTTCTCTGGGAATTCCATTCCAGGGCCTCCCCACCCTCCCAGGGAGGAATTCCTTCCCAATATCCCATCCATCCCTGCCCTCTGTTAGTTTGAAACCATTCCTTGTCCCGTCCCTCCAGTTTCTGATGCAGAGAAGCTCAAGCTGGGAATGTAAACATGTCTCTTTGGAGCAGATAAGGGCAGACTGCTCTGCACTGTCTGCTAATTAAAGGATGACTGATATTTTTTTCCAGAGAAAACTCCTCAGTCACATTTTGTCTCTTCAACTTGGCACCTGAAGCAGTCATTTGATAATGGCAGCATTAAAGAGCGCTCAGGATTTGCTTTCCAGATGGGAATCCAAGCTCTCTGTACGTGGCCCAGACTTCTCTGTCCACAGGATTTTCCAGTTCAGGGCAGGATCAGATCTCACACGAGCCCTTGGAGCACTTTTCCTGCCAAGCTCCTCAGGACAGGCACAGACAGTGAGAAGGAACTGGAGCAGAGCAGGAGTGAACCTTTTGTGCCCTAAAACAAAACGATGTGGAGCTGATGTGAAGACACTGATGAGGCTTCGGGACTTGGTAAAGCCAAAGAAAATGATAAAAATTGAATTGCTTTGGGGTTTTTTTCAATTATTGGGAGCCAACAGATGAGCAAGAGTCTCTTGCAGGTGTCTGCCACAGTGATATCTGGAGTTAACACTGGCTCACCTCCACCCAAATAATGCAAAGAGGCTTTAAACAAACAAAAAAGGGCAAAATCCAAGCTAGAAATCTGATTTTCTGACATGAAACACATTTTCCAAGCTTTTAAAAAGCCCTCTGAGTCCATGGATTTTAATTTTCTGACTTTTATTTGGATCTTTTTTTATCTGAACTTTTTATCTGATCACATCCTTCCATGAGTCATAAAATAAGGGAATCTCTCTTGGATTTAACCAAAACTGAGGCTTATTCTTAACAAACAAGTGACCTCACTGATGTTGTGCTGAGCCTGAAGAACCTGTGAGTGCAGGGGCTGTTCCCAGAGTGTCTCCTGCTCCTGGATCCCCAGGGGCCTGCAATGAGCTGGGATTGTGTCTCCTTCAGCCACAGCCCTGGTGTGCTGGGGAATATTTACCTGGAGCACCAGATTCTTCTGGCTTTAAACTGAAACAGGGCAGGGAATCTATCCTGGAATGGATTTCCCAGAGAAGCTGTGGCTGCCCCATCCCTGGGAGTGTCCAAGGCCAGGCTGGACGGGGCTTGGAGCAGCCTGGGATGGTGGAAGTTGTCGGGGTTGGAAGTGGATCATCCCCAGAGTCCCTTCCAACTCAAACCATTCCACGATTCCCTGATTTTTCTTCGATATTCACAAGGAAATGAAACCTTTCTTTGCCCCCACACAAGAACAGTCCAGTGAAAATCTCCACGTCTGTGTCCAGGCCGTGTGTGTTGCTCCTTAGCCAGAATTCCCAGCATCTGACCTGCATTTTGTGCTGGGAGGAGGTTTTGGGGAATGGGACTTGAAAGCTCTTGAACCTTTCTTTTAGCACAGCTTTCAGTGCCACTGCTGCATCTGGAGCTGAATTTACAGCCTGATTGTTCCTCCCTTCCACAGAGTTAATGATTTCTAATTAATAAAGTCACTCCTCTGGAGTCTCTGCCAATTAATCACAGCCCCTGTGAACTCTTGCTAATTGCCAGGAGCTCATTTAAAAGATCACAGAATCATGGAATGGTTTGGCTTGGAAGGGACCTTGAAGCTCATCTCGTTCCAACCCCCCACATGATGCTGATGTTGAATCTTCTATACATCAGCCAAAATATTATTTAATTTCTCTAGAAATGGAGGTTTGTTTTTGTAGGTTAGGATTTGTTTTTTTGGGGTTTATTTGAATTTTTTAAAGATTAATTCATCTTTCTGCCTCTCTGCACCTACCAGTCTTTAGCTGCCACTGCCAACTTTGCACCCAGCCTTGAGAGTAAAATAAACACAACTTCTTGGAGCGATGGAACACGTTAATTCAAGTGTTTCTGTGGGCAGGTGTTTCCTTTTGTTGTCCCTGCTTTTAAAGGAATGACTGACAGCTCCTAGGGAGAGAGCAGAGCCTGCCTTTGCTTTCAGGCTCCCGTGTCAGACCAGGGGAGTGTATCCCCCTGGAAAAATGGAACAGCTCAGTGTCTGTCCCTTCCCTGGGTGGGAGAGCACGTGCAGAGCAGCCCCTGTCTGGTTTGTGTTCTCTTGACAGGGCTTTTCTTGCTGCTGACCCCAGACTGGCTCCTCCTGTTCCCAGAGAAATCCTCGTTTGCGTGGCAGCCCCCAGCACGTCCCCAAACAGGGGCATGGGTGGTCAGCTGTGCTGAGAGATAAATGCACTGAAATGCAGTGAAAAAGGGTCAAAAGCAGCACTGAAAAGCAAACTGGGTTCCGTGGAATGGAGATAAAGGCAAATTGTGTGAGGTTGAAAAAAGAACATTGAAGAGGAACTAGAAATTAGTGTGGTGTGGAAATGGGGCCGTGAGGGCACCGAGGGAACCTGATAAAGCTGCCAGGACTGTCTGCACTGGAAGTAGAAATGATCAACTCCTGTGATGATCTAATATTTGCTGTAAAAAAAGGCAAGGGAGCACCTTTCCCCTCCAAGTGCAGCAGGGTCCTCAGGAAGATTCCCAGGATCACGGAATGTCTGGGGTTGGAAGGGAGCTCCGGAGATCCCCCAGGCAGGGGCACCTGGAGCAGGTGACACAGGAACACATCCAGGTGGGACTGGAATGTCTCCAGACAGGGAGACCCCACACCCTCCCTGGGCAGCTGTTCCAGGGCTCTGCCTCCCTCCAGGGGATGAAATTCTTCCTCAGTTCATTAGGGAAAGAAAAACAGAGCCCCACGAGGAGGTGTGTGATGAGCTGAGCTCCAGGTGAGGGTGTGCAGTTGTGCTTCCCTGAGTTTAAGGGAAGTAAGTTCTCTGGCTGTGCTTTTCCTCCCCAGCTCCCATTTATGGATTTTTTTGGAAGCCTTTAAGGAACAGCAGCAGCAGTGCTGGTGGGGTTGGAGTCTGGCTCTTACCGTGGATGCACTAAATAACCCACCTCCCCCAGATTCCTTCCAGATACCACCTCTAAAGCCTGCTACTGCACCTAAAGAACCATTCCAAATGCCTTAGAGGATGTTTGAGTGCTGGGAGCCTCCAATGTTCCCAATTTAGTCAATAGTGTTCATGTATTTAATTGTTCAGAGGGAATTTCCAGCCAATTCCCAATATCTTTTCTCCTTCCTTATCCATTCTCTCTCCTCCACACCACACCAGAGCTCAGGGCATTTGTGCCTCACCCAGAACTGGCCCTGGATTTCCTCTTTTCGCCAGATTTTTGTGTTTGCTCCCTGCAAAGTGCCAGATGTGTTGGCAGCCTGGCAGGAATGATTTTGATATCAAATAAGGAATAATTCAGCTTTTGTGCCCTCATGGAGCTGCAGCGAGGCAGAGGCTTCATGGTTAACTTCAGTCACGCTTAGTGCAAAATGGTTATAAAATAAATTCCCTTTCTGCTGAAACTTTGAAAGCAGGAGGAAAATGCAAGAGATAATTTAGTGGGGGGATTGTGGTCATAGGTCAGAATAACAAGATAATGTCTTTTTTTCCAGGCTGGGAGCAATAAAAGAACAGTTGCATGTGGTAAAAACAGTATGTTCTGGACTCTGTGCCAGCAGAAAAAAAAAGAGAGAGTTTTGCAAATTGAACAGAATCTTTGGTTCGTGTAGGTTAACATTTGTTAAAGAAGTCTGCAGGCCAAAGGTGCTCCATAAGGAAGGAAAATTCCCATATCCAGCAGCAATCCTGCGAGCTGGAGGGAAGTGAGGCTGTGATGGGCCGGAGGATAATTAATTCAGGCTTCCCAGAATTTCTTTGAAAAACGTACACATTGATCCAGAGATGTTTTTGCTTCGCCACATCTGCCCAAATTTTTCTAACCCAGTCCATTTATCTTGAGGAGCAGCCTGTTGTTTTCCCTGATAATGGTAACCAGACTTGTGGTGAGGCCAGACACAGTGGCATGCAAAACAAGGCACAATTCATCCAAACCACTTTATTTTTCAGATGGCACCTGGTACTGGGAGCAGCAAGCAGCCAGTGTGACCTATCCTGGCTCGGGATAAAAAGGAAAGGATCAAATTGGAAAAAAAAATATATATAAACAATTTGCAAGTGTATAAAAAAGATATTCAGGACAGGGCATGAAGTTCTGATTTCAGCAGAAAAAAGCTTGAGGGATGAATTGCTACATACATCAGCAATAAATATTTTTTCTTGCAAATTACTGAAAATAAGGAAGAAATTCCTCCCTGTGAGGGTGGGGAGGCCCTGGCACAGGGTGCCCAGAGAAGCTGTGGCTGCCCCTGGATCCCTGGAAATGTCCAAAGCCAGGTTGGACATTGGGGCTTGGAGCAGCCTGGGATAGTGGAAGGTGTCCCTGCCCATGGCAGGGGTGGGAGGAGATGAGCTTTAAGGTCCCTTCCAGCCCAAACCATTCCCTGGTTGTGTGGCTCTGGTGCAGCTGATAATCTGCTGCTGCAGTGAGAAATCAGGATTGCACAATCCAACGTTGGCCTCATCCTGTCGTTACTCATCGCTAGAAACTCGCCCCTGACATGTGGGGGTGACTCAACCCAAAGGTCGTGGTGGAAAAGCAGTTTGGAGTGTTTTGAGCTGCTTTCATGTTATATTTTATTGAGTACTTCTGGCTTGTAGTGTGCTAAACCCCAGTGCAGGATTTGGAAATCCAGATGGTGCTTGCTCTGCTCCTGCTCGGTGTGAAAAGGAGACGCTGTCTGGCCTGAACTCTCTCACCTTCTTTGGGGACTGCAGGGGTTATGGAAACCAGGAATTGGTGACTTTGGCTATACCACAGAGGTCTCCTTTAAGGTCATTTAATGAAAGAAAAGTCATGTAATTGAATGTTGTTCACAATAAACGACTGCAAAGCTCTCCATGGAAGGGCTGAGTGACCCCTCAGCCAGCAACCCTTATTTTACTCCACAAAGCTGAGCAAACAGGGAAATCAAATCCAACTGCTCCGTGTCAGTGGTCACTGAAATCCTGCTGGAGTGTTTTCTGCCCAGCTCCTGTTAGCAGCGTGAGGAATTCTGCAGGTTTGGTTTGTGTCTGGAATGGGAGTCTCATCCTCGGCCCCGTGTTCCGTCCTCCACTTGAGTGGGGATTGGTCCTGAGCTCTGTTCCAGTTTCTGGTTAGTCTTGAATCCACCAACTTTTGGCTGCACAGGTTAATTGAAGTATTAATTACTAGGGCCTAGTATTCCTTTGAATTGAATTTATTTATTTCATTAAATCCCTAGCATTCCTTTTTTTCCCCCCTGACAATCTGAGAAACTGCAAAAGAAATAAAAAAGCTTCTTAATATATTGAGTGTGTGTGTAGGTGGGGATAGCTGTGCTGCTGATGACCTTCTATCTGAATAATAGGGAAGATGATTAGTGATTGATTAATGATCTTTCTGCTGGGCCTGGTCCTTGGTGAAGTGTTACTGAGAAAATAACGTAGTCAGTAAATATGAGGAGAAACCCCAAATTCTGATCAGGATCTCTGGCTGCATCCTAAATGAGTCTCATTGCTTGATGTACTCCTTTTAAATGATTAAACGAGTTACTGTTCACTATTGGTTATCGTTTCTTAACTCTATAATCTTGCTTAGCCTTGTTTTAATCTCATGGGTTTGGGGTTGGGGAATAACAAGGTTCAAAGCTGTTGGCTGCTTCAAATTTGCTGTGCTTTGAGAATATCCCAGAGGCGCAGTAATGTTCATTTTTAGGGGATGAGAACACTGGGCCTGGAGTGGTTTCTTAATAAAAGAGATCTCTGAGGGCAAGTTGGACATCTGGACTGGCTGCACCAGTTCCAGAACACGAGTGACAATAATTTTTTGGGGTGAATTTGGGTTTCTCCCTCTCGGTAGCCGATGTCGCGAGCCCGCCGTGCTCAGCTGGGAAGCGAACTGGGGGAGATCCACGTGAACTTGGGGAATGCTGGCTGTGTCCTGAGCCTGCCCCTCGGCTCAGGCTGTCCCCCTGTGTGTGTGTTTCAGAGGATTACCCCAACGGGACGTGGCTGGGCGACGAGAACAACGCCGAGATGCGGGTGCGCTGCCCCATCACGCCCGCGGACATGCTGCACATCAGCACCAACTGCCGCACGGCCGAGAAGATGGCCCTGACCCTGCTGGATTACCTGTTCCACAGGGAGATCCAGGCCATCTCCAACCTCTCGGGCCAGGGGAAGCACGGCAAGAAGCAGCTGGATCCTCTCATGATCTACGGGATTCGCTGTGAGTGGAACGTGGGAGTTTGGAGGGCGCGGATAAGGCGGAACCCGATAATTTGATTTTTGAAGGGTGTGTTTGATGTGTGTCAAGGTGTTCTGGTGGCTTTTGTGTATGAAGGAGGTTTAGGATTTTCAGGATGAAATCCTAATGGGCTGGTTTGCTTCACTTGGTGGGTATTCACCAGAAATTCCTCAGTCTTTTATTCTGAATTTCAACTTCTTTGCCACTGCCAGTTGTGAGTGCGGTGAAGGTTGTAGAAATAATAAGTAACACAAATTTCAGTGCTGTTCAAGTGCTCAGACCAGCACGGTCCTGAACCTTCGCTTCTGACCTCCCCTTTATGTCTCTTTCTTCAGAAGGCTTGCTGAGATTGTGATGGGAAAATTGGCAATGTCAGGATCATAAAATCTGTGGATTCACAGCAGGAATGCACAGGATGCTGATGGATTTCTGTCTGCTCCATGTGCACAAGTCTTTGGATGATTTAAGCTGTTATTGAGCTCTAAACTGATATTATGTGTGTTAAAGGCACAATATTTGTTCATTTAAAAGGAATCAAGTGTGGTTTTATATAGAACAAAGGCACAGCCACTGGTTTGAAATGAAAAGAGGAATCTGGACGTGTGCATCGTGTTCTGGTGTGGTGACTTCTAGTGAACACATTGAAGACAGCCAAGCCTGTTCCCTGTGCTTTATTTCCAGGAAATTAGGATAACCAGGATTTTGGGAGAAGGTTCTTGTGCCAGGTGGTGGTTGGGCACTGGAATCAGGGAATAGGCACGGCCCAGAGCTCCAGGAGCATTTGGACAGGAGCAGGGACAGGTTGGGATTGTTGGGGTGTCTGTGCAGGGCCAGGAGCGATCCTTGAACTGGATTTTAATAAACCAGGAGGTCTTGTTGCTAAAAGATCCTTGATAGTCACACTTTGTGGAGGTCACCAGTGGACCTGCAGTGGGCATAGTTTGTTCTCCTGGTGAGTTTCATATGGAATTGGCAATTTGGAACGCCAGGGAAGGGTTAAGAAGGTGTCAGCAAGGGAATATTTGGGGGGGGTGTTTGAAGAACTGGCTGTGGTAGTCACGGGGAAGGGAGTGTGAACGGTGCTTGGTGATGGCAGGAAACACATTCCTGTTGCCCTGCTGTTGTTTCGGGCTATTTTGGGGAAATTGACAACCAAATCTGACCCACTCAGGTGGCTGCATTAGGGCAACTTTTGCTTCATTATTTCCCTGAAGCAGAAGACTTCAGGCTTCTTTTACAAATACATTAAATACGTGTTTTTAAGAGAGGTGGTAATTCAAATTAATGCTGATCTCCAAAGCCTTTTTGGCTGCTGATCTCATCAGCGTCACTGATGTTGTTCCTGTGCTTTTTTAAAACATGGATTTTTGTTGGGAGCTTTTAGAAACACTAAGAAATGGATCTTGCTCCAGTGTTAAAGCAATTCCCAGGCAGTTCTTTCCCCATCCCTTAAATCTGAGAGCACAAATCACATGGGTCAGTTTGTAGCTGGTTGTGGAGGAAGATGAGATGTTTGCCAATGTGAGCATGGGGAAGGAATGTGTCCATGTGACCAGGGGCTCAAGCTGGGGATTATGTCATTGCTGCAAGGCATTCCGACCATGAAGAAATCGGATTATGGAAGTGATCCCTGCAGCTGGAGAAGGTCTGGAATGGCACAGATGTGAGAGCAGGGGGGTCATGAGCAGCAGTGTCTGATGGCACGAGCACGGTTTGGGATCCAGGTATCAAAACAACTTCATTCCTTCCTAATGTTGGCTGGTGTGTTGCTTTCTTTTGGGAGTCAGGCCATAAAAAACCAGGGATTTCTGGAAAAAAGAGACCCTGTGTGGATCTGGCCAGAGATGAGTGGTTTGGGTAGTGAAATGTTGATGCTTCTTGAGATTTGCTACCAGCAAGGACAGAGAATCCTGTGGCAACCAGTGAAGAAAACGCACGAAAAGTTGATGGAGCAGCAAATTTAACAGCGAGAACAGTGCTCCAGAAATTGTGATTTCACTTAATAACCTCATATGTCATCACTGGGAGTAATTAAGGGGGAGTGGAATTGGATTCCAGCAGCCTGGTGAGGAATGTGGAGGACTCAGCTCTCGAGGATGGGATGGTGCCCGTGCTCATTCAGTGAACTCGTGCTGAGTTCACGTGTGCCGTGATTCCATCCCTGCATTCCCTGACTGGGAAGAGCCCTGCCATCCCATAGCCCCTTTCCCAGTCCACACACATCTGCTTTTCATCCATCAAGTGTTGTCCCAGAAAATCGACCCAAACCCGAGTTTCCCTGGCATGGGAACCCCTCAGTGCTGGTCCCAGCAGTGGGATCTGCTCCTGCTCTGAGCAGTCCTGCTTTGATGCCTTAATTCAAACAGAAATGAAAAATCCAATGTCATCAGCCTGGCCTGTGCCAATCACAGCCAGAGGAGCCCAAGGAAATAGAAAGGATTTTATTTCTCATTTCGTTTCAAGTTTCTTGCAGTTTGTCAGTGGAAAGATATTCCATCCTTT
>VXAD01004205.1:0-10695 GCA_013399195.1 Dicrurus megarhynchus
ACGTCACGCCGGCGTGACGTCACTCGCAGTGAGGGGCGGTGCTCCCGGGCGGGGCGCGGGGGTCCCTCAGGCGCTGAGGGCGGGCGGTGCCCGGCCACGGGGAACACCGCAACGTGGAGCGGTCTGGGGGGCAAGGGACCTTAAAGCTCATCCCGTCCCACCCCTGCACCCTGCCATGGGCAGGGACACCTTCCGCCAGCCCAGGTTGCTCCGAGCCCTGTCCAACCTTGGACACTTCCAGGGATGGGGCAGCCNCCTTGGACACTTCCAGGGATGGGGCAGCCACAGCTTCTCTGGGCAGCCGGTGCCAGGACCCCACCCCCTTCAGAGCCAAGAATTGCTTGCCAATATCCCATCTAACCCGGCCCTCTGGCAGGGGGAAGCCACTCTCCCTCTTCTGTCGCTCCATGCTCTTGTGCTAAGTCCCTCTCCAGCTCTCCTGTTGGTCAGCACTCACTGGCCGAGCTGTGGTACAACAACACAGCACTGGTCACAGAATCCCAGGATGGGTCAGGTTTGAAGGGACCACAGTGGCTCACCTGGTGCCACCTCCCTGCTCCAGCAGGGCCATCCCAGAGCACAGGGCACAGGATTGTGTCCAGACGGGTCTGGAATATCCCCAGTGGGGGAGACTCCACAGCCTCTCTGGGATCTGTTCAGGGCTCGGTCACTGCACAGGAAAGTTCTTCCTCATGTCCAGGTGGAACTTGCTGGGATCAGTTCCTGCCCGTTCCTCTGGTGCCATTGCTGGGCCCCCGGAGCAGAGCCTGGGCCCTGCCCTGAGCCCTCCCTGCAGACAGGGACACCCAGGGCTGAGGGCCCCTCTCAGCATCTCCTCTGAGGCTGAACAGCCCCAGCTCCCTCAGCCTTTCCTCGTCAGGGAGGTGCTCCAGTCGCTTCATCATCTTCACATCACACAGGTACAATAGTCTCTCCTAGGCTGTACCACCTGCCTCTGGACTGCCCAGACATCAGAGAGGGCTATAGTACCCAAATTATCTTCCAGTTGCTAAAAATCACCTCTGCATTTCAAACTTCCTCTGCTGCCTTTGCATCCTTGAAGTGGCTGTTCTACATGAACAGCTGCTAAAAATCACTTTCCCTTGCTCAGACTCTGGTTTTTAGTGTTCCCGCTCTTACTGAGGTCACAGTGATAGCATAGGGTTAAAATGTTTCTAAATTGTAGTAGCTAGGGTAGGCCCTGAGAGCAAGGTGGACATTCTTTCTGTTCAGGCAAGCCTGATCCTGTGTACCTGCCTAAGATGATAAGGGGCAAGTCTAAACTTGTGTAGAAGATTGAGATAGATGGGTTAATTGTGTAGCTGCACCTGGGAAAAGGGGGCTGAAACTTATGCTTGAGTGGAAACAATAATGAATAACATGATTATTTAAGGGGGGGTCTTGAGAACCATGGTTGAGTAAATGATGATGTAATGAGAAGGGTATATAATGTAGGCATCGGAAATTCATGAGCGGGGATTGATTTGGGTTTGTACCCATCTCCCCCGGTGCCTCAATAAAGCACCTGGCATATAACCTGTCCGTGGTTATGTGTTTCTACGCTAACAACAGGGGCAGGGCAGGACCTGTTAGGTTTTGTGCTGTTTCCTAGAAGTTCAATAGAAGGAGGTATTTCCCCCTTCCCCATCATGGCCAGTGTCTTATGTATATTCCAAGTCCCAAAGGGCTTCAGCACAGCAGAATGAGCCACTTGCCTGACCTTAGGTGCAGAAACCAACATTTGTTCAGCCAAGAGGCTCTTTGCTGGGACAGGGACTGTAGGAATCACTGTATTTGTGCTCTCTGCACAGCTGAGTTGTGGCACTGTGCCTCAAAAACAGAGATACACCCTCCTATCAGCACCCACACTCACAGCTGCTCATCAAACTCCTGGGCAGCCTTTACCCTATCACAGGACAGAGCCTGGTGGCTGATTGTGTGCAGGACATGGGCGTAGGTGTTCTGAGAAGAAAACTCATCCTATCAACACTTTTTTTTTCTTTAAGAAGGAGGCCACAAAGAGAATAAAGTTGGTGGAGCTGCATGTTCACAGCAAGGACCCCACTGGGGTGAGGCTGACACCCAGGTCCTGCTGGAATCTACAAGGGAAAACTAAAATAGCCTTAGAAAGGGAAAATTCTCTTGATGTCAGGTATATTGAACTGGGATAGGATGGCACTTTCCATTGGGTATGTTTCTTTTTATGCTGTTTGGGAACACAACTGGTAAATTTCTCTAGAGGACAAGAGCTCTGGAATGAGCACATTCTTCTTGAATGAAGAGAAGATGAATGTCTGGTGGGTTATAAACCCAGGTTCAGCATTTTGGGATCTCAGCCACAGGAATGTGTCCTGTGAGGTGACAAACTCTCTGAAGAGAGAGCAGTCCTACATTTTACCATGTCCTTCAGAGCTATTTCTGCTGAGGTTTTGGAGCTGTGCTTCTTGCTTGCAAATCCTACCTTTTCATTTTTCCTTTCTGGGGAATTATTCTTCATTTGAAGCCCCTGCAGCTCTGACTGGTAGCCTGACAGGAAAGCTGCGGCTGCCCCATCCCTGGAAGTGTCCAAGGTTGGACAGGGCTTGGAGCCACCTGGGATAGTGGAAGGTGTCCTTGCCCACGGCACAGGGTTGGAACTGGATGAGCTTTAATGTCCCTTCCGTCCCAACACTGTATGGAGGCAGCAAGGCCAAAGCTGCAAATTTCCTGGCCAAGAATCCTTCTCAAGAGGGGCCTTACTTAGCCCAAACTGCAGAAATCCAGAAACACGTCATGGTTTGGTGTAGTCCAGGCACTACCCGATTTCTTAGACATCCAGTAAAGCTGCATGGAGCAGGAAGTTCTTAAGGGAGCTCTTAATGAGCAACCAGGAGGGATTAGAGAGCCTGGAGCAGTTTGTGCAAAGTATTTGGAGTTAAATCTGATCCCACGTCACACCCTCTAAATCCCCAAGCAGCCTCCTGGTGTGGTGGGGTTTTGCAGCCTCGGAAGCAGGGCTCGATGTGGGAATCACACTCCTAAATCCAGGGTAGAGTCATAGAATCTTGGAACAGTTGGAGTTGGAAAGGGCCCTAAAGTCCATGCAGGTTCTCCTGCTGTTTCTGGCTGAGGGGGAGTGGGTGACTTCTGACAGCACACGGAGCTGCCCACAGGGGAGGCTTGGGAGTGGTTGCCCTTCTCAAGGGAGCTCTGCTCTTGGAGGGTGTGGAGCAGTGGGATGTCCTCTGAAGGACAAAGTGACAAACTGCCGGCAGGCAGAGTTCCATGTTTGATGGCCCATTGATTTGGTGGACCACAGCAACTTTTCAGACAGAAGCTGATCGAATCCTCCTTTCCCTAAGTTGATCCTGACCAGTCTTCTCATTCCAAGAAGATTCCAGATCCTTCTCCTCTGGATTCCTTCTGCTGAGCTGTACCTCCAGCAAACAACGTTATTACTTTTTTCCCCTCCTTATTCCAAACACATCTATCTTTCACAACCATGAACATTAGCTCCCTGAGCAATCTTGAAGAACAAAGGCTTTGAGATAAGATTATCTTGCCACAGAGGTGTTTATAAGCCTTTTTTTTTTCCCCATTCCCTCCTGCTTATGAATTCCACCCCTTGGCAGGCAGGTTGGGATTGTTATGTAACAGCTTAGCTACGTGTAATTAGAGGACACAAAATTATAGATGGAGCAGGGATATTATCCAGTGTGGATGGCACAAGCTTACCTGAGTTTCTAAAGCACGTGGGTGAGTTTGTGGAGGAGAAAAACATTAATGATGAGGGACTGTAAATATCCTGGATGTGCGATGGTGTCTGGTTCAGAAAGCCCTTCAGCTGCAGATCCCAGAGCCTGTGAGAGCACTGTGGGGGAAAAGCTGCTGCTGGAAACAAAGGAGCAGGATTAAGAGGATCTTGGCTTGATTTGCTGGGGTTGCTTTTATGTTCTGAGATGGGTTCTCTGAGTGATGAACAGTTCCTGCCTCAGCACAGCAAGGAGCAGAGGAGGAGCTTGGAGAGCTCAGCAAACAAACCGCTCTCTATAAAATGCTGCTTTTCAAGGCCATTTATTATAAGCAGAGCATTGAGCCATGAGGGAACCAAGTGCAGTGATTGTATTTGTGAAGCACGGGTCATTGCTGTTTGCTGGACCCACTTGATTGTTATTCGCACAACGGACTCATTTTTATGTGGTGTCGAGCTTATCAGCCTCTATTTTAAAAATTACTTGTGCTTGAGTCATGTTTACCTTCCCTCTGAGCAGTACTTTGTGTTTGAAGGTGCTGCTGAAGGTAAACCAACCTCCTCCTTTGACATGGAGTTTGCATTTAAACACATTTTTTGAAATGCTGCCTATCTCTTCTGAAGTCTGTTGAATTTCACGGTGTTCTGCAGATAATAGTCTTTCCAACTCGCTTAATTTCTGCCTGTAAACAGGTCCTAAACTGTTCACAGTGGGAAAGAGAGGAGCTAAAACACCTCCCGGCTTTCACTTTTTCATCTTCCTCCATGCAGAAAGGCGAATATCCAGTACTTTATTTATTCCTGATGGGACCTTTTCCCTGTCTGTCCCTGTCACCTTCCAGACCACACAGGAAAGGTGGCAGCAGATACTCCATGGATCAGATCCCTCACTTGGGTAAGCCTAGAGAGCCCCACTGAGCTACACTCACCTGAGAAGGGCAGGGATCCACCACAGTTCTTGGATTCCCTGGGTTGTTCCTGCTCAGAGACTTCCATGTGGTTTTCCCAATGTGCTGTAGGACATCCGCTAGAAAACTGGGAAATCATCACAGACTGGTTTGGGTTGGAAGGACCTTAAAGCTCATCTTGTTCCGACCCTTCCACAGGCTGGGACACCTTCCACTAGCCCAGGTTACTCCAAACCCCATCCAGCCTGGCCTTGGACACTTCCAGGGATCCAGGGGCAGCCACAGCTTCTCTGGGAAGCCAGGGCCTCCCCACCCTCACAGGGAACAATTCCTTCCATATATCTCACCTAAATTTCTTCTCTTTCAGTTTGACCCCATTACTCCTTGCCTTATGACTACAATTCCCTAAGGAGAACCCCCTCTCCAGCTTCCCCACTGCAGGGGGGGCCTATGAATCCAGTTTGTATTCCTATGATTTTTCTACAAGCCTTTGCCGCTGCCCAGAGGCAGGTTAGTAAGGAAATGGAATTTTGCCTGGATTTTTTATGTGGCTCTCAGCCCCTCAGACCCGAGCAAAGTGTCAGTTCCTGACAGAATCTCCTGCTGTGTCCACATGTGCCACAGCAGCCACAAAGAGTCACCAAGGAGGGACACTGAGCTCGGCCTCGGTGACAGCTCAGCCACACAGGATGTGAAAAGACAAAACATCTTCTCCCTGTGGCACTGAACTGGTTTGACCCCGACGCTCGTCATGCCCAGCAGATGTGACACGGGCTGTGCCTGGGCACAGGGAGGTGTCACACCGTGTTGGCAGCACAGGACAACCCCACACTGATGACAGTCAGGTCTCATCTTCCCTCTGTGAGTGAAAGTGTCGCTTTTGCACCCAAACGTGTGTCACCCTGCATTGCTGCCTCCTTGGAGAAGGAAAAAAGGGAAGAATTTATTTTGAAGTCATTCTTTTTAATTAAAAGAACGAGCTTGATGATCTTTGGGTCAATTAGATTTGCCGCCTTTTTTTTTTTTTTTTTTTTTTTTTTTTTTTTTTTAATGAGAGCTGAAAGCCCTGTGTGAGCCACAGATGCCTTGTTTTTGAACACATTCTTCTGGCATCCTTCCCCTCCCTGAGAGCTCCTGCAAAGGGAAAACACAGGTGTTCCCCCTCCAGGTAGGCTGGGAAGGAGGGAAGTCTTTGCTTGTGGCATCTTCCACCCGGCTGTTCCACTCTGGGTGTGAGATCCCTGCCTGAAAGGAGCCTCTGCAGCAGGTTTGACTCCTCCTGGGTGCTCACACCTTGGGGACAGCAGTAGCTGCAGCCACATTTCCCTGTGCAAAGGGACCTTATGGCATCTTGCACCGTAATGGACCAGGATCAAACCCTCAGTGCCCCCCAGATGCTTCTGTGCTGCTGCTTTCTTAAAATTAACATTTTTTTTTTGTGACTGTGAGACAGCAATCCTACAAGGATCTCCCCTCGGGTGACACCCCAATACTGCTCATGCACTGATGGCAGATAAAAGGATCTGGTTTCCTTTGTATCGACAATTTTAATTTCCACTCTCATGGTGGTTTTACAATCACAGAATCATTGAGGTTGGAAAAGACCTTCAAGATCACTGAGTCCAAACTTTGACCCATGACCACCTCGTAAACGAGACCATGGCACAGAGTGCCACATCCAGGCATTACAGGGAGGTGATGAACAATTAAGGACCGTCCACAACAACAAAAATTACCCAAAAACAGGGAAAAGGGGAAGAAAACAGACCTGTGAAGGGCAGAAGGGGCAAACCTTACAGCACAAAGCACCAACACAACAAAAACCCCCAAGTATATGGATTTTGAAGGCATGTGCAGGATTGGTCCTCAGGACAAACCTTTAGCTGTAAGGAAGTCCTGGAAAAGATCACTTGGGGAGGGAGAAGTTTGTGCTGCTGAGAGATTTAAGAGCAGGTTAGGTAAGAACCATCAGCAGAGATGTGTGTTCAGTGGGTGCTGTCTCAGGGCAAAGAGAGAGGCTCACAAACCTCCTCTCTTCAGGTTTAGCACCCGAATCTCTCCCCTTTGCTTGTTGCCTCTCCAATACAGACACAGAATAACGAGTTGTTTATCCTGGGAATGTACAAAAAGTCACTGATAAAAGTTCTGAGGGTTACACAATCCTCAAGAAGCCCCAGCCTGCAGTGCAACCAGCCAGGAGGAACTCCTAAGATCCCAGACAGATACATTGTTATTTTGGGGAAGGGAAAGAGCTTCCTTTGTTCCCTGAAGGCTTTCCTGTATTACCCATTCATCCACTGCCTTGCAGCCTCACGTCTCAGCAAACGGAATGGATGAAGGATGCATCACAAATATAACAACGATTTGAGATCAGTGAGGGAAAGGAGGGATTTTTCAGGAGAAGATCAGGCCCTGGGTCTTACCCTTCGTGAAGGTCTGCCTGCAGAGAGGCCCTGATGCTGCTAAAGAAAACACAGCAGTTGTCACTTGGCCCTAAGCAGGGATTTCACACTTCGGAGCGGATGCACCGAGCTCACAAGGGGCTGTGCTGTAATTTAAAATGACTTTCACTTCTCTTTCGCTGACAAGGCCAGGTTGGGCGGGGCTCTGAGCAGCCAGGAATGTGTCCCTGCCCATGGGCTGGAACTGGATGAGCTTTAAGGTCCTTCCAACCCAAACCAGTCTGTGATGATCTCCCAGTTTTCCAGCGGAGCTCCTACAGCACGTTGGGAAAACCACATGGAAGTCTCTGAGCAGGAACAACCCAAGGAATCTTTCTGTCCTTCACAGCTTGGTCATAAAAGGCCAAAAACCTTCCCCCTGTAACAGAAACAAAGGCAGAAGGGAAATGTCACAAACCCTCAGGAGCTGCTCTTACGGAACTGGATTCACTAACAGTGTCTGGAGTGTAAACAGAATCCATTTTTCCTCCTTCCTTACTGGCCCTGACAGTGCAAGTTTCCCACACAGGGATTCATTTCAAGCAGGCTGTGGAAAGAAGATGCATAATTAGTGCAGCTAATGACAAGGATGATTTACCAGGCTGAGCAGGAGCAGCACATCAAACACTCTCAGGCAGGCAGAAGAGAGTTCGCTCACTGCAAGCCTTCCCTGCCCAGTAAATCGTGGCCTGCTTTCCCAAAGGTCTGTGTCCTTCTGAACAACACAAACCCGTGTGGAAACCAGCTCCTTCAGGGCTCTGAGGTGAGCAGATGTTGCAAAAGATGGGATAAGGAATGTACTCCGTGAAAAACAAACCGTTTAAAAATCCAGACAAAGCCTCACACGAAGTTAATCGCACACCACAAAGAACAATGGAAGGTCACCGCCCTCCTTTGGAATTGGACTTCAGTGATCCTTGTGGGATATTCTGTGATTCACCTCCGTCTGCCCAAGAGGTGGAAACCTGTAGAACACCGGGAATCAGCCTTGAAACACTGAGTACTCAGAAAAGAGTTCACTGGGAAATGGAGGTGCCATTCTTCAGGGTCATTGTCTGCCAGGAAAAAGGCAGAGAAGGAAAACGCTGTGATCACTGAAAAACCCCTTTCCCAACTCTCTTTACTGAGCACATTTGTTAGTGAGACTTTGGGGAATAAATAGTTCATGAAGAGGACTCAGGTTTCATCTGATAACGTCACATAAAGCTTCCCTGTCAGGGGCTCAGCCCCTGGGAAATGTGGGACTTGGGAGATGTGGGAATAGAGACACAACTGCTCAATGGGGAAACACAGAATGATTTGGGTTTGAAGAGACCTTAAAACCCATCCAGTGCCACCCCTATCATGGGCAGGGACACCTTCCACTATCCCAGGTTGCTCCAAGCCCTGTCCAACCTGGCCTTGGACACTTCCAGGGATCCAGGGGCAGCCACAGCTTCTCTGGGCACCCTGTGTCAGGACCTCAATATTAATTTCCATTATTTTGAACCAATACCAGAAAACCCAGATTTGTGAAGAAGAAAGAAGAAAGAAGAAGTAAAAACCCACACCCAAAATCCTCCATCTTGTGGCTATATTCCATGAACCTAAATTCTACGTTTCTACATATTTCACCCAGTGATGTAACTTTTAATGACACAGCAACAGCCTCACTGTTATCACACAATTTGGGAAGTCTTTCCCAAGGTCTCAGGTCAAATGGAGTGTGCTTTTGAGGATCATTGCTTGTCAGAGCTGAACGAATGAAATTCTCAGAACTCAGGGTTCCAACACCTCAACGCCCTCACAGCCAAGAGTTTCCTCCCCAGTATCTCATCTAAATCTCTCTTCTTTCATTTTAAGGCCATTCCCCCTTGTCCTATCTCTCCATGCCCTTGTGAAGTCCCTCTCCAGCCTTCTGTGGAGCCCCCTTTAGGTGCTGGAAGTCTGTAATTCCTAATGTTCCAGGGAACCATTGGATTTCATTGGGCTTGAAGAGTGTAATGACCCAACCTGAGAAAAGCCTGCTAAAAACATATCCTTTCATTCCATGAACTCTAAACCTCTCATCCCCCAAGTGCTTTGCTCAATTAACCTCAAAACTCACACTAAAATAAAGCTGACTGTTGGCAGAAGACCTCTGGGGGAAACTTCGTGGCAGAGAAGTTGAGATGCATTTAAAATGAAATCTAAACTGCCCACCTCTGCAAAACAGAGGCGTTACCACAGCTGTAAAATCATTTATCAACTGCTGGGAGCTTCCAGGAATGGGCAGCACCTTTCCCACAGCCTCTCCCAGCTGTGCAGGAGCAGAGCAGCCACAGCAGGACTGAAAAATCAGCTTAAGAATTCCTTGCCTTTGCTGGAGGGGAATAAGGCATCGTGTTACGAGCCAGGGAGAGGCAAAGGCTTTGGAGAATTCCATTTTCCATCCAGTGTTATTAGATAATCGCTGTAATTTAGCATGATGAGGCTACAGACTTTGCTCTTAATACTCCTCTGCTTGAAATAAAGGCAGGTTATTTACTCCTTCTCACACGACATTTCTCAGGCAGTGAGTGCTGGGGGTCAACTTTTCTGGATCTTTCTTCATTTCATAGAATCATTAAGGTTGGAAAAGACCTTTGAGTCCAACCTATGCCAGTCCCCACTTTGTCACCTGGCCAGAGCTCTGAGTGCCACGTCCAGTCATTCCTTGGACACCTCCAGAGAGGGGAACTCCAGCACCTCCCTGGGCAGCCCCTTCCAATGCCTGACCACCCTTTCCATGAAGAAATTCCTCCTGACTTTACAGGGAAGTGCCCTGTAGGACAGGAGAGAGAGTTGGAATTAGATTTCATTAAATTTTGCTGTGATGTTCCTGCAGACCAAACTGTAATTGACATTTTTCCACTCCTCACACTGGCAACATGAGGACTGTTGGAATGGGGAAGGGAACTTCTTCCTGCCTTCAGCTCCTGATTTATCCACAGCTTTTTGTTGGAGCAGGACATAAACATACATCAGCATCTGCTTTAGCTGAAAACCAGACCTTGCCAACTCACACGGGCTGGGAATTTTCCGTCTGCAAAAAGAGCAAACTCAGCAAAGAAAAAATTGTCCTTGGGGACAAAAAGGGGGGTTTGCCTAAATAATTCTGTCTTATATCCAAATCAGAAATGGCTGGAGTGTGGGAAATCCCTGGAATCCTAGAATGGTTTGGGTTGGAAAGGACCTTAAAGCTCATCTCGTTCCACTCCCATGGGCAGGGACACCTCCCACCAGACCAGGCTGCTCTGATCTCGTTCCCTGCGTTCTCTCCTTTAATACCCATGGATTATGGATGCTGGAGACCAAGCATGGAGGTGCTGGTGCCTTTGCTCTGACCACCCTGATCCTCCTTACACACCTACATGAAGCCAGCTCAGCTCAGTGTCCCCTGGAAGCTCTTGGGAAGCAGCCCAGAGCATGAAAATGTGAGACGTTAAAATATCCCAGGCCCCTGTGAGCACACAGCTCAGTGAGCTGGAACCTTTAGCTCAGCAGCCCAAAAAGGAATTCTGAAATATTAAAATGCTTTTGTTAAAGGCACAGGAAACACTCCGAGGGGCTTAACTAAATCAAGGAGAAAAAAAAAGTCATCAAAAAAAAAAAAAAA
>VXAD01004205.1:22966-46788 GCA_013399195.1 Dicrurus megarhynchus
CCCAAGTCCCTCTCCAGCTCTCCTGGAGCCCCTTTAGGCACTGGAAGGGGCTCTGAGGTCTCCCTGGATCCTTCTCTTCTCCAGGTGAACACCCCCAGCTCTCCCAGCCTGGCTCCAACCCTTGGAACAGCTCCGTGGCCTCCTCTGGACTCGCTCCAGCAGCTCCATGTGGGTTTTCACCTCACAAACCCTCCCTGGGACTTAATTTACTCAAAGCATTGATGCCCCGTGTAACACCCCAGCTGCTGACTCAGCCTGCAGGGCTCTTCCCTCCTGGCTGTGTCACTGTTCCACAAGTTTCTCCAGTCCTTGGTGCCACGTGGAATCACAAACAGCTGGACCAGCACAAGTGAGGAGGAAAAAGGGGTGGGGAAGAGCAGAACAGAATTTTAATTCAGGATTGCCACAACCTTCCCCACTGGGAAACCACAGCGTTGCCAACTGCTGGCAGCACAGCCAGGACACTCCATGGGCTTGATGTTGCACAAGTGTCCCTTCAGGATCTCTGGAAGAAAATCTTTTTCCCATTAAGGCACAGGTTTGTGGGGTTTTTTTATTCCCTAACTGAGGGAAATATAGAAACCAGAGCCCTGTATTTACCCCACTATAGTACAAATTGCTGCTTTGTCCCCAAAACAACTGATGGATGTGTCTGTCCCATCTCTGGAAATGTTCAAGTTGGACCCCAAAATATGGATAGGATGAGATGGAGCACAGTACAGACTTGGAGGCAAGCAGCTCTCTGCTCAAAAAAACCCCAAACAAACTGAAACAACCCTTATTCCTGCCACAAAGTTTTATTTCATGCCAACAAGGACTTCAAAGCCAAACCCAGAAAATTCCCTGTAGAAATGCTGCACTTACCTTGCTGGGGCACCCCAACAAATGTTTTCCATGGCAGGAAAGAGCAGCAGGAAGCAGATTTCCTTTCTCTCTTGTACCTTTGAATGAGCCACTTGCCAAAAGAGCCTTTTTTCCTTCACACAGCAACCACAGGCTACACCTTTCAACCCTAAAATCATCCCCTCTGTGGCACCAGTACCAACTGGGATGCACAAACTGGTCACGTAAATGGTTACAACTAACTGTAAAACCTGTGCAAAACCTCATTTTAGCAACTGCACTGTTTTTAGTGGTGTAACTACATCTGTGCAGTGCCCAGGCTGTCTGCCAGGATTTTAAGATCCTGAGGGAGGAGATTTGGAACTTTAAGAGCAAACCCTCCATGAGCTGACCTGCAGCATCAGATAAAGCACCCAAAGCCATCAGCAACACCCTCCCAGGAGAGCATCAGAGGATCATCAGCTCTGAAAGACAAATGCCAGGGGCTTGTGGTGACATTTGCACAGCAGGGGAGGCTGTGAGCAGCCCAGCACAGCCCAGCATCCCCAGTTACATCCAGTGCAACGGGAATTCCTCCTCATTGTTTTCTCTCTCACTGCTCGGGGGGAAAAATGGGCAGCATGGAAGAGACTCCTACAATGGCACTAAGCAAAAACACTCGGGAGTTCCAAGAGAAAAATGCAACAGACTCAAAAAAAAAGTTAAAGAAAAATTTCAACACTTGTTCAGGTGGATTCCCCATCCCTGGAAGTGCCCAAGGCCAGGTTGGATGGGCTTGGAGCAGCCTGGGATAGTGGGAGGTGTCCAAACTGGATGAGCTTTAAGGCCCCTTCCAACCCAAACCATTCCATGATTCTTTAGTTATTTTCTCCCTCCCCCCCAAAAATCAAGTTTAACTCAAATCAGACTGCCTGTTCACTGCTGAGAATATTTTAAAACAGACCTACCCTGTTTCAGCTGGGACTTTTTGCACAGGTAGAGGCTGAATATCAATCTTTGCACACCAAAACCTTCAGCACCCGTCCCTGTGTTATCTCCTGGGCTGCACAGGCTGCAGAGCAGCACAAACACTCCCAGTCTCCGTCTGCTCAAACCCCAAAAGCCACAAAAACTCATCTCCTTCCCCAGGAGCTGCAGAGACCACAGCGATGCCACAGGGAAACAGACAGCCCAGGAGTTCCCAGCCTCCTGACTCACCAGCCAGGAGAGATCCAGGAGTTCCCACAGCTCCCAGCCTCCATTGCCCAGGAGCTGTTTGTGGTTTTTGTGTTCCTTCCCCTGGCACCAACGTACCCCCCCTGCCCTAAAACCAACAGGTAACTGTGACCCCAGCCACTGACAGGCTTCAGTCACAGGATGGGTTGGGAGGGACCTTAAAGCTCATCCCATTCCCATCCCCTGCCATGGGCAGGGACACCTTCCACTAGCCCAGGTTGTTCCAAGCCCCATCCAACCTGGCCTTGGACACTTCCAGGGATCCAGGGGCAGCCACAGCTTCTCTGGGCACCCTGTGCCAGGGCCTCCCCACCCTCACAGGGAAGAATTTATTCTTAGTATCTCATCTAAATCTCTCCTGGTTTTGTTTAAAACTGCTCACTCCCCCTTGTCCTATCACCATCCACCTTCTTTGCTTCACTCCAAACCCCTTCCCTGTGAACATCCCTGCCCTTCTTCCTTTGGGGAGATCAATACCAGGAGGAAAAGATCAATACCAGTATAAAAGCTTGGATAATCAAACTGTTTATCCATCACATGCAGAGAGCTGCTGTCCAAGGACCAAAACCATGAGCGCAGAGCTCTGCAAGCCCCTCACAGCCTCAGGGTCTCACCCTTCTCCTTTCATCCCTCTTCTACCACCACAGGGCCTGTTCAGCTGTAAAATAAAACACAATCGAGCTGAAAAGAGCTAAAATTTCAAGCAAAAGCTTCATCCAAGTCACACCCACACACATCCCTCCTGTGGGAAGAGAAGGCCACGCTAATAAAGAAGATTCAGAAGTGTAATTAAAGAACTTTTTAGTCTTCACGGTTTTAATTTAAACAGACACATCTACTATTGTCTCAACATATCTACAGCAAAGTTTACAGCCACTTTGTATCTGTTTTGCTCCGCCAAATGGCTGAACCTCGAGACATCATCTTCTTTTTCCTCAGCTTTGTTACTTTTTTCTCGTTGCAATCAATTCCACGCCGCAGCAGCTGGGATTCTGTACACAGACAGCAAATACCTAACACCAGCACACAACTCCCAGCCCGGGCATTTCAAATTGTACAGGAAAAAATAAAAAAAAAAAATCAAGACTGATGCCAGCAGCCAAATCCAAAGAGCAGCTCCAGCTGTTGGGACAGCAGTGAACAGACACACGGCACACGCAGTGCTGCTGTGGCACACACAGGCAGTGCCGGCAGGAACCCCACCCCTCACACCACGACAGCACTGCCCAAGGCTTTAGCAAAGCGCACACAAGACACCAAAAACGCTGTACAGTGCAACTTTAAATTACATCCTACGCCACGGGGACGATAGTGCACGTCAAAACCAGAGCCACATTCAAGAGTTAATCGATACAATCAAACTGTTGAAGGTACATAGTTCGTATTTCCCTTATGAAAACTGTGCAACTTAGTTCCTTTTCCCTTCTTTTTTTTTTTTTTTTGGTAAATGGCAGAATGTCCTCGTGGATTGCCCCCGAAAATTTGGAGATGGGGCTTTCAACGTCCACCTCGTTACACAAATTGTGTGCAAAAGAGCAGGAGCGGGGTGGCGGCGAGGGCGTAAGGCAGTGGCACAGGGAGGAGCCAGAGCTGGGTACTGCCATGGCTCAGGAAGACACAGGGAGTGTGCAAAAAGGGTGTCACAGGCCAGGGATCCCCCTCTGAGAGGAGCAAACCCATCAGTGATATTAAATATGTGATTAAATAGGGGAGGCAAGCAGCAAAGCAAAGCACGGGAGCATGCTGGGAGTCTGGAGCCTGGGAAGCGCTGGGAATGGGAAAGCCCCACGGGAATGTGGGAGCAGCCTGGCAGGAGAGCTCGGGGACGTGTCCTCTCCCAGGAGAGCCCACACCACCACACATCCCCACTCCATCTCCTGCCAGCCCTCCCAGGCCTGTGCCACAGAAGCTGTGCAGGGACAAGGTGCTGCCCGGCCCCAGAATTGTGGAATAAACTGCCACAGGAAGGCTGGGATCCACATTCCCAAAGCACACGCAGAGCTTGGGTGTGGATTCAACACAAGTGGAGGCTGAAATCGATGCCAGCTCAGAGGGAATGTGCTGCCTTTTGTTGGCTGTCACAGCTGGTTTCCCAATTTCCTCGGATGCCTGCAGTTTGCAGGAGAGGCTGGAGCAGCCAGGCAATTAGATCCAAAAAAAAAAACCCTCTCTGCTTCTCTATTATTTAGCTCAATCTATAATTACTGTGTTAGGGAATTGCATAACCTTTAGGAGTGTTTTATGTGTTGTCTATTACAGGGAAAACAGTGCCTTCTGAATCCTTCCCATCTGGCTGGGGATAATGGATTTCAGATGGAGAAATTCTGAACGGGGTAGGGAAACACCACCCAGGCAGGTGCAGATCCCACAGACATCATTTCGACGGGTGAACAATCATTTTAAGGGCTCGTGTGAGCAACATACCCAGAGGAATCTCCGGATTTGGAGGAGGGAACAGCCCAGTTGTGCCTCCCCTGTCATGCAGAGCAGATTCCCAGCCACCCTGAGCAGCATTCCCTGTGTCAGACTGGAGTTAGGGAACAAGGCTCCAAACCTAAAAAGAAATTGGCATTGCAAGCAGGGGGGAATCACTCTTCTGCCTTAAGCAAGCAATGGTTTAAAAGGGATCTTGTTATTTTTTTAAGCCAGAGGACTTCAGGGCTAAGTTTAGCTTAGGCAAGAAGGAAATAATTAAGGAAATAAGGACTGAACAAAAGGCATTAAGGTAGCACTTGACTACCATCACATAATTATTTTATATCATTTCCTTGGTGATAGAATTTTCTTAGGCTATACTTAGTGGCTACATGATTTTTGCAGGTTCCTCCCCCAGCTACTTCTACAGCTACAGATCCTGCATTTTCACACAAATCTGTGTGAAGTGGCTTTTAAATAAAGGCAGCTTCATTCCATGAACTTGGAAGCTGAACACTTTCCAGAGGGATCACACCACTGACCTGCTGCAGCTCCGCTCGTTCCAGCAGAACCAGGCTAACAGGAAGCTCTTTTCTGGATAATCCCAGCCACATGTGCTGCTGTTAATTCAATTTTTCCCAATCCTGTACAGCTACCCATGGAATCAAGCTAAAAAAAAATGTCTCAGTGAGTATTTCAGTATTTGCTACTCCTACCTGTCTTTTTAAAGGAGAAAAAAAAAAATCACTAGAGAGAACTCTGATTTTATAAAATGCAGATTGAAGCCACAGAAACAGAAGCTACAAAATACAAAGTTACATGGGAAAAAGCTTATCCCTAAAGTCTTTAAGCAGTTTTAGCAGCTACAAATCATCTAAACTCTTAATATTTTTTGTAGTGTGATGGCCCCTTCATCTGCAGCAGATCTGTGAGGTCACCTGAACTTCCAGCTGCTGCTTTTGAGGTTTCACAACATGGGCATAAGAGCACAAGAGGGAAAAGCACATCAGGTGCAACAAAAGTGTTTTGCTGAGCTGTAAATGAAGTGCTGCTCTTGCACCCTGGCAATGCTGTGAGCCTGACCAGGTGTCCAAACCCAGCCAGGGGGGTTGGAATTCCCAAGAAGGCAGCTTGGCTCTGGTTTAAAGGACAGCTCTGAGCCCTGTTCTGCAAGTGAACACCCCCACCAACTACTAAACCTTTTTGTTTTCCAGGCAGGATAAAAAAAAGTTTGTTATTCCTTAGGAGATCCTTGCCCACGAGGGACAATTCCACCTGAAGGTCATGGCTTTAACATTAGCAGCAGAATCCCTCCTTCAATTCCGTATTGCACTGAAATGTCTTGCTCTGGTTTGGTATTTAACTTCCTGCTCCCGAGCCAATGCTGAACACAAAAACCCAAGTGTGAGATGTGAAGGCTACTGAGAGTATTGTGTAGACTGGCAGAACCTGGAATTTGATTTTAACAATTTCTAGTTTTCCTAGGAAATTAAAGAACTAAGCTGCCTTACCTACTCTTGGAGAGAAAAGGTGCTTCCAGACAAAATGCCTTTACCTATCTATATAGAACTCTGTGTTTGAATCCTGTGAGTGTCCAACAAAACCAGAAAAAGTCTAAAATAAACTGGAGACATCCTGTCTCTTGGCCCATCCTAGTCATCCACACAGTTGGAGGTAATGAGTTCCAGCTCCTGCTGACACTGTACCCAGTCGTGAGACAGAAAAGCTGCCAAGAGGGGACATTGTGCCCAGCTGTGTCTTCTGTAAACAAAACAAAAAGCCCTCCCCAAAAAGCAGGGAGGTTCGTGGAGTGAAGGGCTCAGCAGTGGGAGGGTCAGCTGTACCCAAGGGCTCAGCAGAACATGCACTTTCCATGTTTCTTCCTCGACGTAAAGGGGCCTGGGAAGCAAAGGCCTGAGGCAAAGCCCAGCTCAGGGCTCCTCCTGCGTCTCCTCACCCGTCTCCAGCTCTGCCAGCTGCCGCCTCAGCGCGTTCACCTTGGCCTGCAGCTCCTTGTTGTACTTGATGATGTTGATCCTTTCTTCTTCGGCTTCCTCCAGGAATCTGGAAGGCCTGTTCCACCGCAGGAAGACACCTGGAAGCCCAGAGACAGCCAGGTCACAAGGGTTTCTTGAAACAAGGAGGAATTAGTGAAGGTTGTTCACATTCCAGCAGCTCTCGAGTAAGAGAGAACTTACAGAGTGCACGCAGCTCACACTTTCTTCCCTCTCCCTTCCCCCCTCCTCTCCAAGTTCACCATCCTATTGAACAACATTAATAAAGGAAAACAAAGGGGGTTCATTCCTTTTTTCCTCCTATACTTATCAGACCACTCCATTTCCAGTCTTCACCCTGCCACGGCAGCCTGCTTGTGTCACTGTCATGAACTCCTCAGCACCCACGGGATGGGGAAAGCTCCTGCAGCAGGGAACGCACTGCACATGGATTCTCCAGAATGGGCAGCAACGAAGTCTGACAAATCATCACAAAAGAGATATTGCCTGCAACAGGGAAAGCAAACCTGGCTCACCTTCCCAGAGCTGCAGGCTCTGTGGGGCCACTGATGGCCAGATGACAAGGCTGTTGGCCTCATAAAGAGGGTTCTGGAACCTGGTCAGCTCTTCAGGCCTGTTCACCCACGACCACAGGGACATGGTCTTCTGAGGCAGCTTCAGTTTAGCCCTAAGAAACCCACAGGAACAAGTCAGTTTTATACACTTGGATCTGTAAAGGCTCCTTTTGTCAGAACCACGCAGCCACGTGTTTTTCTATGTGCTACTCCCCCAGATAATTCAAGTTAATCCCTTCACCATCATGGCACAGGGCATAAACCTAAAGCAATTTACTCAATCTGGCTGATTACAATTAGTTTTGAATAAAAGATGGGGAAATAACACGTGTAAGTTGGCTGCCTGCTGCCCAGGTGAAGAATCAGTCACCTCCCCACAATGCTTTGAGTGCCAGGTTTGGAAAGGGATCAGGCTCCTGTGTTAAGGCAGAGCTGGAGGTGGGGCAGGGCTGCATCAGGGAAGGATGGCAGCAGAATTCTCGAGCACATAGAAGGAGTGTCATTGCTGGAACGGGCACGTCTGCCAGGTCCCTCTGGTGGCAGCAAGGAGCTGAGCACATGGAGCAAGCAGTGCTGTTTTCCTGGGGCGATCCCACCTCCAGCAGTTACAGGGATCCCTGTGCCTTAGACTGCAGCAAATCTCATTCTGCCTGCACTGGCAAATTGAACTGCCAGCCAGGCAGGAGATTCAGCACTCCTGCGAGTGCTTCAGACAGCACAAGGTAAACATCGGGCTTCAGCCCCTGTCTGTGCTCCCAGGCTGACGTGCCCAGATGTGACAGGCAGGTTATTACATGTAACATTCAATACTCCTCCAAATTTCTGCTTATTGGTTCCAAGTCTAACTTGGTTTTGCAGATGACTGGTTCAGCAGCCCTGCAGAAGGCAGCAGAGTCTCTGCTAAGCCCAGATTACTTTAAGGACAGAGAGGTTTACAGGAAGCTTTAAATTGCCTTCCTTCTCTGGAGTACCACTTCTGGTTTTCCCTTCCTGTCCAGCGGCCTTCAGTTCAGCAGGAGACCATCAGCCATGGCCTAACTGGAGCCAGGAGTCCTGAGGGCGGAACTGCCAAGCTCAAAACAGGAATCCAAACCTCCCTGGCAGCTGTGGGAAGCTCCAGTCCTTCACCCTGCTTGCCACAGCCAGCAGCCCCACTCAGGGCTGCCCCTGGGGGTGTCAGGACCACCAGGCTACAGAGTCACGTTCCTCCCTCACAGGTGAGGGACACAATTCCCAGCTGTGGCCTCTGCCTGCCTTGACCTCCTCCTCCAGGCCTGCGTGGACAAGTCTGCTTCCCACAGCTGTGGCTCACATCAAACTCCAGCTGGTTATTTTTACTCCTCCTTTATGGAGGAGTTTCTTTGTGAGAAACTAAATAAACTGGTGATGGGTGGGGATTTTTGGCCAGGTTGGACGGGGTTTGGAGCACCCTGGGATAGTGGAAGGTGTCCCTACCCACAGCAGGGGGTTGGAACGAGATGATCTTTAAGGTTTCTTCCAACCCAAACCATTCCATGATTCTGTGACTTTTAGTCAAAGTCTGCCCAACTTTTGAAGGATTCAAGTCAAGCATCCTCACCAACCTTTCATTTTCGCTGTTTCCCAGGAAAGTCCCGAACTGGGAAGCGTAGGCATGTTCAAACAGCATGATGAGGAACTGCTCGTTGAACTCGAAGGAGCAGGGGAACTGCCGATGGATTTGCCACACACATTCCAAAAAGAGCAGGAACACCGGGGCCTCCCACTTCTGTTTGCTGTTGGAATAGGCTGACTGGGCACAGCGCTGCTGGAAAGGGTGGCCAGCCTGGTGGGAATCAGGGAGAGCGTCACACACAGAGGAATGGGATGTGAGGACGTGTGGAAAAAGCACTTCAGAGTGAGTTCTGTCCATGCAGCTGCTCAGGCAGCCAGGAACAAGCTGTTAGAAACCATTATCCCTCTGCTGGCACTGCTGGGGCACCTCAAATCTGGGATTCAGTTTTGGGCCCCTCCTCATGAGAAGGACATGGAGGGGCTGGAGCGTGTCCAGGGAAGGGAACGGAGCTGGGGAAGGGGCTGGAGCAGCAGGAGCAGCTGAGGGAGCTGGGAAAGGGGCTCAGCCTGGAGAAAAGGAGGCTCAGGGGGGACCTTGTGGCTCTGCACAACTCCCTGACAGGAGGGGGCAGCTGGGGGGGTTCAGGCTCTGCTCCCAGGAAACAGGGACAGGATGAGAGGGAATGGGCTCAAGTTGCACCAGTGGGGGTTTAAATTGGATGTTAGGAAGAATTTCTTCATGGAAAGGGTTGTCCAGCCCTGGCACAGCTGCTCAGGGCAGTGGTAGAGTCCCCATCTCTGGAGGGATTTAAAAGCCACGTGGATGTGGCACCTGGGGACATGGATTGCTGGTAGCCTTGGCAGTGCTGGACAATGGTTGGACTTGACAGCCTTGAAGGTATTTTCCAACCTAAATGGTTCTGTGACTCTGTGACCATTTTCCCTGCCTTTCTCAGGCTGTTTCATCAGAGAATGTGAGCAGGAACAAGCTGGGGTGGGTGCACTGGAGGACCAGACTGCAAAGGTACAAAGAGCCCAACTCAGGTTTTGTGGTTTGGACTGAACAGTTTCATCTAATGAGATGGAAAAGACAAAACCTGGTCCAGTGGAAAGTGTCCCAGCCCGTGGCAGGGGGTTGGAACAAGAGGAGCTTTAAGGTCCCTTCCAACCCCAACCATTCCTGATAAGAGATGTTCACTCTGAGCACACAAAACAGGCAGTGCCCCAAAATCAAAAACCTGCTATGAGAGGCAGAGGCCCCAGGAGTGCCAAAGGGACAAATGACTCAGGTAATGATGCTGCTCTTTAGGACAAAGGACACTCACACTCAGCAGGGCTGCAACAAGGCCCAACCTGCTGGCTGCCTCTCAGGCTGTTTCCCAACCCCAGTGTCTCTGGAACGGGCTGTTGTTCTGTCCAGGGTATTTCTTACCTGCAGCCACTCCCTCACTACAAGAGCCTCGAAGCCACGGATGGTCCTGCACCTGGGATCCAGGATGATCTGTGCCAGGGAAGTGACCTGGAGCGTGGAATCAGTTCCTTCGCTGCCATGGACTAGCACTGAAGCACCTTCCCTGGGAAACAAAAAGGTGGGAAGGGATAAGAGCGTGAATGAGCAGAACCCATCCCAGTGGATGCCATTACATCCCACGGACACCAGCATTGACAGTGGTGAGGTTTTGCTGCCTCTTTACCACCACTGCAGCCCTGTCCCACATGGATCCCACATGGATCTCACCTGGATACTCACCAACAGTAACCTGAGCTCTGCATCACTTAAGGCTCAGCTGCTGAGCACTCTGGAAATCCAGACCCTTTCCCACACTGACAGAAGGTGCACGGTGAGATCTCTTTTGTGGGTCTCACTCTTTGGGATTGACACCCTTTGAGTTACAGCTTGGAAGTGCAACTCATCCCATTCCATACCTTCCACCATCCCAGGTTGCTCCAAGCCCCGTCCAACCTGGCCTTGGACACTTCCAGGGATCCAGGGGCAGCCACAGCTTCTCTGGGCACCCTGTGCCAGGGTCTCACCACTGTTATAATACAGAGTTTCTCCCTAATATTTAATCAAAACCTTCCCTCCCTACACTAATTTTCTAACACTATTTTCCCCGTTCATCTTTCAGGCCTTTAAGATGCTGAAAGATCTGTCCCAGCCATTCCCTCCCCATGGAAAATACAACAGAGTTCTCCTTGCCCACCCAGCTCTGACCTCCAGGCTCTGAGTGAGGTGGGTCAGGCACCTGGAACTGCCCTGCCATGGCTCCAGGTAAACAGTAAAAGCAAAGCTGAGGTTAAAAGTGATGAAATCAGCCAGTGTCCCAACAAGCCAGAAGGGTTTCGTCATTGATCTTTCCCATTACACGCTTGCAGGAAGGAATTCCAGATAAAACTATCAATCCAGAGCAATCCTTTCCTGGCACAGGCAGCAATGAAAGCAGCACTGTCAGAGCTTTTACAAAGCACAGAGCTCCCATTTTAATGCAGCACTGCTGTTTCACCACTGCATTTCAGCTGCTTGTGTGCCTGCAGAACACATTCCCCAGCTCCTGTGAAAAGTCAGGTTTTCCCTGAATTTTGGGATGGGCTTTTCCCACCCAGAGGCACAGAAAAAACCCATTTAGATTGCTGCATCTGGCCTTACAAACCCTGGCACCTGACAGCAAGCACTGGCTCTGCAGCCTGAGGTCTGAACACGAGTCGGCTGAGTCAGCAGCATTTGCGAAAGAGATGTCAGGTTAAAAGAGGTCACAAGCACTTAGTAGGGATGAGCAGGATTGCTTGGAAAGGGCTGTGGGGATAAAAATATAAGAGGGGAAAAGCACTGGACCAGTTCCTGAGGAAAACAAGGAGATGACATTGTTTTAACCTCTGGAAGTGAGGTGTGGTATTGGAAATTTGCAGCTGAAAAGAAAATAAAGACTTCTTAAAGAAAGAAAACAACAACTGTGTGTCCCCTTTTCCAGGCCATCAAACAGAACTTCAGATGGGCCCATTTTAACCCAAACCTTCAATAACTCTCTAAATTAGCTTGGCTGCAACACACACAGGAATATACCTTAACCACATGATCCAAAACCTTTCCTTAGCCAAGATTTCCTCCCTCCTCCTGATTTATTGGAGGAACATTCCTTCACTATGAGGAAACAGAATCTTCCATCAGTACAAGTGAACCAGATCATGGCAGGCACTTATTGATGCTGCCAGAGGTATTTAATGAGCAATCTGTAACCAGTGAATGAGCAAGCCAAGACTTTCTGCAGGAGATTTACCTGTCAATGCACTGAGCAGCCAGACAAGCTGCAGTCAGCAGCTCCTTGATGTGAGTGAGCCAGTTGGAAGCTTCCAGTTTACTGAGCCAGCGGTCCATGTTGTGTGACTGGTCATTGCAAGCTTCCACCAGCTTGATGAAGCTCTCCTGCAGGATGTTAAACCTTTGGGAAAAGGAAAATATTGTTGAAAGCACAAGCAGTAGCATAGGAATGAGGACATGGATTATTTAGGGTTTGTATGTTGTGTTTATTCATTCCTCTCTCTCTGATGCTGTAAATAATCAGAACAAATTTAAGTTCACATCAAATCTTTAGAAGCAAAACCAAACACTTCAAGTATTTGCCAGGAAATTCCGTATTGAACTCCTCAAGAGCTGGCCCACAGCTCCAGTAACATTACTACATGTCCGTGCAGAAGGATTCCCCAAAATTAAGGCTTAAGGGAAGTTGAACAAGGCCAGACTAAAAGTCTGTTTAATTCAGTAACTTGTCTGCAAATGACTGAACCCTATTAAATGTCCAGTGAGAAGTGCTGGATCACAGAATCATGGAGTGGTTTGGGTTGGAAAGGACCTTAAAGCTCATCCCATCCCATCCCCTGCCATGGGCAGGGACACCTTCCCCTATCCCAGGTTGCTCCAAGCCCCATCCAACCTGGGCCTGAGCACTTCCAGGGATGAGGCAGCCACAGCTTCTGTGGGCAAATCCTCTGGATAAGAGGAGTGTGACAGCCACAGAACAAATCCTCACCTGCAGAAGTTTTCTGGCAAGGTACCTGCTCCTTCCTGTGCCAAGGGGAACACAGGAAGGCTGCAGTGTGGCTAAAGATGGTCGGGAAAAGGAACAGCACAGGGAGATGCCTGATGGCTGAAACCTGCAGCAGGTTGCTCAGAACAAGGAACCAAACCAAAAATCCCCTTATCATTCACATACCCTGGTTTTGCCATAGAAGGAACACAACCCTGCTGCCAGGAACCAGGATACACAACTCTGCTTAAAGGAGAAAGGACTTTGCGGAGGTATCAGTGCTCTGCCAGCACGACCCGACACAGCCGAGCTCAGGGGAGAGCCTGATTTCACCCACCTCTCGATATATTTGTGAATCCTCCTCCACTGGGGGTAGTGGACTTCTTGTTCAAAGCCGCCTCCCTTGGCCCTGGCCTGCTGGGCAACGTTCAAAGGCCGGGTGTCGATGACGAAGCCGCGCCTGCCCGAGCGGAGCGTGGCGTTAATCAGCTTCTCGTCCTCCTTGCAGCGCCGCCCATTGGTGCCCGTCAGGGGCTGGCTGCTCCTCATCATCGCCTGGGGAGACACAAAACCATCAGCGAGGCACTGGAGGTGGAGAGAATTCTGACTGAAAGGCACCAAGCACTTGAGCTCCAAGCCTTGCCCTGAAATGCTTCAGTTGTTTTCAGTTCGATCCCTCGCGAGGCCTGAAGGTATTTAAAAATGAACCAGAAATCCTTGAATCCAGCAATCATTTGGTTGGGCAAGCTTTAAATTCCAGGCATCATCTCAGAGGCTGTATCCCTTCAGTTATGCCTCAAGTACCATCTTTGTGAACTACCGAGCTGCCTTCCTGCTGATGGCTCCTTCATAAACCCTGGAAGGGTTATAAATCCCTGCAAGTGTTCAAAGCCAGGTTGGATGGGGCCTGAGCAGCCTGAGCTGGTGAGAGGCAGCCCTGCCCATGGCAGGAGGTTGGAAATAGATGGCCTTTAAGTATCCTTCCAACCAAAACTATCCCGTGATTCTATGAAACCAACTCTTTCAGGATTGTCATTTTCAAAGTCTCTTCCCAACTCTGTTCTTAAAACGCTCGAATCGTTCATGAGTTAAAGGTGACATTTTTACCCCAAGGATGGACTAATAAACCTGATGAGCTGAGATTTCTATAACAAATGCCTTTCAATTCAGAAGCACCCCAGCAGCTCAAATGATAACTAAAATGTGAGGGCAGCCAGTCAGCAACCCCAGGTACAGCTGAGAACTCAGAGCCAGGAGGGCAATGAGAGTGACAGCTTTACTGTCACAACTCCAACACTCAGAGCCAAATCCTGCTGTACTCCTCACATCTGAAATATGCAGAATTTGGAGAGATAGTTGAGCAAAAATCTTCCTCCGATGGTTTTCAGTTGAGCTGAGAAAAAGCAAAAAGCACAACTGATATGGAGTAGGTGGCTGGCTGCTTTTAAAGCAAAGCAAAGCAAACTCCAAGGTCCTTCTGAGTCAGCCTAGACAGATTCAAATTCGAGGTTTACAAATCTTGGCCACAGGAGAAGGAATTAGAGCATTTGAGGAGACTGTATCAAGTTTAAAAGCTGCAGGTTGGCCATCCCAGCACCCTCAGAACTGGTTACATCAGCAAGAGACACAATTACCCAACAGTTTCAAACAGCGCATTTCTTAATTACAACGTATCACTCAGTCCATTCGAGTCTGGCTCGTCAGGAAGTCTTTGCAAGACCAAGACTTTGCTACTCCTGAATAGAGTTCCCCTGCTAGGCTCAGAGAACAGATTGTCCTGCTCCTCCTTGCACAGTCACACAGCAGAAGCAGCGCTGGCTCTGCTGCCACCACGGCTGTGACGAGGGCCCACCGCTCACAGACATGACAATGTGGCTGCTGCCATCTTTTCCATGAAAACTCTTGGCAGGCACAGCCAGTCAGGGTGCCAGCAGTGGCTTTACAAGCCCCATCTTGTCCTTACTGCTGTAAGCAAGCTCCTGCCGTGCACATTCCCAAACAAGCAGATTAATGGCTATTTCTGGGATGGAGATTACTCATCCCATCACCCAGACTTCACTGAGGAAGCTGGAAAATAAACTGGGAGCTCTGTTAATTCCAGAGCATAAAACAGATTCCCACACTTCCTTCAGGCACAACCAGCCCTCAAGCCCAGCTCACCATCCCATTTTTCTTGTGGTAGTAGCTCAGCACCGGGAAGCGGCCGCCGTGGCGGAACAGGGCGACTTTGCGGAGAGCTTCGTCATCGATGCATTTGGGGACGATGACAACTGGAGGGTAGGAGGGACACACAGAGAATTCCTTGTTGACACAGCTCAGACGCCATTCATTGGTCTGAAAAACACCAGAACACAGCTTTCGGTCAGAAAACTTGTTATATGGGAGAGGTAACAGGGAAGAATGACTTCCCTGCACAGGATAAAGCACACACGGAGTCATATTTGTGATCTGTTCCATTTGCACCACAAATTGTCCTTTAAGCATCCATTTATAGGGCTGTTGACCCATTAATTTCTTCCAGCACATCCCTTGGTGCACATCCCTTAAGTTTTGACTTTTATATTTTTCAAATCCTGTACTGCTTAGTGTGTAACTCTGAGGTTTCTTGTAGCCTGTTCATTTCTGCTCTCTCATGCTGGGTAGACATAACAAAGCCTCTCCAGGCCTGCTCTCCAAGGACACCCAGACAGTCCTAGGCCCAAAATGTGTAAACCAAAGACTCTAAAAGGGGGGTGCAAGCTTGGGGAAATTACATCATTAAACTGAAGCTTTAATTGGAGAATTAACCTTGATATGCAAATGAACCAAACCTATAAAAGTGTGAGGAACTCGTGACCTGTCGTCCACCTTGGGGTCCATCTTGGCAGCAGCCTCTGGCTCCCCAGGGGGTACCTTTGAAGGCCTTTCAAATAAATACCGGCCTTTATTCCCTTATTCTGTCTAGTCTCTGTGTCTAGGAGGCCTTCTACTCCCTGCAATCATCTCCTTGCAGCAGCCTCCAGAAGCTCATTCCCCAGAGTGCAGATAAAGCTCGTACGCAATGAAAAAGTGATCAGGTGCCTCTGGGTCTTGAACAACAGTTCCCCCTCTGGTTTATCCACATCCTCAAACAGCACAAAATAAGCCCATGTGGGCAGAAATGGGTGATTGTGGCTTTAAATTATTTCACAGGCACAGCAGACAGCAAAGGGAGACCCCCCAGAGGAATGTATTCCCACAACAAGAGGGGAAAAAAGTTCATTTAGACACAGGGAATATGGGCCCAACCCTCCATCTGTGCTGAAAGAAGAGTTCACAAGACAAAGGTGGCCAAGAAAGGAAAGGATTTCCACCAACTCCAGATGCTGAAGCTGCTTTGAGGTTAAAATTGCGGTTTAAACATCTCCAGTTTGGTTCTCTTCTGTGGGCTCAGCTGCAGCTCTTGCTCCAAAAGCACCTTCTGGAAGCAGCTCAGCAGCCAAGCACCGAGCTTGTTGCTTGAGCTCCTGTTACGTAAATTCTCCAGCTTCCAACAGCCAAAGCCTTGGGAAAGACGTGCTGAATGTGACACCTCCCAGGCACTTGGCATGAGAATTCCAGCTACCTGATAGCCAGGGTCACACACACACCTTGGGCTCCAGCTCAGGGAAAAAGGTCAACGTGGAGATTCTGCAGCAGGGAGAGACCTCACAGAGATCCATCAAACCTCTGCTCGTCTGAGTTCAAACAAAGTTTGAGGCAGACAAAAAGGCAGAGGGATAAAGCTGGTAGGACAAAGTGAGAGAAGAGCACAGCAGCCAAATTAGGCCATGACAAAACACACAAAACCTACATCAACTCAAATCTGTTGGTTTAATGTGCATTAATTGCACATCTCTGATCAGGATTCCTTTCTTCCAGATCCTTACTACCTCTGGCCATGCTCCTCCTGATTGCTACCTGCTTATGTAAATCCACCTGACGGACTCACTGGTCCAGTGGAAAACTGGGATCAATTCAGGAATGTTTTCTGGCAATGAAGCCTTTCCATCAGCTGAACAAGCTGATCTGATTCAAACACTCAGCAGCAGCAGCTCCAAGGCATGGGATGTGTGGCTCAGGAGACAGGAAAATTGTCCTTTTTCGTGGCAGCCTAAGAAAGATGCTGGGAAAAAATAAATACCAGCATCAAGAGCAGCAATTGGTGCCTTTGTGCACGAACCCAGCTGGACAGCTTTGCACCATCCCTGCTATAACCGTATTTCATTATTCATTAGCCTCCAAACAGCTCCTCTGAACAGCTCCATTTCATAAAAAGCAGAGCTTCTCCCAGATGCAAAGTCAAATTGCCTCTGGCCATCGTGTTATGAGCAGAGATGGAAAGTTCTGGGTCACAAAAGGGATGTGGCTGGTCACAGCTCCGGCTTTTAATGCACCAGCAGTGGGATTTTAATAGGGTTTTTGTGGTGCCTATGTTAATTTTCATAGGCTGGTGTGCAATTTGATTACCATGCAAAAATATGCATGGATCTGGAATATCAAGCTGATAAAAGCCCCACTGCCACATGGGACATGGAGAAGGCAAAACCAGAACTCTGTGGGATGTTTGAGACTGGCTGGCACTGGCACCGCCGCTGTGGAAAGGAATGGAAGAGCAGCACCTGATTCATCTCCCACTCTGGTAACTTAACCCTGCCCACAACCTGCTCTCCTCCCCGTTGACACCACAGACAGAGGATCCTGTTATGGGAAGGAGGAGGAGCCTGGCAGCGCTTGGCACCATTTGTCTTCCCTCCAACAGCTCCTGTTGCAGAGATCCCGTTAACCTCTGCACTGCCAGCTCCACACTGCCCCAATCAACTCTCTTTAGCTTTGGCCTGGCTGGAATTTGGAAGCAAAAAGGACCATCAGTACACTGGAAGAGTGAGGCAGCAGCAGAAGAAGCAGAAGAACTGCAGGGAAAGGGATGAAGGGGGACCTCAGCTTCAGCCATCACCAGGTAATTGTGCTGTGTGAAACTCAGGGAGCGCAAAGTGAACACTGAATTCTCCCAGCAGGACACCTGAGCTTTTAGGAATCAAAAAAAGTTAAGGATAGAAGTAGCAAAAGGATGAGGGCTGAGCAGAAAGGAGAGAGAACTCCAAAGAAGAAAGAAAGGAGTGATTCTTAAACACAGGGCAGGATCAACTTTTGGATTTCTATTTTTCTTGTCCTAATACTTGTTTATGGAGATACTGATTCCCAAATGCCCAAGCTATCTTTCCTCCTAGAACTTAGAATTGCCAGGAGATTGTTCACTGTTTTCCACAAAACACTGGGAAACAAGTCAAACTCTGCCAACAGGCCTTAAAAAAAAGTCAAGGACCCAGCGTGGACCTTGGGAGATCCTGCAAAGCAGCAATGCCAGAGGCCATTCCCAAGGAACCAGCCCTGCTGGGATCAGATTGTGCATGGACAAGGAGCAGGACAGAAGTAAAGGTTGATGCCTGTCTGAAAAGAGCAAAATATGGTTCACAATTGCCACTGTAACCTGAGCCCAAACACAGAAAGTTCTGCTTTTTAAAAGAAGCTTCGATACAAAGATGAAGCACAACTGAATTGTTCAGAACCCTGAGATCTTTCCTGCTAAAAGGGGAACAAAACAGAGAAAAAGGGGAGGGGGGAAGGAAAGAAAAGAGAGAAAAAGGGAGAGAAAAAGGGGGGAAAGGAAAAAAAAAGAGAAAACAAAGGGAAAGAAAAATAAGAGAAAAAGGGGGAAGACAAAAGAGAAAAAGAAGGGAAAGAAGGGCAAGAAAATAGAGAAAAAGGAGCAAAGAAAAAGAGAAAAAGGGGGAAAGAGAAAAGAGAAAAAGGGGGAAAGAGAAAAGAGAAAAAGGGGGAAAGAGAAAAGAGAAAAAGGGGGAAAGAGAAAAGAAAGAAAAAGGAATAAAGGGGGAAAGAAAAGAAGAATGAAGTAAGTGATTTTCTTGGCAAAATACCTTTCTGTTAATTCCACTGACAGTGTACAAACTTCTCATGGCCTCTCCACTTCATTTTAGGAAACTGAATTTCCAGAGTTAGTTTGCAGTGTCCTGCAGTTGTGGAATTTGGCAGAAGAGAAACCTCTTGGCTCTCCTCTTGACTGCTCAGAGAAAATATGAACCCCCTGCACATACTCTGAATTCCTCTCAGCCCCTCACTGTGCATAATGTAATTACATATTATATTATCTAAATATTTAATGTCTTACCAAACTTTAAAAAAAAATATATTAACTTTTACACTTCACTTTGCCATTAGAGAGCGTGTCCATGTTTGAAAACAACTCTCCTGTAGCAGATGAATGTGGAATGAACACGTTACTAGAGCTGTAGGGTGGGTGAAATCCAGTTTCTGACTCGTTACCCTGTTGGGGAGGGTACAGATCCAGATGGATGATTTAGCAGAGGCAGGAACCTTTGGAATTCTACTCATTTGACTTCTGGGAGAAGTGTTTAAATCAGCCATTTCCTTGTTCCAGCCTGTCACACAAAGCAGTGTCATTACAGAACAAGAATGATTTGGTCAACAAGACATTTATCTGCTGTTCAGGACATGGAAATCATTGCAAGGTGGCTTTTGACACCATTTCGTGCAAAACGTGAAGTTTTGGGTGAAAAGCCAAGAATCAATCAACAGCTGCCAGACGTGGAGATTTTAAAGGAATGAACGATTGCCCTGGGAACGTGGTGCTAAAAAGCAATGAGGTTTTTTGAAATGTCATTCTTACAAAGGAGAATATGTTCAGAAAGGCAAGAGATTGACAAATGCAGTTTTAAATCCCTGAAAAAATAAGGAAGAAAGCAGCACATCAATGGATCCATGTGCTGGCTATGATAAGACAGTTGGTCTGTCTCTGGAAGGCAGAGGAAGATAAGACACATGAGAGTGCTTTAATCATGAGACAGAAATAGCAAGGCCTCTGAACCCCTCTAATTTTCTGGTGATTTCATCAACTGAATTTGGTCAAGTTGATCACATTATTCAGTTATTACTCATAGCCAGGAAGTGATACAGGCTGCAGACAAGCTGGGCTGCAGATAAAAGCAAAAAAAAAAAAAAAAAAAAAAAAAAAAAAAAAAATTTTTTGGATGTGCCAACAANAATCAATGTTCTTGGATGCTGCACTAATGGATGTGGGCTCGGAAATCTGAGCTGATGGAGCAAGAGCACAGAGTGGATGTGAAACAAAGGCCTGGAACACAGAGATGCAAATCCAAGGAATTATTAAAACAGGTTCCTGCACCCAAGACAGTTCCCACTCTACCAAATCCAGCCATCTTACAAGGAAATTTGAAGAAGAGACACAACAGGCAATGCCACAAGAATTCCCACCCTTCAGGTACCACAATAATATCAAGGTACTCAAGAGCACCTGGAGAAAGAGGACTGGGACTTTCCCGCTTTTTGAACCTCCTGAATATTTGCCCAGCATCAACTAAAGGAAAAAGTGTTTCAAACTGGGCATCTTCATGGTCATCCTCCCAAAGAGCAATTTTTTAAACCCAATGTCATTTCAATGAAGGGTTTGATAAGGATTCATCTCGCTCCATTCCAGATCAAAGTCAAGCACAACAAAGCCAGGCCAAAGGATTTCAATTTGTTCTTCCAATCAGAGAACCATCCCCAAAGGCCAAAAACATTTCCTACCTTTGTGATTTCCTGAGAAAGGCCTCAAACCCTCACTTGTACGAAGTGAAACAGCAAACAAATGTCTGATGTTACAGAGGGAATGTTTCACTTCTCACCCAGGCACCAGATGGATTTTTAACCATCCAAGATTTCCAGTCCAGCCACTGCTGGGTGAAATAGCTCACAGAATATCTGAGTGCCTGGGCAAATCCCTCAAATCCCACTCACCACTGAACTGAGGAGCTCAAACTCTTGTTCCAGCAGAAAAGAGGACCATCCGTCTTCCAGGACCTCAAACATGGGCCGGTAGAAGAAGGGATACATGAGGGTGACTGAATCCAGGGTGGAAAGCGCCTGTGTGGACAAGAGAAATCATGGATCACAGGTGGGAGTTGGAAGGGACGTTAAACATCATGTGGTTCCAACCCCTGCCATGGGCAGGGACACCTTCCACTATCCCAGGTTGCTCCAAGCCCCATCCAACCTGGCCTTGGACAATTCCAGGGAAGGGGAGTCCAAAACCTCTGGGAAATACCCCACAACCCCATGTGAAATATTCCAGATTCTCCCTTGCCTGTCAAAACATGAATGAAAACTTTCCTCACTGGACAAAAAAAAAAAGCTGTTAAGGCTGAGGTGAGCTCAAAACCTGCAGGTTTTCTGGCTGGTGGTAACTCCTCACCTCGATGGAGCTGGCAATGTTCAGACACTCCTCCATCCCTGGGATGTCCAGCTGGATAATCCTCAGATCTTTGCATTTTATGATGATGGTGCCCAAGGAGCCCACGAACCTAAAGGAAGACAGGAAATAGGAATCCCATAAAAACAGGATCCTCTAAGGCAGGAGAAGTGTCACAGCTCTTCCTACAAGGCAAAATCCCATAAGTGGCAGTTTGCCTGCAGCAGCACCTTTCAAGAAAAGAAAGAAACAAACCTGTGAAATCATAAATCACATTATTAAAACTCATTATTTGCCATTTGCAAGTTTGGTTTTATTTCCATTTATTCCATCCTTGTGCTGTGGCAGGGAGTGGAGGTATTACATGACAAATATTCCACCACTGGGAGGGTGGGTAGGCCCTAGCACAGGGTACCCAGAGAAGCTTTGGCTGCTCCATCCCTGCAAGTGCCCAAGGCCAGGTTGGACTTGGAGCACTCTGGGATAGTGGAAGGTGTCCCTGCCCATGGAATGAGATGAGCTTTAAGGTCCCTTCCAACCCAAACCCTTCTGGGATTTATGATTTAACAGGAAAGGTGGGTGTCTGACATCTGCAGTGCCATGATTTGCTCTGGAGACCTCAGGGCAGTGAAGGCCTTACTCCCCAGAAAAGTCTCTGCTCACGAAGCAAACGCAGCTCAGAGCCTTCATCAGCTGTATTTCAGTCACTTAAAGAGCTACAAAAGTTCAAGGAGCAGTTTGATCCTCTGATATTTAGGGAAAACACCATTTTGTATAAAAAACCCTTCACAGAATTAAATGGGAGAAGAGATTGTCTGAACCTGGCACAACATTGTGCACTAAAAACCTGAAGCAGCACCAAACTGCATCTTTCTAAAATCTACATTGATTTGGGGCTCTTGTTATTCCATTCTCTCTAGCATGTAGAAATTCCTGTTATCCCTTTTACATGCCAAGTTTCACTGCAGTTACACTCACACAAAACAACTTTCAGGGTCTGCTCTGGGAAATAAGGGTTGAGAGTAAAGCTGTTGTAAATCACATCCTGAGCCAGCAGTGCACTACTCCCTCCTCAGAGCTCCATGTTCCTTGATTATTTGGGATTAACTTACACCAGAAATGATGCTAAACTCATTAAAAAAACCAACTTAAAACAGAAAGAAAGGCTTGTAAATATTAAGTTTCAAAATGGGGTTATGGCTGGTTTAGTACAAGGAGTAACAGGGGTGAGGCCAAACCACTCTGAGGAGAGCATGGGAAGAAATTCCCTGAGGTTTCCAGGCCTCTGCTCCTTTCCTCTCTCAGAAACACTCAGGGAAATCAGGAACAAACTTAATCAGCAACAAACTTAATCAGCACCCAGCAATCCCCCCATTCCAGACTCTGTGCTTTTTTTTAATTTCTGCTACCTGAATTTTCCAGCCTTGCTGGCAGAAAGGGGATTCTGTTCTACCAGATTTCCTTAAAAGGCATTAAAAACAGAGGAAGGATTTTGTAATGAATATAAAAATTAAGTATTACCATCAAGCTGAAGAAAGGACTGAGGGGAGGGAGCAGAAGACAATGACCAGGTGAGATGGGGAGGACCTCGAGGGGCAATGGTGCAGATAAAGCAGAAATGAGGGGGAAAAGGATAAATCTCTGAAGTCTCTGTAATAAAAAGGGGATGGGCAAGAAAAAATACGGAGCTCTGCAGCTAGGGACTCAGCTTTACCACAAAAAGCACATCGTTACAGGGTTGTTGATTCCCACAAGCAGCTGCAGAAGTGAGAGATGATGCTGTTGAGCAGCAGGAGACTGATTTAGGGCTGAGCAAGCCCAGAGAGCGATTCTGCCGGCAGTTCTGGTGGGTGACACACAGCAAATCCCCCCAGCAGTGCCCTGATTTCCACCTCTTTGCACAGCGGGGAAGCTGCACCGTTTATAAAGCGCTCCAAGGGCGGATGAATCCACCGAGCAATGAACACGGAGCACAGGGGGTTAAACACAAAAGCTCTGACTCTATGACCAAAAAATCAACCTTTGAGATGCAACATCAAACATGAATATCCAAACAAAGGAGAACCCTGCCCTGGGCCCTGAGAGAATCAGTGAGGGTGGAAAAGGATCATCGAGTCCAAGCTGGGCCCGATCCCCACCTTGTCACCAGCCCAGAGCACCGAGTGCCACGTCCAGGCCTTCCCTGGACACCTCCAGGGATGGGGACTCCAAACCTCCCTGGCATTCCGGTGTTTAATCACCCTTTCTGTGAAGAAATTCCTCGTGATGCCCAACCTGAGCCTCCCCTGGCACAGCTAAAGACAATGTCTATGCCCAGAGCATCCTTCCTGCTCCCCACGCCTGCATTTGGGACAGCTGAGGTGCCAGCCAGCCTTTCCAACCGCTTCCCAACCACGAGACAAGGCATCAGGGATGGGCGGGCGGGCAGGGGAAAAGGGGAGCATCACCTTTTCTCGATAGAGTCGATGTTGGAGTGCAGCAGCCACAGCTCCTCGGCGTTGTCCTGCCGCCGGGACGAGAAGATGAGGTGGTGGCCGGTCAGACACAGCGTCCCCTCCACGGCCGGGTGGAACGGGCGGTGCAGCACCACGTTATCGGCTCGGGGGGTCTTGATCAGCTCGGCGAACTCCATGCTGGAGGAGGGGAAGGCGGGGAAAACCCACTGGGAAAATTCACTGGGAAAACCGGGGGCAGCCTCGGGAACACCGGCAGGGCCGGGGTGGGGAAGCCGGGGAGGCTCTGTGCGGTCCCACCCGGGCAGGCGGGGGCATAACCCGGGGTGGCCGCGGCTCCTTGAGGACGGAGAGCGATGCGGCCGGCGGGAGAGACCCTCACAGGGCCCCCCCTTCTCCCTCAGGGCCGGACCGGGGGTGTGGGGAGGAGGCTACAGAGGGGAGTGGATGGGGCGGCGCGGGGAGACCCTCGTTGCTGACAGGGA
>VXAD01004205.1:47213-63369 GCA_013399195.1 Dicrurus megarhynchus
GGGAAGGGAGCGGGCAGGGACTGGGAATGGAGCGGGCAGGGATTGGGAATGGAGCGGGCAGGGATTGGGAAGAGACCGGGAAGGGAGCGGGCAGGGACTGGGAATGGAGCGGGCAGGGATTGGGAAGGGAGCGGGCAGGGACTGGGAATGGAGCGGGCAGGAACTGGGAAGGGAGCGGGCACTGTCAGTGTGTCCGAGCCGCAGCCCCGGCGCGGGCAGGGAGCTGGGCTGAGGTCGGTCCCCACCGAGGCCATCGGCAGCCGCAGTTTGGGTACAAACCTGCAGGAATTGAGCACGCACACGGCCAGGTCCCTGCTGACCCCAGCCCAGGTGGGGATCCAGGGGCAGCCACAGCTTCTCTGGGCACCCTGTGCCAGGGCCTCCCCACCCTCACAGCCAACAATTCCTTCCCAATATCCCATCTATCCCTGCCCTCTGTGTCCTGTCCCTCCATCCCTTGTCCCAAGTCCCTCTCCAGCTCTCCTGGAGCCCCTTTAGGCCCTGGAAGCTGTGACGCTGCCAACATCCCACAGCCGGTGGTCAGGCTGCAGGGCCAGGGGTGCATAAGCTCGAGTGCTTTTCTGTGGTTTATTCCTGTAAATATATCCCTGTCAGGAAGGTCAGAGAGCTTGGGCAAAGCTAAAACCCAAACCTTACCACTGAATTTATTAGCAGCGGTGTGAGCAGGGATGTGGATCCCTGGAAGTGTCCAATGCCAGGTTGGACAGGGCTTGGAGCAACCTGGGATAGTGGGAGGTGTCCCATGGCAGGGGGTGGAACTGGATGAGCTTTAGGGTTCCTTCCCACCGAAATGATCCTGTGATTCCAAACCAAATCCAAGGCTGGTGATGCTGAAATCCAGCATTTACCCCGAGAGTACCTGTGAGAGTGAGAAGGACTGTCCACAAACCCCTGTGCTCCCAGGAAAAGCGAAGTTCTAGGGAGTGGGAAGATGATGAAGGACTCTCTAGGGCAACAGATTGTCAGGGAAAAAAAAATCCAGATTTTTCCTGAAGAGGGGCTGTGGTGTCTGCACTGGCCATTGCTGCTCCCCCAGAGGGGCTGCTGGAAGGAAGGGTGGATCCAGCCTTTGATCCAGGTCACAGATCTCACAGATCTCACAGATCTCGCTCACCCGGAGAGGCTCCGACTCCTCAGCCTCCACCTGCTTTATCTCTGGAGGAGAACAAAGCCAAAGCGTGCAAATCGGGTCATCAGCCATTCCTGGGGCTCCCTCTGCAGGGGATGGATGGCTGCTGGTGCCGTCCTGCCCGGGATTGCTTCAGGTTCAAGGTTAGGTGGAATCAGCCTGGCACCGTCTGTGCGGATGCCAGCGGGCAGGGACGAGGGACAGCCTTTTGCCCCTGAGAGGGATTGCAGAGGTGTTTGGATTTGGTGACCTGAATTTTTATCCTCGCCCCTGGTGCTGAGTTCAGCCAGGGTTTGTCCAGGCTGTTGCCCGTGTGATTCCGGTGTCCGGGAATGATTTGAATGTCTAATTAATGACATTTTAATCTCGGAGATAGATGCAAAGATTCATAATAAGGACGGTTAATTCTCCTCTTAATGGGGGTTTGCACTGATCCACATCACCCAAGAAAAAAGAGGGGTCTCTCCCAGGGCTGGATTTGCCAAGGTTTGGGAGTCCTGGGTGAAACTTCAAACACAAACACGTCTCTGTTGCTGCCCTCAGTGCTGCCGTGGGCTGGGAGCAGCACAGGACTTGCCCTCCCTGCATTTTGCTCTGCTGGGAAGCCTTTGGTGTGAACCCAGAGCTAAACACACATTCCCATCTCCAGGGCATGAGCAGGGCTGTGAAAGGGCTGCTGGCCTGGGCAGCTGCTCCTGCCCGAGGAGGAAAAGCTGTTTCTCTGTTCCTTCCCATGCTCAGGAGAGGGAAAGCAAACTCCTCGGGGAGGGCTGGTGCTTTGGGGAGCTCCTCAGCTGCAGGAGACTCTCCTGGGGTCTCTCCTGGGTGCCCAGAGAAGCTGTGGCTGCCCCTGGATCCCTGGAAGTGTCCAAGGCCACGTTGGACAGGGCCTGGAGCAACCTGGGATAGTGGAAGGTGTCCCTGCCCATAGCAGGGGGTTGGAATGAGGTGGTTTTTAAGGTCCCTTCCCACCCAAACCTTTCCCTGATTCTGTGATTCCACACAGCTCCCTTGGAATGAACATTATGGGTGTTAACCCCCCTGAGCCTCACGGGAGGCACTGCCTGGGCTCTCACCTGTTCACCCCTCCCATCCCCACAGCCCCCCACCCTCATGAAGCACCCTCAGACCCCACAGACTGAGGCACAGCTGCTCTGTGGGGTGGCCTCACAGTGTTTGTGAAGGGTATTTGCAACACAGTCGTGAAATCACAGAATAGAAGCGCGGAAGGGTTTGGGTTGGAAAAGCCCTCTGAGATCATCCAGTCCAACCATTCCCCAGCACTGCCCAGGCCAGCACTGACCCATGTCCCCAAGTGCCACATCCACACGGCTTTTAAATCCCTCCAGGGATGGGGACTCTACTGCTTTCCTGGGCTGTGACAGTGACTGATCCCTCTTTCGGTGAAGAAATTGCTCCTAAATCTCCCCGGGTGTATCTTGATAGTTTGGATAGGAAGGGACCTTAAAGCTCATCCAGTGCCACCCCTGCCATGGGCAGGGACACCTTCCACTAGCCCAGGCTGCTCCAAGCCCCGTCCAACCTGGCCTTGAACACTTCCAGGGATCCATGGCAGCCACAGCTGGAGTGGGTGCCTAAGAAGAGGAGGCTGGGACTGGGATGGGATTCATTTCCTGCCTTTTTCTGTCCTCGTGCCTCGTGCTTTAGGAAAAACGAGGTTTGTACTCAAAAGAATTTGGTTTGAACGTCACCTCTCCCGGAGGAACCCCCAAACATAGCAGGGAGACCCGTCCTGCCTTGCTTTTAGCCCTGTCAAATGAGGAGCAGCAACCCTTGGAGCTGCTCCCTGCGTTGTGACACTGCTTTGGCACAGCTCAGCCCTGATACCCATCAGCAAACATTGCCCGGCCTCGGGAACAGTGCGGGATGTACGGAACGTCGGGAAGGGAACAACTCGCCTCTTGTGCAATGAAACGCCCCTGCCTGGCCAGCCTTGTCTCTGTGTCCCGCACAAATCATCCTGTCCTGCACTCCCGACCCCACAGATGCCGCTCCCCGCTCGAGGGGAAAGGTCCCAAGCCACGGGCTGGGCTGTGAGCACCAACAATTTTGGGATAATCTCATGGCTGGGGGTACAGACTCGCCCTGAGTGAGGGAGGGAAGGCTGCAGCACAATTGGGATGATGAGGAGTGGCTGAGGGAGCTGGGAAAGGGGCTCAGCCTGGAGAAAAGGAGGCTCAGGGGGGACCTTGTGGCTCTGCACAACTCCCTGACAGGAGGGGGCAGCCGGGGGGGAGTTGGGATCTTATCCCAAGTAAAAACAATGAGGGGAAACAGCCTCGAGTTGTTCCAGGGGAGGTTTAGGTTGGATATTAGGGAAAATTTCTTCGTTGAAAGGGTTGTCCAGGCCTGGAACGGGGCAGTGCTGGAGTCCCCAACCCTGGAGGGGTTTAAAAGCCGTGTGGATGTGGCACTTGGGGACATGGGTCAGTGGTGGCCTGGGCAGTGCTGGGGGGGCACTTGGACTCATTGATCTCAGAGGGCTTTTCCAACCTGAACATTCTCTGATCCATAGGTGGTAGAGGTATTTGTGAGGATGGATTTGGGCCACGATAACAGATAACGGGTCAGGGAGGGCTCTCCAGCTGCCTGCAGCAGGTGGCTCCAGGCACCATCTGCTTTTCCTTGCTCTGACAAAGCCTCCTAAGAAACCCCACGAGCGGGAGAAGCACAGACAGAAAGTGTCCAAGCAGAAGGAAAAGCAGAGCTAAATCAGTGCCCTGTGCCAAAGGCCCAGGGATTCCTCCTGCCAGAGCCCTAAACGCCCGGCCATCTGCTCTCCTCTGACCCGGAACGTGGCCTGGAGAGCTTTGCCAAGAAGCTTGTCTGTCCTCAGCAGGAGCCGGGGCTCTTCCCATGTCTTCCTCTCCTGCCTGGAGAGCAGGATCATGAACTGTCTGGGTCTGTTCCTGAAAACCCCCAGGGCATGGCGCAGGCCCTGGGGAGCAGATGTTCCTCTCCCTGCTCTGGAGCCACCTTTGAGACCACATGTCCCGAATCTGGAGCGATTCCCGTGATTTTGGGCTTTGCAGAGAGCGAGTTCCCCTCCGCCACGTGTGCACTGACACCGGAAGGGGTTTGCCTGTGCAATCCAAGCAGTAATTGGCTGCAGGACAGCAGAGGATCACCCTCCGTATGCTGCAGCCCCGTGACCATTTGCCTCTTGGACGAGCAGTGGTGATTTTCAGGGCTCTCTCTGCGCTGGTTTTCATTCCTGTGATCCCATTCTCCCAACACCCAGCCACTTCACTCTGTGGTGCTTACCCAGGAAGAGCAGCAAGAAAGGTAAAGGAGGTTTGGGGCTGAGAATCACCTGTGGGTGCAGGGACTACATCCACAGGGATAAATCCAAGGCAGCCACAAGGCCAGCTGGCAGGGCCCAGCCATACATGGGATACTGAGATCTCCTGGCTTCCCAAAAAAGGGATCCACAATGGGCAGCTTGCTGGGGGTTGGTGTCTGTGCCAGCTCCTGAGCCCTGCCTTGGAGCCAGTTTGCCCAGACCAAAAGTCTGCCAGGGGCTGGGGGAAATTTTATGTCTGAGCCTGGTCCTGGCATTGCTTCATTCCGTGGTGTGGATGTAGCCAAGGGTCTGGAGGAGAAAGAGGCAGACAGAAAAACCCTTCCATGAAGAAGCAGATAAATCACCCTATTTCTTCTAAATTTGCTAAAATAGCAGGGAAGTCAGCTGGAGCTGGTTTAGATGTCGTTTTCCACTTTATATCCATGGGGATGTCTGAGCTCACAGCGTGTCCCGGGAGCTGCCATCCCCAATTCCTCACTAAACCCCACCAGCAGGGTCCATCCTGCTGGCAGCTGGGAGGAGGGAGCCTGCAGGGGTGGGAGAGCTTCCCAGCCAGCATTCCCAACACCCCAGCAAGGCCAGGTTGGGGATTTGGCAAGCAGAGAGTGAGTGGGCAGCTGTGAAGTGAGGCAGTGGGAGGAAGGAGGGTGGCAGGATGAGGCAGACAGACAGATGGACCCCACACTACACGCACGAGCGTTCCTCAGGGTTGAGATTCCATCAGAAATTATTTTTAGCAGATTTTGGGGTTTTGTTTCCCCCCAGGGAATAACGAGTTTCTGGTGAAGCTTTTCCATTTTGCTATCAGAAATCGTGGGACAGCTCATAATGCTCCCCAGGAAAAGGACTTGGATGAGTGGTGGGTGAGAGATGCACACCTGGAGAAGAGAAGGCTCCAGAGAGACCTCAGAGCCCCTTCCAGTGCCTAAAGGGGCTCCAGGAGAGCTGGAGAGGGACTGGGGACAAGGGATGGAGGGACAGGACACAGGGAATGGCTTCCCACTGCCAGAGGGCAGGGATGGATGGGATATTGGGAAGGAATTGCTCCCTGAGAAGGTGGTGAGGCCCTGGCACAGGGTGCCCAGAGAAGCTGTGGCTGCCCCTGGATCCCTGGAAGTGTCCAAGGCCAGGTTGGATGGGGCTTGGAGCAACCTGGGCTAGTGGAAGGTGTCCCTGCCCATGGCAGGGGAGTGGAATGAGATGAGGTTTCCCTCTCCACCCAAACCATTCTGGGATTTTAAATTTAACATTTTTCCATAAAGCTTTTTGTCTTTTTCTTTTTTCTTTTTTTCTTTTCTTTTCTTCCCCCTTTATGAAAATCCTTTCTTGCCAGGGAAATCTCCAGGCACTCACCAGGGACAAAGCTCCAGGTCTCTGCGCTCCTGGAGCACACGGAGTACACAGCCTGGTGCCAGGGTTGTTTGGAATCATTCTGAGTGAGCGAGAACAATTGCTCGGGTACAGACAGTCCCCAAAACCCTCCCTGGATCAGGACCTGAGTGTGAAGGGTGGGATATCTGAGAGATCATCTCTACTTGGCTGCTTCACATTTTCATGGGGAAAATTCCAACCTTTTCATAGACTCAAAAAATATTGAATTCTGAGGAAACACTCAGGCCACTGCACAGGGGTCTGATAAATACTCAATGTATTGATGTGCCATGGTCTGATTTTTTAGGTGCATGGTTTTGAGAGTTTAGCTCTGGGCATGATTTAACATTTGGGGGCTCTGAGACCCCTGAAGGGAGAAAAAAAGAAAGAAAGAGAATTTGGTGACAGAGGAGGGAAACCTTTGTGGTTACAAAGGATTTCCACTGGACAGGAGTGTGACATAAGGGGCATAAATGAAATGATCATCACCTGCACTTGGGTTTAAGTTGAAAGATAATTAAGCAGGTATTTAATCAGGGACTAGAGGTTGTAATAGAGACAACTGTGGTTTCTCTGGAGACTACCAGGAACCATTATTATCAGCCCCCCATGGCAGGGTGTTGGAACTGAATGATCTTCAAGGTCCTTTCCAACCCATTCTGTGTGTCTCTGAGTCTGTCATTCCAGAACAGGATTGTTCTACCACCCGTTTCTGAAAGGGAAATGGGAATAATGTGAGGTTGATGCCATGATGATTTTTTGCCTTTTTCTTTTAAACCCCTTTTTGTGCCTTTTTGCAGCTTCTGTATTCCTTAGTGCTTTTTGCCTACATTCTTGGCCTTGTTTGTTAAGCTGGGAGACGAAACATTTTAGAGGTTTCGTAGTTAGGGATCAGTGTGCCCCAGACCCCAAGGTCCTCTCCAGAACACATTTTGTAAACTAAGATAGAACCATCGAGGGGAAGGTTCCTTGGGGAGGGGGGCTCATTCAAGCCTCTCATTGGGGAATTTATGATAGATTTACTGCAATTAGTAAAACCAGATCTCTGGGGGAACGGGGAGGTTTTACAGTGTACACTGAGGTACATTCGACCTGGATGTGGTGCACCTAAGGATCCTTAAAATAAATACCAAGGTAAAATCCCTTTTTCCCTTCTAACTGTGTTTGACTCTTGATTTTAAGACCAGGAAAAGGCATCAAGGTGATAAATTGTTTATGAGCTGATTTTTTCTTATTGCTCTTTAGAAGCTGTGGTGCTTCGCAAACATCCTTTGGGCTGCTTTTTCCTGACACTTGGCTCAGGTTCTCTCTGTCCTGGGAGCTGCATGTGTTGGGGTAACTCTTTATCCAAAACTGAGTTCTTGGGGTCTGACCCGGTCTGGGAAATTGCCAGATCATTCCAGAGAAAGCTGAATCCTGAATTGCCTCTTGAAGAGCACAAATCAATACATCTTCAAAACCAAACCCTCCCAGACTTGATGGAGCTTAGAAAATTTTGTTTTAGTGGGCAGGGAGACTTGAACTTCATAGAATCACAGAATGGCTTGGGTTGGAAGGGACCCTAAAGCTCATCTTGTTCCACCCCCTGCCATGGGCAGGGACACCTTCCACTATCCCAGGCTGCTCCAAGCCCATCCAGCCTGGGAAAATGGTTTTAAATGGAGCTGGAACCACCCTGTGGTGTTGCCGGTTCAGCAGTGACAGCTGAGGTTGTGCTGAGTATTTAAGATCAAGTATGAACAGGCTGAGTTAGGATTTGTGAGGCTGAGTCCCCTGAGAAGCTTGAGGTATGAACCATTGTTATTGGGGGAAAAAGGCTTCTCAGTGTGGGAGTAAATGTCCTCGCTGTTGGATGCAGAGAAGTGAAAATCTTTTCTTCCAGAATCCAATTAATGATCCCAGTTAATAAAGAACAAGTGGCCAGAGTACCAGTGACGAAGAGATGAGAGCCAGGGCAGCCCAGCAGAGTCAGAGCTGCTCCCACCAGCTGCAGTGCCTTTTGTTCCACACCCTGTTGCAGGCAATGGGAGAAATTGAGAGCCGTGACTTGTCATCCCAGAAATCAAACAGGACACGGAGAAAGCGGGCGCTGGAAAATCATCCAGCTGTGCTGGAGCTCAGCAGCAGTGCTGGAAAGTCTCTTTAACTGTGAGATCACAGACAAAGCAGAGCTGCTGTTGCAGTCCTCTGGCTTTTTCTTAATGGAATCACAGAATCATTAAGGTTAAAAAAGCCCTTCAAGATCATCGAGTCCAAGCATTGGCCCAGCCCCACGTGCTCACCACCAAACCCAGTGCCCAGGTGGCCTCCCGGTGTCTGAAGGGAGCCTACAGGGAACAGGGAGAGGGACAATTTACAGGAGCCTGGAGTGACAGGGCAAGAGGGAATGGCATCAAAATGAAAGAAAGTGGGTTTGGATTGGAAGTTAGGAAAAATTCTTCCCTGTGAGGGTGGGGAGGCCCTGGCACAGGGTGCCCAGAGAAGCTGTGGCTGCCCCTGGATCCCTGGAAGTGTCCAAGGCCAGGTTGGACAGGGCTTGGAGTAACCTGGGCTAGTGGAAGGTGTCCCTGCCCATGGCAGGGGGTGGGACTAGGTGTCCTATAAGGTCCCTTCCAACCCAAACCACTCTGTGGTTCTATTCTCTGCTTCTATAAAGAAACTTTTGTTGTTAGAAGTAAGATTCAATAATAATAGAAGTGGTGATGTCTTCATTTCCTGGAGGTTTTCAGCTCATGACTGGATATTCCTCACCAGGGAAAATTTTCACCACAAACCCAACTCCACGGCTTCTGAGGAAGTGCAGGAGTTCTGATCCTATTTATTCCTCTTTCCTCCTGTAACCCTGAGAGCTGCTGCAGTCTGGAGCTGCCCTAGGGAGCGCCTACACTCCAGTTTAAACCGTGCCACGTTCCCCAAGGGTCGGCACAGCCCCAGGAGCTGCTGTGCCCCGGGACAACCAGCAGGTTCACCAAATCTCAAGTGCAAGTTCAGGATTTGCCACAGACCACTCCCAATGGACATTTTGGGTAGAACACCACTGTTCTGGAAGCTGGGAGCAGTTTAATCCCCTGGGGAGGGCCAGAACTGGCCATGCTTGTGCCATCTTGCTGCTGCACAGCGCAGGGCTCACCTGCCAGACGTGCCAAGGACTCGGCTTCAAAGTTTCAGCTGGAAAGAGGCAGAGGAGAGTGAAGAGATCCCAGTTCCTTTGCTGTTTCCCTGTCTGAGCCATTCACCCCCTTGTTTTCCCTCTTCTGAGTTGGACAAACCGAGATCAGTGGGAAAGAGAGGTCCCTGGGGCACCACAACTGCAAGGTAGAAAATAACCCCAGATTTACATCAGGATGATGGACTATACATTTATTGTTGCCATATTTGAAAATATTTCATGTGCTGGTGCAGGGTTCTGCTTGTGCCGATGGCACGAGGAGCATGGAGGTCACTGTGTGCACCAGGGAAGGAAAGGAGCCTGGTGAAAACATCTGTGCAAAGCCCCAGATCTGCCTGGGGACAAATGGTTCTAGAATTTCTGGGATTAAAAAAACCCCCAAAATTACATCAAGGCTGGATCACATCCCATTCAAAAATACAGTAAAAATTTTTTGTGAAGGAACATGTAAGATCCTTCCTCTCCTCTGCTGGATTTTCTCCAGCTCTGCTCTTTCTCCCATGGTGCAAAGGGCTCCAGCATCTCCCAGCACTGGGTTTTTTTGGGTGTTTCTAAGCTGATCCAGACTCATCCTTCCTGCTCCTTGTGCCTTAACTCAGAGGAGGAGATTTTAGCTGTTGGTTTTGCATCCAGAAAAGAAGGATCCAGAAAAGATGAGACAACAGCAGCAACGAGTGGTGGCCTTTGTTTGAATATAAACGTGAATAGCTGGAATGAGGGATTCCCTGCTGAATGTTTGTAGGAACAAACACATTCAATATCTACAAAATAAACTCTGCATCTTGAAAAAACCCACCCAGTTTCTTATAAAAACAAAAAAAAAATCCCAAAATACCCAACACTTCTATAAGGGTAATGATTTATTTTCCTTCAGAATTCCAGTAAATGGAATTATTCCTTCTAAAAGGTTACAAATGGTCAACAGCAGAAATGAGCAGGGTTATTTCCCTGCAGTGGTCATGGAAAACAGAAAAATATAAAGTGGAAAGCGGAAGGAAAAAGCAGAGAAGGAAGAAGGGAGCTAAGAGGGTGTGAGCACGGAGTTACCACAACTGGACATGGACAATAGCTGGATGCAGGCATGAAAAAGAGAGAAACAACTGAGAAATCTGGAAAGGGTGTAAAGGAGTGACAGGGGAGAGGCTGGGAAGAGACTTTCTCCAGTTTCCTCTTCAGCAATTCGACCACACAGAGTTTCTGGCCAGTGGAGTTTGTACTCAAGGATGTCTCGCTGCAGGGTGTCCCAACAACAAGGCTCTGGAGGCAGCAATTCCTAACTTTGTTCTTCCAGGTCTCTCCGTCCTCTCCAGCTCCCCAGCTGCTATGTTGCCTGGGTGGGCATGGAGGGAAAAGCAGAACAGTGTAGAAAACAGAATCATGGAATCACCGAGGTTGGAAAACCCCTCTAAGATCAGCGACTCCGATTGTTCCCCAGCCCTGCCAAGCCCACCACGAAACCACGTCCACAACTGCCACATCCACATGTTTTTTGAATGCTTCCAGGGGTGGTGATGCCCCCACTTCCTTGGGCAGCCCATTCCAATGCCCGACCACCCTTTCAGTGAAGGCGTTCTTCCTAATATCCAATCTAACGCCTGAAGGGCCAGGGGAGCGCTTGCTGTGCTGGGAGCACGGAACAGTGCTCATGAAACAACAAAGACAGAGACATTTGTGCCTGGAGACGGACCTGGGCCATCTCCCAGGAGCTGTTGTTTGCTCTCCAGGCCGTGCAGTGTCACCCTGACCTGCTGGTCCCTCTCACAAAGGCACCTGGCAGCCAGGCCCGTGCTCCGTGGGCACGTGGCGGCCGTTCCCGCTCCCCAGATCCGGCTGTTGGGCACGGCCGTGCTCCAGCAGTGCCAGCCGGGGCTGCCCGCAGCACAGCTGCTCCCAGGGCAGCAGGAATTCCGTCTGGGATCGTTCCTGATAAGCTCTGGGCGCTGTCTGCAAGGCACGGACACAATGGACACGGTGGGGTATCAGATCCAGTATGGGAATGGTTTTATGGAGCATCCAACCCTGACTGGAGCTCTGGCACTGAGGATCCTCAAGGGCCTCTCCCAGTTGTGGTTCTCTACAACATTTTCATCACATTCATTTTTCTGGGTGCTTTGTCTCAATTCTGAGTTTGTTTCTTTTTTTTCCAGTATCGATCACAGCCAAAAGGAAGTGAAGGAAAAAATGGTTTATGAGCAGGAGTTCATAAATTTCCAGTTACCATGGCGATGGGAGAAGGACATCTCGGAAGGCTCTTCCAAGTCCTGAACTATCCAGGGTCTCTGTTAAAAATTGGGTAGTGGAATAATTCACTACTGAATTTGCAAAGAGGCTGAAAGGGACTGCTCCGTTTTGGAGGGCACTGGGGACTGGGTTTTCTTTTTTGGAAAAGACAGGAACAGTTGGTGGAGAAGCTGGAATAAGCAATGCAGGGATTCTGCAGAAGTGTGGGGCTGCAGTGGGCACCAAGGTGCACACACGGGGACAACGTCATCCTGCTCCCTTCTGGAAAAGGCAGGAATTATTCTTTCTATAAAAATAACCCCCAGGTTTATCACCTGACAGGCACTTCAGTTAATGCCTTTATTACTCTGAATTAGAATTCCAGGTGGTGCTGTTTGCTGCTGAGGGCACCAGGCTTCAAGGGGAGGTGGAATAGTTGGAGAGAGCTCAGAGCTGAGATGGTTACAGGACCAAGAAAAGAGAATCTGTAACAAAAAATCTGGAGGAATTGAGATTGTGATCACAGAACCACTGAATGGTTTGGGCTGGATTGGACCTTAAAGCTCATCCTGTTCCACCCCCCTGCCATGGGACACCTTCCACCATTCCAGGCTGCTCCAAGACCCATCCAGCCTGGCCTTGGACACTTCCAGGGATCCAGGGGCAGCCACAGCTTCTCTGGGCACCCTGTGCCAGGGCCTCCCCACCCTCACAGCTAAGAATTTCTTCTAAATCTCTAATCTAAACCTACTCTCTTTCAGTTTAAGTCATTTCCCCTTGTCCTGTCCCTCCATCCCTTGTCCCAAGTCCCTCTCCAGCTCTCCTGGAGCCCCTTTAGGCACTGGAAGGGGCTCTGAGGTCTCCCTGGATCCTTCTCTTCTCCAGGTGAACACCCCCAGCTCTCCCAGCCTGGCTCCAGAGCAGAGGGGCTGCAGCCCTCGGAGCACCTTTGTGGCATCCCTGGGACACGGGGGTTCCATGCATTTTTGATATACACAGCAGCCCCGTGGCTGCAGCTTTGCTGGCAGCTGAAGACTTCCATGCCCCACTCCCTGGCCCCGTGTCAGTGGTCACACCCTGCTGACATCCACAATATTAAACCCTCTTCCACTCCAAGGAGGGTGACCAGGTCCCAGTCCCACTGGAAAGCAGGCCTGTCTCATGGAGACACGGGAGGTGCAGTGGGAAATGTGTTTGCAGATGTGTAAAGTGGCCTCGGGAAAAAAAGCATGGCCAGGGTTGTGCTAAAAATTTACCAACGGGGAGAGGCAGCTCCCTGTGCCAGGACAGTTGATTTGTTAAGAAGTCACTCACAGAAGGGTAAAACATGCCATGGAATCACAGAGTCACAGGATCACAGGATCATCTGGGTTTGGAAAAAACCTCTAACTAAGATCATCCAGTCCAACCAACCCCAGCACTGCCAAGGCCACCACTGACCCATGTCCCCAAGTGCCACATCCACACTTTTAAATCCCTCCAGGGATGGGGACTCCACCACTGCCCTGGGCAGTCGTGCCAGGGATGAACAACCCTTTCCACGAAGAAATTGTTCCCAATATCCAATTTAAACCTCCGCTGGTGTGAATTGAAGCCATTCCCTCTCATCCTGTTCCCTGGGAGCAGAGCCCGCCACCCCCCCCAGCTGCCCCCTCCTGTCAGGGAGTTGTGCAGAGCCACAAGGTCCCCTCTGAGCCTCCTTTTCTCCAGGCTGAGCCCCTTTCCCAGCTCCCTCAGGTGCTGCTGCTGCTCCAGCCCCTTCCCCAGCTCCGTTGCTGTCTGTGGAGCAGGGCCCCATCCAGCCAGGTGTCCTCAGAGTGACAGTGACAACCAGCTGATGCTTAGAAGGGCGGCAGAGCACAGCCACACACAGCAGCACTTGTTTGGAAACCCACCCAACTCCAGCAGTCTGATGTTTGGGGTTGCTGAGCTGGATGTGGATGGATATCACTGTGCTGAATGCCCCTCAATGGATTTTACAGGATAATGCCGGGTGGGAGGCAGCTCTGCAGGTCACCTGGTCCAGCTTGCCCAGCTGCTCAGAGCAATCTTCAAAGCCAGAGTGGCTGCCCCAGTGACCTCCTGAGGACATTTACAACTCCCTGTTCCACGGTATCTATGGAACCATGGAATCATTTAGGTTGGAAAAGCCCTCTGAGATCATCGAGTCCAACCATTCCCCCAGCACTGACCCATGTCCCCAGGTGCCACATCCACACAAGGTTCAAATCCCTCCAGGAATGGCGACTCCATCCCTTCCCTCACCATCACGTCAATTTAGGATCAGGATTATCTTTCCTAATATCCAATCTAAACCTCCCCTGGTGCAACTGGAGGCTGTTTCCTCTCCTGCTGTCAGTGGCACAGGGAGTTGCACCACTGTGGGCAGTGGAAGAGAAGAATTCCTTTGTTCAGTGAGTCAGACTCCCGTGTGTCACCTGCTTCCCTGGTGATGGGAAGGGAAAACCAGAGCTCTCTCTTTTGTAGGGCACTTCTTTAACAGTGCTGTCACACATTCCCACATACTCATCTCCCTCTGCAGGGGAAGTTCCCAGTCTAATTACTGTCTCACTGCCTGGGAAAGAGTCCCCAGCTCTCACCATCCTCCCGGACGTCCTTTGTACCTCTTTTCTCGCGTGTGCAGAGACAGGGACACCAGCACAGTTTGCAGCATGAAGTACCCTCAAAACTATCACATAACCACCCCAATTTCTATCAGCAGCCATTCCAGCAAACCCAAACACTCAGATTTCCTGCTTCTGGACACTGGGGTTTTTTTTTCCTGAGTGCTCTTTGGGAATGTCACATTCCTGGAAGGTGAAAATCAGTTTGCCATCCCTGAGCCAGTCCCATTTGCCATTCAGTGCTGAGATCTTTCTGCCTCCAGACTCCTTGCAGTCGGTTTTCATTTCCCTGCTCTGAATAACCTTCTCTTGGCACCAGAGCACCCCTGGCAGCCAGGATCAGGCCATGTCCACCCCAGGAATTAAACACACTCGAGGCCCCGGAGCTGTCTGGAGCGTTTGTGAGGAAGAGGGGCCGATCAAAGTGTCTGCGAGTGGTCAGCTCCTCCTGGGAAAAGGTTCTCAGCTCCAGGGCTCCAGCCCTTCAGAGGGGTGAGAGGGGACAGCAGAACAGGCTGCAGGAAATGTGGTGCTTGTTGAATTTACCAGAGGGTTTTGCAGTCATGGTTCCCAAGAGGGGGACACACGGACACTGGGTCCTCTCAGCGTGTCCTGCCCGGCTGGGGACAGCTCCAGACAACAGAGGCAGAGCTGTCAGTGCTTCCTGGCCACATCCCAGTCCTGCTGCATCCCTGCCAAAGGTTGGGAAAGGCCTGTGATACCGATCTCGTTCCCTGCGAGGTCCCTCTGCCCCAGCACATCGGTTCCATCTGCTCCCCGTCCGCTCCTGTCACACTCGGCGGTTTTCCTTTGAATCGGGGCTGATAGCAGGTCTGGTATCATGCAAAAGGGCGGAGGGGCCGCTGGCTGTGCCAAGCAGTGACCCATGAGAGCAGCAGGACCTCCCCCAGACCCTCCTCTCTGCCCTCTATATCCGAGGATCCCCAGCCTCACCACTCACGGCGCCCAGCTCCGGCTCCCTCCGACCCTCCTGCTCCAGCCTCGCTGAGATCCCAGCTCGGCTCCAGCCATGAGGTTCCTCTACCTTGTCTTCGCTGTCTTCCTCCTGGCCTCCCTGGCTGCCCCAGGTAAGAGGGGGAATTGTGTGGGAAGGTGAGCTGGATGAGGGGGAGAAGCAGGGTGAGGAGGGTCAGTGTGGGCCACAGGCACTTGGAGCCAACGTGGACCCTCCTGGCTTTAGAGCTGTGGCTTTGTTGCCCACGTGAACGTCCCTAATCCTTCAGGTGTGCATCTGTGTCTCCTCCCAACCCAAACACCTCTGTGGCTCTGTGGTTCCATGATTCTATGATTTTAGGATTCCACGATTCTATGATTTTAGGATTCCACGATTCCATGATTCTATGATTTTAGGATTCCATAATTCCATGATTCTATGATTCCATGGCTATGATTTCAGGATTCTCTTATTTCGGGATTCTTTTATTTCAGGATTCTATGATTCTGTGACATGATTTGGCTACCCCAGGTTGTCTTATAAGGGGATCTACTTTTATACAAATGAGTCTTTACCAAAAAAAAAACTTTTTAAAGTACTGTAAGAGGCACTTTTAGGATGTTTTGGATGTTTTTGACACCTAAGTTAAGGTGAGCTCGGCCCGGGTGTAATTATTTCAGTCATGAAGTACCAAGTGACTGCTGGATGTCCTTTTCAGAGACAGAAACTTCCAAGCTTTCTGGAAGTTTCCTCTGCTTGATGCCACCTTTTGTGCCAAACTAGTTCTGGCAACACCTTCAGGGTCCAGCTCCCTCACAGTTTTGATGTGCAGTGCTCAGACACCCCTTGTGTTCTGGTTCTCACCTCCCTCTTCAGTGACTGGAAGGGAGATTTGGGGCTCAGAAAGGTTTCAAATCCCTTCCCTCTGGACATCATTTCCCAGCTATTTCCGGCCAGCAGCTTCTCACGCTGGTGCCTGGCACTCAGTGAAGTCTTGCCCTGAGGAACATCTTTATGAGCTTTGCTTTTGGGGTGGTTTGAGATGCTCTCCCATCTTTCCCAAAGTGCACCAGGGTCATCCAGTGGCCCCGTAGGGAGAGAGGTGCACAAGGAGCTGCTCTGTGCCCTTCAAGGTCCCTTCCGGCTTTGGGGCTGGGATGGGGATAAGTTTTGGACATGGAGGGGGATGGAGCAGGACCTCCCTGTGAGCAGGGTCTGATCCTGCTGACCACTGGGACTGGGAAGGGGTGGGAGGCATGGAAATGGGGAATGGAGATGGGGAAATGGGGAAATGGGGAACAGAGATGGGGAAATGGGGAACAGAAAGGGGGAAATGGGGAAC
>VXAD01004205.1:67976-89711 GCA_013399195.1 Dicrurus megarhynchus
CTTGGAGCAACCTGGGCTAGTGGAAGGTGTCCCTGCCCACGGCAGGGGGTGGAACAGGATGATCTTTAAGGTCTCTTCCAACCCAAACCATTCTGGGAGGTTGGAAGAGAAAATAAAAGGAGAGTCCCAAAATGTCTGGCTGGAATTCCTGAGGTTTATCAAGCAGCTCAGTGTGATGGTGCTGCTCCCTGCTCTCTCTCGCTCCGGCATTCCCAGTCTCTGCAATCAAATAACCAACATGGAGCCATCCACCTGACACTGAAAACGACTTGGATTTTCCCTCACAACATCCACCTGCACTGGATTTCACCAGGAGCCACAGCCCCACACCAGCCGGGTCCTTCCTCAGCCCTCACCTTTATTACCCTCAATAATGCATTAGCAACAAAATTTTGCCATCTTTCCATTCCATCCCATCCCATCCCNCAGAGGTCACACAGTGCAGTCAGAAGTGGCTGTTTGATCCTTGAATTCCCTTCAGACTTTTTCTGAGGGGAAAGGTCTGGGTGCTGGTGATTTGTTGCTGCTTTTTCCTCTCTTCCAATGCATCTACATTTAAGATGAGCCCCTTGATGAGTCCCCACAAAGGAGGTTTCAGCATCAAGGCCTCCCTTTTTTCTTGTGAGTACATATGTAAAGGTTTCACTCAGCTCCTGTGGAGTGGCCTGATCTTTAATTAACTTTATTTCCCTGACCATGCTCTTTGTCAGGCTTCACGTTCCTGATGTGTCTGGAAAAAAGAAGAGAAGACTCACTTGAAGAGGCTTCCTCACGTTTTGCAAGCTCTTCCTGCAATTCTCTGCTGAGCTGCCTTATTGTGTTCCATACTCTGCCAGGCCCCGTTTATTATCTTTCCTATTCTCCATGTCTGGACAGGATTTCAGCTTTTCCTTTCTAACAGCCTCCCTCATCCCACTGTTCTGCTGTGACCTTTTCCTTCTGCTCTTTCTCAGGCCTCTTTTTTTAATACCTGCCATACATTTTCCCCGAGCCTCCCTCTTAGTGGCCTTAAACATCTCCCCAGGTGCTTGCAAAGAATCTATTTGCAAGCATTTCATTCTTTTAGTGGCACCCTTTGTCTCCTTTTCAACGATTCCCCCATTTTTATATCACTTCCTGATTGAAACTGAGTGCAGGAGCAGTGGCCTTTCCATCCCCTGTGAAGGTGTGGGGTGTGAGTTCTGTGTGATCTGAGTTGCAGGGCCTCTCCCAGGGGACAGCCTTGAACCAAGCCCAGTAACTGATGTTTTCTACCCGTGAAATATAAGAAACCCCTGCAATTCAGTAATTCATTGGTATAACATAGAGATATTCAGCTGTTTTTCCTAGAAAAGGTCCTTCCCAGGATGTAAATCTGCTTCTTGGCATAGTTGGAATTGATAACATCATGGATTCATAGAACAGTTTGGGATGTAAGTGACATTTATAGCTCATCTCATCCCACCCCCTGCCATGGGCAGGGACAACTTCCACTATCCCAGGTTGCTCCAAACCCCATTCTGGGCTTCATTCATTTTCACATGGCTTTTCTTTTCACTCTCCTCTCACAGTTCCCAAGAAAAAAAAAAAAGAAAGAAACAGCAAAGGGCTTTTGTTGTTGTTGTTGTTGTTGTTCTTTGTTTTGTTCTGTAATTTTTATCCTTTAACCAAACTTTCAGCCTTGTGTGTCTGCCAAGTGTCACCAGCTCAGGGCTGGTTTAGGGGAATTTCCTGTTTTTCATGTCCTCTCGTCTGGGCTCAGGTGGATCTTGACAAAGCCTGTGGCTCTCGATGGGCCGTCCTGTGTGAAATGTGAGTTTTACCTGCTGCCAGTCCTCAGCCTCTGTAAATTGAGTGTTAACCCCCCCACACTCAGCATCTCACCCACTTTGGGAAGAGACTCATTCCTCTTGGCTATATCCTAGAGAAATCCCACAGCCTTACCAGGTTTCCTGGATCCCTGGTCAGGGTTTAAACTGATAAAGTGTTTCAGGTTATCAGATTTCATGTTTATCCTGAGGATAAAAGTTTTATCCTAAGGATAAAATAAAGGAGCATAAACTTGCTCCTTTTTTTTTGTTTTGTTTTGTTTGTTTTTTTTTTCTGTTATTCTTTTATTTCTGTCTGCCCCAAAATTTCCAGGGACACTCATTCAGACCAGCGTGGTCACAAAACCCGTGGAGCACCTCACGCTGTGTGTTCAGACACACCAGCAGGCCCCGTGTGTCCTGGAAAACAGGAGTTTTGGACAAATATATAAATTATCCTGAGGAAGAAATTACTTTTACCTCCAGCTCCATGTACCAAGATCTCTGCTGGACACAGGGGATGCTGCTGAGGAGAGGACACACAGCCCTTCCTCCTGCAGAAATTGGGAGTCATCCCACATGAGGGAGAGGTCTGTACCCCCTCCCTTCCCTTGCAGCACCCTCCAGTCCCACAAACAGCAGTGCAAAGCCTTTTCCTGCCTTTGCAAGGCCCCAGGGCTGGAAAGTTCCTTTATTTCCTGAAGGGTTTCAGAGAAACGGAGCTGATTTCTGCCCTGTGACCCTTTAGGACACAAACATCTCAGCCTCCAGTATTGCTGGAGTGTTTGTGGGGTGTTCTGAGCCACCCCACATGGGATCAGTCCACGTCCCCTGCAGAACACCTGGAGTGATTGGGTGGAGGAGGGAGTAGGGAAGGGGACACTGAAGAAATCCTCATCTGCTACTGGTGACCCCCATGGAATAACCTGCTGAGAAGGCACTTGGTGAGGGTGTCCAGGACAACCAGGGGACCCCAAAGCCTCAGTGGCTGCACTGGTTGCTCTGTGGGCACCCCAGGAATGGGATTTTGGGGTGCAAGGGGAAGGTGGTGCTGCTTGCCTCCTGTTTCTACCTCTCCGTGGCACTGAGAACCCCGGTGCAGAGGCTGAATGGCACTCATGGGGCTGATGGTGTCCCCTGCAAATAAACTGGGGTTCAACTTGTGGAGGAGGGAGGCACTGGATTAAGCAATGAGCCCTCTCCCAGCCTTTGCCACCCCCCTTTGCTTTGAAAATCCCAACAAATTGCTTTTCTCGGGTGGCATTTTGGTGTCAGGGGTCTGGGGCTGCCAGGAGCACCTGAGGCTGTCAGGGCTGTGTCGTGACCACTCTTCAGGGAGTCCTGGCTGCCAGCCTCTCCCGGCTGTCCCCTCCCGAGAGGCGAATGAACCTCACAGCACACAGAAATCATCTTCATCTGCCCATCTTTACTTCAAAGCACTGAGCACCGCCTCGGCCACACCCTGGGGACAGCGCCGGGAGCTCCGGGGCGAGCGCTGCTCTCCCTCCGGGGCCTCCTCCGGGGTCATTTCCCCTTTTTGGGAGAGGGGATGCAGCAGTGCAGCTCCTCGCAGTAGGAGCTGAAGGACCACTCGTCGGTTTCGCCGCACGCGTGGGCGCAGTACCCGTCACAAAAGCCCTTGGGCTGCCCGTGCCCTGCCAAGGGAGGAGACAGAGCGGGGTTAGAGAGAAAATCGTGGGAAGGCAGAGCCCCAGGAATTGTCTCCTTGCTGGCTGCGGGGTGGTACGGACGCTCTGGGTACCTCTGGGGTTAGACCCGCGGAGGACAGGACGTGTTTTCTGTCCCCACTGAGCTGGGGGACAGCTGGGCATTTACAAACCACCCCTCCACGCCTTGGATCCCTCTGCATGAGCGTGAGGGATGGGATTTGCAGTGTGGAATTCATCCCATCCCGAACCCCCTGTGCCTGCTAGGCTGGGCAAATCACCAGCGACCTGATCCCCACTGCCCCTGGGACGAACCCCCTCCCTCACCCCGAGGCACAGAGGCTGGAGGGGACACGGGTGACCCTGCTTTCTCCACCTCCACACGATCCTGTCTTACCTGGGGTGGCCAGGGAGAACAGCAGGAGCACAGCAAAGACCACGCAGAGCACCCTCATGGCTGGAGGCCAGGGGGGATCTTGGCACACGGGGAGGAAAGCGTGTCCGAGGTGTCCGAGGGCAGGGGTTTTATAGAGGGACTCCGGCAACGAGCAGCACGGCCAGAGCAGAATCTGGGGCAAAACCATCCCCAAAGAGCTGTTGTTTGCTCTCCAGGCCGTGCAGTGTCACCCTGACCTGCTGGTCACTGTCACAAAGGCACCTGGCAGCCAGGCCCGTGCTCCGTGGGCACGTGGCGGCCGTTCCCGCTCCCCAGATCCGGCTGTTGGGCACGGCCGTGCTCCAGCAGTGCCAGCCGGGGCTGCCCGCAGCACAGCTGCTCCCAGGGCGGCAGGAATTCCGTCTGGGATCGTTCCTGATAAGCTCTGGGTGCTGTCTGCAAGGCACGGACACAATGGACACGGTGGGGTATCAGATCCAGTATGGGAATGGTTTTATGGAGCATCCAACCCTGACTGGAGCTCTGGCACTGAGGATCAAGGAGCCATGAGACAGAATCCCAGAATGGTTTGGGTTGGAAGGGACTTTAAAGCCCATCCAGTGCCACCCCCTGCCATGGGCAGGGACACCTTCCACTAGCCCAGGTTGCTTCAAGCCCCGTCCAGCCTGGCCTTGGACACTTCCAGGGTTCCAGGGGCAGCCACAGCTTCTCTGGGCACCCTGTGCCAGGGCCTCCCCACCCGCACAGGGAAGAGTTCCTTCCCCATATCCCATCTAAATCTTCCCTCCTTCAGCTTTAGGACATTCCCCCTTGTCCTGTCCCTCCATCCCTTGTCCCAAGTCCCTCTCCAGCTCTCCTGGAGCCCCTTTAGGCACTGGAAGGGACTCTGAGGTCTCCCTGGATCCTTCTCTTCTCCAGGTGAACACCCCCAGCTCTCCCAGCCTGGCTCCAGAGCAGAGCTGCTCCAGCTCTGTGATCAGTTTTGTGGCTCTCCTCGAGACTCAGTCCAACAGATCCACATCCTTCTTATTGAATCAAAGAATTATTAAGGTTGGAAAAACCACTGAGATCCTCGAGTGCAGTTGTTAACCTGGCACCTCTGTGTTCACCACGAAACCATGTCCCCACGTGTCATATCTACATCCCTTTGGGACTTCCAGGGATGGGGACTCCAGCACTGCCCTGGGCAGCTGTGCCAGGGCCTGATCACNCTGTGATCAGTTTTGTGGCTCTCCTCGAGACTCAGTCCAACAGATCCACATCCTTCTTATTGAATCAAAGAATTATTAAGGTTGGAAAAACCACTGAGATCCTCGAGTGCAGTTGTTAACCTGGCACCTCTGTGTTCACCACGAAACCATGTCCCCACGTGTCATATCTACATCCCTTTGGGACTTCCAGGGATGGGGACTCCAGCACTGCCCTGGGCAGCTGTGCCAGGGCCTGATCACTCTTTCAGAGAAGAAACTTCCCCTAATATCCAATTTAAACCTTCCTGGCACAGCTTGAGGCTGTTCCCTCTCATCCTGTCCCTGTTCCCTGGGAGCAGAGCCTGACCCCTGCCCCAGCTGTCCCCTCCTGTCAGGGAGTTGTGCAGAGCCACAAGGTCCCCCCTGAGCCTCCTTTTCTCCAGGCTGAGCCCCTTTCCCAGCTCCCTCAGCTGCTCCTGGTGCTCCAGCCCCTTCCCCAGCTCCGTTCCCTTCCCTGGACACGCTCCAGCCCTTCAATGTCCTTCTTGCCAGGAGGGTCCCAGAGCTGCCCCCAGCACTGGAGGTGCCCCAGCAGTGCCAGCACAGAGGGACAATCACTGCCCTGGCCCTGCTGGCCACACTATTCCTGACACAGCCCAGGTGCCACTGGCCCCTTGCCCACCTGGGCACACCTGGCTCATGTCCAGCCGCTGTCACCAGCACCCCCAGGTCCTTTTCCAGCTTTCCAGCTGCTCTTCCCCAGCGTGGAGCTGCAGGGGTTGGTGTGACCAAGTGCAGGACCCGGCGCTTGGTCTTGTTAAACCTCACACCAATCAGCCCCTCCATCCAGTCTGTCCAGATCCCTCTGCACAGCCTTCCTGCCTTCCAGCAGATCTTGATCTACAAATTTTCTGAGTATGCCCTCATTCAGATCATTGTTACCAATATTAAACAGGGCTGGTCCCAGGGCTGGAGGCAGCTCTGCAGGTGGGGTCTCACCTGAGTGGGGCAGAGGGGCAGGATCCCCCTCTCCCCTGCTGCCCAGGGGGGTTTCTGGGCTGGGTCATGTCCAGCTCTCACCCCCCAGCTCCCCCAGGTTCTTCTCCAAGGGCTTCTCCATCTGCTCATTCCCAGCCTGGATTGGTCCTGGAGGCTGCCCCAACCCACGGGCAGGACCCTGCACTTGGCCTGATTTTCACCCCATTGATTTGGCCCAAGCCCATTTGGGTTTTTTTGCCTGAAATCTTTCCAAAAGGACCATGTTCCTAATTAAAAGGGATGTAGGCAAATACGTAAATGAGGAAATGAATCAGGAAATGAATTGCCCCACCACATGTGATCGGAAGTCTGTTGTGGTTCCAGTGCTATCCTGCCTAAAAATTGTCATGGTTGTCTGGCAAGAATGCTTCAAAAATTCCCAAATAAGAGGTTGAAAAGGACTGCAAAGCATTAGGGGAGACGATTAGCATTGCAGTGGATCTCCTCATGCTAAAAGCATAACGAAAAAAAATAATTAAGTAATGGGGAAAGCTTGTCTATACAGACAAGGTTAATGAGCTGGAGAACACAGAACAAGGAGTTTCTGGCTGTGGCAGTTCTGCAGGGATCATTTGTGTGGCAGCAGATCACAGGCAGGCACCAAAGAGCCGAGTCAGGGTGTTGGGAAAGCAGCACCAATTGTCCTGCAAGTGCAAACAAAAGCTGGAAAACACAGGACGTGCCCATGGCACAGCCCTCGGGAAGTGCTTCCATCCAAATGTGGGCTCCAGGGAAGCAGGGAGGGGGCTCAGGGGGGCTCAGAAAATGGCTCAAGGTCACCAAGCAGGGCCAGGGCAGTGCTCATCCCCTGTGCTGGGGCACCTCCAGTGCTGGGGACAGCTCTGGGACCCTCCTGACAGGAGAGACCTGGAGGGGCTGGAGCGTGTCCAGGGAAGGGAACGGAGCTGGGGAAGGGGCTGGAGCACCAGGAGAGGCTGAGGGAGCTGGGGAAGGGGCTCAGCCTGGAGAAAAGGAGGCTCAGGGGGGGACCTTGTGGCTCTGCACAGCTCCCTGACAGGAGGGGACAGCCAGGGGGGTTGGGCTCTGCTCCCAGGGAACAGGGACAGGAGGAGAGGGAACGGCCTCAAGCTGTACCTGGGGAGGTTTAAATTGGATATTGGGAACAATTCATTCACCCAAGTGTGGCCAGGCCCTGGCACAGCTGCCCAGGGCAGTGCTGGAGTCCCCATCCCTGGAGGGATTTAAAAGCCGTGTGGATGTGGCACTTGGGCACATGGGTCAGTGGTGGCCTTGGCAGTGCTGGGGGAATGGTTGGACTCGATCTTAGAGGTCTTTTCCCACCTAAATGATTCTGTGATTCTGTGATTAGGATGTGACCTGCCAGAAAAAAAAGAAAAGAATCAAGTGGAATGGTGATGATCAGGAAAGAGAAGACATGGAAAACATGGCAGCCCTCAAACCCAGAAAAGGGGATTCATTGGATAAGGAATGGTCTGCCTTTGGTGGCCAGGATGAGAAGTCAGGGATGTGAACTTTGGCAAATTCCTCAAGGAGATTTTACAGCTAAGTTTTAAATTTGCACCTGCTACATTAATTCATAAATTGCTTTTTCAATACATTTGTCCTTCCAGTTCATTTTTACTTCTTGCATTTCTTGTTCAAGTTCCATGTTTCAGCTGTGCTCAGTGTGAAAGAGGACATTTTTTTCTTTACCTTTATGATAAATACATGATTTATCTTCATGTCCCACCTCTTCTCGGGTTAGGGAAATTGAAAAACTGTAGCTCTGTCCTCCTTAGGCCTCTGAAATGTTTGCAGCTTGTCATACACCTCCATTAAGTGTTTCTGCCCTGAGCTGACGAGTTCCTGTATATTTAATTTTATGAAAACAAGTCCCCATCTCTGCCAGCTTTCTTTAACTCCTTCTTTCCCTCCCAAGGGCTTCCAGGGATGGGAAGATGAGCAGTGCACATCCCACAGGGTGATGCAGAACCCCCAAACCTCCTTCCTAACCGGCTTTAGGTAACTCAGATCCACCATCTGTACAGAGATTATAGATTTTTCCAAATTCTCACTGATGCAGCCTTTGTCATTTTGCTGCCCTGTTGTGTTGTAAGATTCATCTGCTGCCCTCTGAGGATTCAGGTTTGATGATATTGGGTAATTCTGCAGCGGCTTCTCGTCCCTTCAGCCTTGCTCTCTTCCTGGCTGTTTATCAAGTTATTAAACAGCCCAGTGAGCTGGGGTTGGAAAAGCTCCCTGGCAGAGCTCAGCTCTCGCTTGAACCCCCAGGACTGTCAGGAGGGTCTGTGGGGACGAGGGGATGATCAAAGTGTCTCCTCCAGGCTCCCTGGAACTGCCAGCCCCAGAGCTCCCACCCACCCATCCACCCATCCATCCAAGGGGACAACCAAAGGCACCTCCCTACATTTATCAGATTTTGCAGACACGGTTCAGAGGTGGGAGCAGGAATCCTTTCCAGGCCATCAATCCCACTTGGTGATCAGCCTGGACAATGCAGGGAGAGTTATCAGTGCATCGAGGCCCCGTTGCATCCCTCTGCATCCCTGCCAGAGGCTGGGAAAGGCCCGGAATTCTGCGATACCGATCTCGTTCTCCCCTCCTCGCTGCACCCGCAGATCTCCATCAGGTCCCTCTGACCCACAGCCCCGTCCTACGGACTCAGATATCCACATCCCCTATTCCTTTGTGTTCCCATCAGCGCTGGGGTCCCTATCTGATGTTGGGCAACCGCATCTGGGGCAGGCAGGAGGTGGCTGCCAGCCCAATTGGGGAATTCTTGTGGCATCGCTGCGCGCCCAGCCCCGAGCAGCACGACCTGGATGAATTCCCAGGTGTCCCCAGCATCCTCTGCTCCGCAGGGAAATTCTCTATAAAACCCAGCAGCTCCAGCCTGCCTGCACATCACCTCCTCCCTCCGAGGTCTCCAGCTCTCCTCTCTCCAGCCTTGCTGAGATCCCAGCTCAACTCCAGCCATGAAGTTCCTCTACCTTGTCTTCGCGCTTTTCCTGCTCTTCTCCCTGGCCACTCCAGGTAAGACGGGAAATGGGGCGGGATGAGCTTTATTCTAGTTGGGATTCATTAAATAACTTTAGCTCAGTTCTTACCCTCTGAGGTGGCTGCTATAACCTGGGCAGGTATTTCAATGATTTCTTTCAAGGGACAATAAAATGAGAACTACCTCATTTGTATAGGAATAATTGTAGGATTTTGTATAGCGATAATTGAGGTTAAAACTTCAGTGTCCAGTTTGGGAGTGAGCCCAGGACAGACAATTCCAAACAAGAGTCTGGATGTGGCCACTTCTCCCAAGGGTTTGGAGAGTTTCATATTGCTGGAGTTTTCTGGCAGCTCTGTGTCTCTGTCAAAGCTCAGTCCTGGGTGTGTTTAATGGCTTAAGCTGAAAAAGGGTAGGTGTTGTCTGGATATGAGGAAGAAATTGTTCCCTGTGAGGGTGGGGAGAACCTGGCACACGTTTCCCAGAGAAGCTGTGGCTGCCCCTGGATCCCTGGCAGTGTCCAAGGCCAGGTTGGACAGGGCTTGGAGCAACATGGGCTAGAGGAAGGTGTCCCTGCCCATGGCAGGGGATGGAACAAGGAGATCTTTAAGGTCTCTTCCACCCCAAACCATTCCATGACTCCATGATTCTGTGCTTGGTTTACTGATGTGACACAACTGTTGCTGCTATTCCCTATTTCTGAGACTCTAAAGCTCTCTGGTCCCTCTCCAGGAATCAAGAGGGGATTTGGGGCTGAGATCTCCTAAAGGGGCATTAGAAACTCCCCTCAGATACCAATTCTCACCCACCTGGGGCAAGTCTTTCCCTTGGCCCACTTTTAACCTTTTAATGGTGAATATTTGGTGCCAGGCTGCTGCGGGGCCAATTTTAACACCTTGGCAGCAGCCTCGATGTGGTTTTTGCTGCTTCGTTCTGAGAATACTGATCCTTCCAGGAGAGGGACAAGGGAGGGAAACACCCATGGGCACAGGGGAACACCTTTGGGAACTTTGCTGTTGGGGTGTCTCTCAGGAGGGAAATGGATCTGCTTCCCTTGGGAGCATCTTTTCCAAAGATGAGGGGAGGGAGGTGCACAAGGAGCTGCTCTGTGCCCTTCAAGGTCCCTTAGAGTTTTGGGGCTGGGCTTGGGGAGGAGTGTTGGACATGTGGGGGGATGGAGCAGGACCTCCCTGTGAGCAGGGTCTGATCCTGCTGACCACTGGGACTGGGAGGGGGTGGGAGGCATGGAAATGGGGAATGGGGATGGGGAACAGAGATGGGGAATGGGGAAATGGGGAAATGGGGAACAGAAATGGGGAAGTGGGGAACAGGGATGGGAAAATGGGGAACAGTGATGGGAAAATAGGGAACAGAAATGGGGAACAGGGATGGGGAAATGGGGAATGGGGAATGGGGAATGGGGAAAGGGAAAAAAGATGGGGAAATGGGGAACAGAGATGGGAAAATGGGGAAATGGGGAACAGGAATGGGGAAATGGGGAACAGAGATGGGGAAATGGGGAAATGGGGAAATGGGGAACAGAGATGGGAAAACGGGGACAGAAATGAGGTACAACCAGTCTCCCTCTGCTCTCCCAGGCTATGGGAAGGTAATGAAGAGCTGTGCTCCTGTGGGGTACTGCTCCCCAAAGTGTCGCGTGGTGGACATGAAATACACCTCTGCTGACTGCAAGTACTTGTGCTGCGTCCCACCCAGCTGGAAGGGGAAATAGGAGCTGAAAAGGAAACACCCGGGGAAGAGGAAGCACCACGATGGCTTTGGGAGCAGATTCCCAGCTGTCTGACCCAATTGCCATCCCCTCCTCTTAATAAATAAAACAAAGAAAAAAAAGGAGATGTAACTATGGCGTGTGTGGTGTGGTCACTGGTGTCCCCATGGCCCCATGAAAGCGTTCAAACAGGTTCCCCAAGCCCAGCCCAAAGGCTCAGCAGCACCAAAAAAAAGCCTAAACATCCACTGACAATGAGCTGCAAAACCTCCAGTGGTCTGCCGGGGTGGGGATTTGGGAATAAGCTGCTATTTTTCCTCATGACTTCACCATGGCCCTTAACACAGGCCCCTGGAGACAGGAGAGAATCTTTCAGCTCCTTGTTGCTTTTTTGGGTCATGGGTTATCTGCAGATGTCTTTAAAAATGTGTGTGGCTCAGCAATGCCTCCTCCAAGCATAAGACAGCCCCCTTCCCATGAAAATTTCAGCAAGTGGGAAACAGAGAAGCAACAAGGCCCTCACAGATCGCATGTGATCCCATGGGCAGGGAGAGATGCCTCGGCAATTGCCACCATGGGCAGAACAGCCTCCACGTGGGGAAATGAATATAATTTATTGAAAATCAAAGTAAGGGGAAGGAAATGAAGGAAAAAAAAAATCTTAAAAATTCCTCCCTCCGTGCCCCCTACTTCTTCCCAATCTGGGCGTCGCTCCCGAATTCTCTCCCTCCTCCCCTCAGCAGGGGAAATGGGGGCTGTGGTCAGTTGTCTCTGCTGCTCCTTCTTCCTCAGGGGTTGGACTCCTCACCCTCTTCCCCTGCACCAGTGTGGATCCCTTTCCATGGGGACAGTCCTTTAGGAACAGGCTGCCCCATGTGGGTCCCTGTCCATGGGGTCAGTCCTTTAGGAACTGGCTGCTCCATGTGGGTTCTTTCCATGGGGGCAGTCCTTTAGGAACAGGCTGCTCCATGTGGGTCCTTTCCATGGGGTCAGTCCCTCAGGAACAGGCTGCTCCATGTGGGTCCTTTCCATGGGGTCAGTCCCTCAGGAACAGGCTGCTCCATGTGGGTCCTTTCCATGGGGTCAGTCCCTCAGGAACAGGCTGCTCCATGTGGGTCCTTTCCATGGGGTCAGTCCCTCAGGAACAGGCTGCTCCATGTGGGTCCTTTCCATGGGGTCAGTCCCTCAGGAACAGGCTGCTCCATGTGGGTCCTTTCCATGGGGTCAGTCCCTCAGGAACAGGCTGCTCCATGTGGGTCCTTTCCATGGGGTCAGTCCCTCAGGAACAGGCTGCTCCATGTGGGTCCTTTCCATGGGGTCAGTCCCTCAGGAACAGGCTGCTCCATGTGGGTCCTTTCCATGGGGTCAGTCCCTCAGGAACAGGCTGCTCCATGTGGGTCCTTTCCATGGGGTCAGTCCCTCAGGAACAGGCTGCTCCATGTGGGTCCTTTCCATGGGGTCAGTCCCTCAGGAACAGGCTGCTCCATGTGGGTCCCCCATGGAGTCACAAATCCTGACAGGACCCTGCTCCAGCGTGGGCTCCTCTCTCCACAGGGACACAAATCCTGCCAGGACCCTGCCCCAGTGTGGGGTCTCCAGAGTCTCCAGGTGGATTTCTGCTCCCCCTGGACCCCCATGGGCTGCAGGGGCACAGCTGCTGCTCCAGGGGCTGCACCCTGGGCTGGAAATCTCAGCTCTGGTGCCTGGAGCAGCTCCTGCTCCTCCTTCTGCGCTGACCTTGGAGCAGGGCTGTTCTCACATATTCTCACTCCTCTCTCCAGCTGCTGTTTTGCACTTTTCCCCCTCTTTTCTTACCTCTGCTATCCCAGAGGTGCTGCCACTGTCGCTGATGGGCTCAGCCTCATCCAGTGGCAGGTCCATCCTGAAGCAAATTGGACTTTGTAGAGGAGTAAGGGACCAGAAGAGCCACAGGGACTGAGGGAACACTTCCCATCTAGAGAAAGGACAGCTAGAGGAGTGCACTGGGAAAATTTGGGGCAGTTTAATCCTCTGCTTTATCTTCTTCTCTGCTTCTCTAATGCAGTGGTTGCACTCAGTGCAGAGAGAGAGAACAACTGCAAAATCCACGGGGCTTGGGATCTGTTCAGCACCTCAGAGCTGTGATATCCAGCTGGATGTGGAAGGGAACCCCCTGTTCCCAGACACACTTGGAGCGGGAGCTTTTCCAGGTTTTGCTCCCCAGGGCAGGCAGCCCCAGCCTGCTGTCAGGCCATTCCAGAGGGAACAGCATTGTGCAGTGCCAGCATTGTTCAGGCTCATTCATTCCTTGCCAGGAACACAACCTGCAGTGTCTCTGCTTGGGTTCAGCCTCTTCTTGGACTGGAGGTGCTGAGGAATTTCTTTGCTGCTCCACAAGGGAGAGGGAAATGTGGGAAGGAGCCCATCAATCACAATCTGATATAAATGTAAATGCTAGGACTTCTTTTTCCTCTGCCAGTAACCTGCTCTAGTGAAAAGTGTCCCTGCCCTGTCCTGTCCCTGTCCCTGACCACGGCAGGGGCTTGGAAATAGATCATCTTTAAGGTCCCTTCCAACCCAAACCACTCTGTGATTCCGTGACTCTTCCCAGCCTGCCTGAAGGACACTTTGGGTGGGCAGTAGAGGCCTGAGCCACTCTGGCCATCTCTGCCCTTGGTATTTTGCTGTGTTTTGTTAATTTATGTGCAACGTTTACCTGCGTGCAGCCAGAGGGTTCTTTTGATATAGGAAAGACATTTCAGCTTGATAACAACTTGCATGTCCATTGCCACAGCATTTGGGACTCTGGCAGAGGGTCTGGATCTTGACAGGCAGCTGGGAATGCCCAGCGTGGGATTGGCCAGGGTAGGACCAGTCCTCTCAGGCCTCTGTTTTGGAAAGGGAGAAAAAGGGCTCACAAACTCATTGCTTTAACACCAATCACCACAAACATTCCTGCAAGCCAGCACCAAGTCCCCTGAACAGCGGGACAGTCCCAATTGCCTGTGCTAAAAGTTTTGGCAGCCAGACTGAGAGTAGCCCAGCTCCCACGGGAGGGACGCCTGCGCAGGGCACACGAGAGGCCTTCAAAGAGCCAAATGGGCACAGAGTGGACGTCTCATTGTCAGATGGCCACTGGGTTGGAGTGACATAAGGTCCCATTAAGCAGCAAACAATGTGTCCTTGGACACCAGCAAAGTCACGCTCCTCTTAACGCTGTCCTCTCTGTCAGGAAATGTCTATAAATATCAGGGTCTCCAGCCTTTTCCTTAGCAAGATCTCCCTGCAAGGCTGCATCCCAGAGCTGCTGCGGTCCTGGTGGAGATCCAGCCATGAGGGTCATCTACGTTGTCTTTGCTGTTTTCCTAATGGCCTTGATGGCCACCCCAGGTAAGGTGGAAAATTGTGTGGAGCAGAATGAGAGATAAGAGTGAACCATAAAGGAATTGAGGTGAAAGTGTTCCAGGAAGTGTCCAAGGCCAGGTTGGATGGACAGGCTGGGATAGTGGGAGGTGTCCCTGCCCATGGCAGGGGGTTGGAACTGGATGATCTTTAAGGTTCCTTCCAGCCCAAACCATTCTGGGATTGTATGAAAAAAAAGTTTCCCAGGGAAGTTGGGGGATTATGGTGGGATGGGCTCACGAGACTTTTGGAGCAGAGTTCAGCTCTAGAATCTCCCCATGCTAAGACATCCAACACCTGGGGATCTCCACGGGAACTGGGTCCCATCATGGTCACTGGACCATGCTGGTGACCACGAGGAGTTAGTCAATGTAGATGTAGATCTTTCCTTCTTTCCACAGCCAGGAGCCTGCCCAAGAGGAGTTGCAGAGGGCACTGCTCCAGGACCTGTGGCAAAGGAGAGAGGGAGGAGCACACGGAGGACTGCGGGAGGATGCACTGCTGCCTGACACACAGGAAAAGGAAGTAGAGAGAAGGATGGAAAGTGATGTTTGCAGTGGTTTCTTCTTGTTTGGAAGAGCCTTTGTTTCATCTTTGTTTTCTGCTTTCTTTGGTTTTGTTTTTTTTTTCTTGATGGAAACGGATTTTGGTCCTTTCAATAAAAGAGACCAGTTCTCGCCCTGACATGTGCTGTGTGGTTCGTTGTCTTCTAAAAAGTTGGGTGCAGAGGTCCAGGAAACACCTGGTCAGTCTTGCCAGGGAGGTCCTTGTTCATGGAGACGATGTGGTCAAATGCAAATACTGCCAGTTGAAGCCATTCCCTGTGTCCTGTCCCTCCATCCCTTGGCCCAAGTCCCTCTCCAGCTCTCCTGGAGCCTCTTTAGGCCCTGGAAGGGGCTCTGAGCTCTCCCTGGATCCTTCTCTTCTCCAGGTGAGCACCCCCAGCTCTCCCAGCCTGGCTCCAGTCCTCACCCCCTGAACTGCCAATAATTTGGAAACAACCGCGGTTGTGTGAGCAGCTCTGTGTGGTGCCACAGGAACACTTGGAAGGCACAGGCTCCTTGGGATTGAGCTGCTGGAGGGGGAAGCAGGAGGGGAGAGGCACAATCTGTCACATCTCAGAGAACAGACTGGACCCAGCCAGGGCTAGTGCAGCCTAAAAACTGCACTGTGGCTTCTGAATCTGCAAATTGGCACCAGTAATTAAGTTTTGTCCCCAGAAAGACTTCAGTTTTGTCCCTTTATGTGTCATTCAGCCCTGTTTTGGAGTTGGCCTGATGGGGTAAACAGCCCATGGCATCCATGCTGAGCGACAAGGAGACTCTTCCCAAGGACACAGCATGGGGAAAGTGCCCTCCAGCTGCTCCTTCTCAGCTGAGGCAGCATCTCTGGGCATCACTGGGGACACGTGAAGGAGAAAAATCTGGTGAACATGGAAGTGATCCCTGACCCCCTGGTGAGAGCAGAGCTGCAGCTGGCACAGGGTGCCCAGAGAAGCTGTGGCTGGCCCTGGATCCCTGGAAGTGTCCAAGGCCAGGTTGGATGGGGCTTGGAGCAACCTGGGCTAGTGGGAGGTGTCCCTGCCCATGGCAGGGGGTGGAACAAGATGATCCTTAAGGTCCCTTCCAACCCAAAAAATTCTGTGGTTCCGTGATCTCGGGCTCTTCTTCGCTCACCATTTCCTTGGAAAAGAAAGCATAAAAGAAATCAGCTTCATGGCTTGCTGATCTCAGTTCCCATTTGTCACTGCGACCTTCCTCCTAATGTCTCCAGGAGGAGCAGCTGGAAATCCCTGCTGGAGGGACTGTGCTGCCACTACACCTTGGTCCTGGGGGAGACTGGGTGAGTTTCCTGGAGAAGAGCTCACCATGGCTCAGGGAATTGTCTTCTGCAGATTTTTCGGACCAGTTTTTCCTTCCATTCCCATCAATGTCCTCAGCTGTGGACTCCAGTGTCACCCCCAATGGCACCTCCAAGTTATCCTGAGCCCAGAGGAAAGGGCTCCCCTGCCTCTCTTTGAGAGGGTGGAAACAATGCTGTGCTCAGTTTTAATGAACAGCAAAGGGGAAGAATTTAAAAACTCAAATTAAAAACTGGATCATCACAGTTTTATCTGAGAAAAACAGAGAATACAATGCGACAATTTCATCTTTTTGGGAGGCTGGGGTCAACAGGGATGAACAGAGCCTATTGAAGATCTACCTTGGTGCAGGTGCCAGTCCAAGTGCCAGGTGGGGACAACAGCAAAGGTGACCACCAGTAAGGAACGGGGATGGTGGAGGGATGGGGGGGTTGCTCACACACCAGTGATAGTCTGGACACGGCCAGGTAATGCCAGCTGGCCTCAGGCCAAGCAAACAGGCCCTGGCACTGTTTAATGGACTGGAATAGACATCTCCAGTGTGTCCAAGGCCACGGGAACAGAGCCAGGAACAGGCTGTGTGACTTCTTTCTCTAGGACTGGTGGGCTCAGGGGAACACAGGTGGGGGAACAAAGCGGAGGGTGTTGGTTTGTATTTGTACTTTGATACAAATATAATGTGGAGAGAAGGGCAAACTGATAAAAGGGATGCTTGGAAAAGAATGGGATTTATATTTGTGTTCCCATCTTCCACTTCCAAGGTCTGGAGAGATGCACGAGATGGGTGCATGAAGGGAAACCTCGTTTCCAATCCTGACGAGCTCCTGCAATGAAAACTGAGGCAGGGTAAAGCCTTTGGGAAGGAAGGTGGGAATCTTGTGAGGATGGGGGAGGCCCTGGCACAGGGTGCCCAGAGAAGCTGTGGCTGCCCCTGGATCCCTGGACAGGGCTTGGAGCAACCTGGGATAGTGGAAGGTGTCCCTGCCCATGGCAGGGGGTGGGATGAGATGGTTTTTAAGGTCTCTTCCAACCCAACCACTCTGTGACTCTGTGATTTCTTGAGGGTACGCATTGGAATTTTGTGGGTAGGTGACCAGTGGCTCTGTCACACAGCAAAGGCACCAGGAGACAGAACTCATCCCATCATCTCATTGTGTCCTTCTGCAGGGAAGAACAATTTGGGAATAGAGATCACAGAGAGCTGAGGGCCCAGGCCGGTGTATTACTGGCTCCTACACTTCCCCCATGGAGCTCCCAATCCAAACACCCTCTCCCACAGAAGCTGCTCCAGGCACCACGGATGGCGAGGAATGCCACAGGAACAGCCCAGGATGCCAGCAAGAAGGCAACTTGGGCGATGTACAACCAAAAGAAAACCCAGATTCCTTCTCCAGGCAGGACCCAGCACTAGGAAAATGCCGGCAGCACGGCTGGAAAGGCGGCTTTTAGCAGCTCTCTGCAGCTTGAGAGCACCGTGTCCCAGGGGCTGCGCCAGCCGCCGTGTCAGTGCTCAAGGTGAAACGCGTGCTCGTGGTCAGAGCCCAGGAAAAGATTTAGGGAAGGCTGCCATCTCTTGGATAAGTGCAAAACGACGGCACCTGCCTGGGAAACGCTGCTCAGGCACCCGAGGGATGCCGGCTCCAGCCTTGCTCGCGGAGAAGCGCAGGCTGAAGTTATTCCCGCTCTGCTCGTGCCCCCCGCAGGCCGACCCACGTCTTTATTTAGGGCAAACTGGGATCAGATCCGGGAACGAGCTGATTTTCCGTCTGGCTTTCCGTGCCCTTCGGCGGTGGCTGCTGCCTCTGCGAGGCCGGGGCTGCACATCCGGAGAGTTTTATTTGAGCCACCTTCAGCCTGGCTGCCTCAGGTCACACACGGGTGGAACAGGTGCCACCAGGTTTGGGACAGCCTTTTTGGGGTCTCTTTGCCCATCCCTGCTGCACTCAGGTGATGCCAGGCGCTCCTTTCAGCTTTCCACAGGAACCCTTTTGGTATTTGCAGTGGCCACACCTGCTCTGCCAAGCCCTGAGGTGCAAACCCTGCGCTCCTCCAGTTCCCTGTCCCCGGGGTCCCCTCCGCCACCCTCTCTCCCAGACCCAGCTGCATCCCAGCACCTGCCTGCCTGGTGGCCCACTTTCCTGCAGATTAAACATTTGTCTAATGGCCATAAGCTGCTTAAACATGTCTTGGGCAAAGCCCCTTTGTGAGTATCCCGAGAATAAAGGGCTTCCTGCTGGGCCCACTGCTATGCCCCCACTCCAAAGCATTTCTTACGGATGCCTCATCTGTTTTCCTCCCCCTTTTGTGCCTCCAGTCTGCTCGTCTCCTTTCCAGGAGTGAGGAATTTACCCCATCATGGACAAAGGGAAATGGCCTGTGTGACAGGGCCGAAGAAAATCCCCAATCCTGCTTCCCTTTTCCACCCAGCTCCATCTCTGCAGGATATCCCAAGGCACGCCCCTCGCTCCAATCCCATGTGTGTTCACCCAGCCAGCCAACACCACAATGTTTAGGATCTGCCAATGCCTGAGTGTGCAGCACTTCCTAATTAGCCTGACAAAACCCAAATAAAATCAGAGCCAACACATCCAGCGCTTCCAGGGTTTTCCACCCCCACATGCCTGTCAGCTCTACATCTCCACTGTTTGTCCTCCCTGCCACCTCTGGCCAAGCTGTGACCTTTAACCTAGAGCTAAAAAAGCATGAAATACAAAAAAAAGTGACTGTCCTAAAGCTGTTTTATTTCTGGCAGGCATGGGAAGAGGATAAAGCTGACCAAGACTGGGAATATTTGCTCCAAACAGTAGGAACTGTGATTTTTTTATTTTCAAAAGGAACTTTTTATCATGATGATTTTAACATGTCACTCAGTTTTTGCCTCCTGAGGATGTATGATATAGACCCCCTTTGCTGCACCCCTGTTTCCTTATCTAAAAACAAATGCTGACTCTAAAACCCCGATAATAACACATCCTCTGAATACCCAGCACATAAATAACAGCAAAGACCCAAGCACTTGGAACAAGGCAAGGAATTCCAGCAACACCCTGTGCCCTACAACCAAGGGGATTCATCCAGGGCTTATGCTATTAGAGGAGGTGATGCTAAGCTGGGGCTCCTAAGCCGTGGCTCCTTGGATATTAGAGAAGGAAAGAGCGTGGGGGAGGTGGCTGGGATGGAGAAATAGGGAATGGCTTAGCAATGCCAGGTTTTAGAGTATCCTGGGGGCTGGTGACTGTGATTCCCCTTGGGAAAGAGTGCTCTGGTTGGAGGGAAGGACTCGTGGGCTGCATGGAAAGGTGAAGGAGGCAAAGTGATGCTATTGCCCCAAAAAAATGTTCTGCTTTTCAGCTGGAATGTGGGGTGCCCCATGGTGTTGGGAATCCCAAGGTTTTGGGGGCCAGTCCTTCAGCTCCCAGCATCCACGGTGCTGCAAGGGCTGGGAGAGAGCAGGAAAGGTCCTTGGGAAGCGGCACAGTGGCACAAGGGAGAAGTGGAGGAGGGAAGGGAAGCAGGATGGCCACAAGGGCGGGAGGGATGTGGGCAGGAGGAGTTCCAGGAGCAGAACACAAGCAGGGGATGGGAAGGGAATGAACGGTTACATTGACCAAGGTGACGTGGTGGTTTCATCAGTATCCCAGGATTTGGAACAGGGAAGGGCTGGGAAGGCGCTGGAGCTGTGGCTGGAAGAGGGGAAAAATGGATGGAGGAATTGTGTCAGGGACTAGAGGCAATTGGCGCAGTGCCTGTATGACCAAGAGGATTTAGAGACCGTCCTGGGAGACCGCCTGGTCTGGTCTGGGGTGTCACTGGAAGGGAACAGTCACACCCCACAGGTCTTGGGGCGACTCCCAGCCCAACACGTGGCCAAACAGCCCTTCCAGAATCCTTGGGAGGGCTCTCGCAGCATTTTCGCCTTGAGCTTGACTTGGACCACCCACCAGTCAGACACCCAGCTCCTGCTATCCCCCTGGAGAGAGGATTCAGGCCTTCAGTCCTTAAATGTGATTAATGACCCCAGTCATAATTACTGTGTAGGACCAGAGCACCTCAGAGCACCCAGACTCTCTCCAGAGATTTATAAGTCTCTCAAGAGATTTGCAATGTAAACATGGTCTCATGCATGCCCCAAAGCCAAGACAGAGTGGCCAGCTGGGCTGGATCTGCTATTAGAATTTCTCAGTCTTCAAAACAGGATGATCCCTCCAGATGGCTCATTGGGAAGGGTCCCTTGTCCGTGTTAACTCCTGAGCTTCCCAGGTTATTCCAGCCAGTGCTCCACCTGAGCTGAAACAAGCAGTTCAGCAGTAGGGGTGATTATCTGTGCCCCAAATTATTTCATTCCCAGGGATTTTAATTCCAGTAGGGTGGGAACAGTGGCCACGTGGCCACAAGGACCAGGAGCGGAGCAAACCAGAAGCAAAGACCTTCACCAGCAGTGTCAGCTCATAAAATATGAGGCAAAATTGTAACTCATGCAAAGATAAGAAGCCTCTTTTTCACTTTGAAAACGCTGGAACTGAGTAATTACTCCAGGCCTGGCTATCCAGTCAGAAAGCATCAGGCATTTCTGAGCAGTGCTGGGTGAGGGACCGACGGGGCTGGCTGGCATTTCATCCCAGCTTCCTTTCACTTGAGCAATCCGCTCTGGAGACTCTTGCCTTAGTCACTTTTACGGCTCCTTGCACTCAAGGCTGCAGCAGCATGTGCTGGAAGAGACGCTAAATGTTATTTTGTGGCACTGTTTTCCCTAAAAGTAACGTTTTTTCCTTCTCCCTGAATAGGTCTTTCTCCTGTTTCTTGTGATACCTGGTGCATTTTCACTGAGAAATGCAACCTCTGGCCAAATTATACTTGGAATCCCCGAGTTTCTTCTTGTCTTTCAACTTCCCCTGAAATTTAAAGGGGTGAACTCATCATCTTCCCTCTTCTGCTGGTCTCAGATGGTGTCAGCCCTTGAAATGACCTTCTTTGCCTTCTGCCATCCAGAGGGACCTGGGCAGGCTGGAGAGGTGGGTCCATGTGAACCTCACCAAGTTCAACAAGGCCAACTGCAAGGTCCTACACTTTGATCTGGGCAATCCCAAGCACAAGAACAGGCTGGGAGGAGAATGGGACTTCTTCTGGGAAGGACTTGGGGGTGCTGCTGGATGAGACCTGGACATGACACGGCCATGATCATGTCCTGGGCTGATCCAACAGCATGGGCAGCAGGGGAGGGGGGATTCTGCCCCTCTGCCCCTCTCCAGTGAGACCCCACCTGCAGAGCTGCTCCAGCTCTGGGCTCCAACATCAGGAGGACGTGGAGCTGCTGGAGCAAATCCAGAGGAGGCCACAGAGATGCTCCAAGGGTTGGAGCCCCTCTGCTGTGGAGCCAGGCTGGGAGAGCTGGGGGTGTTCACCTGGAGAAGGATCCAGGGAGAACTCAGAGCCCCTTCCAGGGCCTAAAGGGGCTCCAGGAGAACTGGAGAGGGACTGGGGACAAGGGATGGAGGGACAGGACACAGGGAATGGCTTCCCACTGCCAGAGGGCAAGGATAGATGGGATATTGGGAAGGAATTGTTCCCTGTGAGGGTGGGGAGGCCCTGGCACAGGGTGCCCAGAGAAGCTGTGGCTGCCCCTGGATCCCTGGAAGTGTCCAAGGCCAGGTTGGACAGGGCTTGGAGCAACCTGGGCTAGTGGAAGGTGTCCCTGCCATGGCAGG
>VXAD01004205.1:90667-160169 GCA_013399195.1 Dicrurus megarhynchus
TGCTCCAAGGGTTGGAGCCCCTCTGCTGTGGAGCCAGGCTGGGAGAGCTGGGGGTGTTCACCTGGAGAAGGATCCAGGGAGAACTCAGAGCCCCTTCCAGGGCCTAAAGGGGCTCCAGGAGAACTGGAGAGGGACTGGGGACAAGGGATGGAGGGACAGGACACAGGGAATGGCTTCCCACTGCCAGAGGGCAAGGATAGATGGGATATTGGGAAGGAATTGTTCCCTGTGAGGGTGGGGAGGCCCTGGCACAGGGTGCCCAGAGAAGCTGTGGCTGCCCCTGGATCCCTGGAAGTGTCCAAGNTCCTACACTTTGATCTGGGCAATCCCAAGCACAAGAACAGGCTGGGAGGAGAATGGGACTTCTTCTGGGAAGGACTTGGGGGTGCTGCTGGATGAGACCTGGACATGACACGGCCATGATCATGTCCTGGGCTGATCCAACAGCATGGGCAGCAGGGGAGGGGGGATTCTGCCCCTCTGCCCCTCTCCAGTGAGACCCCACCTGCAGAGCTGCTCCAGCTCTGGGCTCCAACATCAGGAGGACGTGGAGCTGCTGGAGCAAATCCAGAGGAGGCCACAGAGATGCTCCAAGGGTTGGAGCCCCTCTGCTGTGGAGCCAGGCTGGGAGAGCTGGGGGTGTTCACCTGGAGAAGGATCCAGGGAGAACTCAGAGCCCCTTCCAGGGCCTAAAGGGGCTCCAGGAGAACTGGAGAGGGACTGGGGACAAGGGATGGAGGGACAGGACACAGGGAATGGCTTCCCACTGCCAGAGGGCAAGGATAGATGGGATATTGGGAAGGAATTGTTCCCTGTGAGGGTGGGGAGGCCCTGGCACAGGGTGCCCAGAGAAGCTGTGGCTGCCCCTGGATCCCTGGAAGTGTCCAAGGCCAGGTTGGACAGGGCTTGGAGCAACCTGGGCTAGTGGAAGGTGTCCCTGCCATGGCAGGAGGTGGCACTGGATGATCTTTAGGGTCCCTTCCAGCCCAAACCATTGTGGGATTCCATGACTATTTGTGAATTTTCCCAAACATACCTGGGATCTTTGCCCAGAGAAGCCAAAGGATGTGTTGGACATTTCATGGGTGATCTTCACCTGTGCTCCAGGGTGCCACAACACCCTGAGGAGCTGCACAAGTTTGTCTTGTTTCAGGAAAGAAAACCATCAAAAATTCTAAAATGTATTGTAAAGACAACAGAAGAGTTTGAGGACACTCAAATGAAAAAAGAGAAGGAAACAACAGGCCTGAAATTCTCTTTCCATTTTTCCCCTGCCCTGTGTAATACAAGTCCCTGGATGTCACTCAGTGAAGATGAAGTTCAGTGGAGGAGCAGAAATTCAGAGGTCCCTCCGTTGTGTAAAGCCAATTTATGGACTTCACTGCCAAAGAAGGTCATGGAGTCAACTGCTGTGACTGGATAATTGCATGACCATGAACATTTGCAGCTCTGCATGCGAAGATCCTGTAATAAAGGTAATCAAATCTCATGCTCCAGCGCATAAGTGGATCTTCAGCGGCGGCCGGGGAAGAGCTTTTCCACCCGCACACCCAGAACTGTGCAGTCACTTTGGAGCACGATGGAGGCAACCTCGGGAGCCTCAGGTTTTGGCCATCGCCGGAGGCAGGAAGGAGGGTTTGATGAGCTGGTGGTCTAAGTGGGAATGGCAACTCCTGTGCAGGAGCTGGGGAGATCACGGAATCACGGGTGATTAGTGTGCTACAGCGAGTCACTGCGCACTGGGAAATCCGCGGCTCAGGAGATCGCCCCAACAACAAACCCCGGCCTGGAATGTCGGCAAAGCACCACAGGGCACTTATGGAATCGAGTCTGAAATATCCTGGGAGACTGCAGGTGACACTTTGCCCAGTTTAGGAGTGAGGAGTGATGAAGGAGCCCTCAGAAATGCCCAGAGATGGTGTGGACTCCCCATCCCTGCAAGTGTTCCAGGCCAGGTTGGACAGGGCTTGGAGCAACTTGGTCTATGGGAGGTGTCCCTTCCCATGGCAGGGGGGTGGAATGAGACGGTTTTTCAGGTCCTTCCAACCCAAACCATTCTGTGATTCTATAATTCCCTCCTCAGCAAACACTGAAACACTGACCTCCCTCCCATGATGAGCCATTGGGTTCCACGTCAATGCAAAGCCCAGCCACGGTGCTGTCACTGCTTGGGGTATCCTGTGCAGGGCCAGGAGTTGGATTTAATGGTCCCTGTGGGTCCCTGCCAGCTCAGGATATTCTATGATTTTACTGCAAACAGAGAGGAAACGTAACACTCTGGTGGGTGCATTGACGGGGGTCAAGGATTGGGATCTACATGTGGATAAATCAGGGAAATCAGACAGGACTGTGTAGTCCCACCCTAGATAAGGTTTCCAACATATGCAAGAGAAAAAGATAAAATTGCAATTAGAGTCCTAGAATGGGTTGGGTTGGAAGGACCTTAAAGGTCATCTTTTTCTAACCCCCTGCCATGGGCAGGGACACCTTCCACCATCCCACGTTGCTCCAAGCCCCGTCCAGCATGGCCTTGGACACTTCCAGGGGCAGCCACAGCTTCTCTGGGTAACCTGTGCCAGGGCCTCACCGCCCTCACAGGGAAGAATTTCTTTTTTTGAATATTTGGAGGGAAGAAGAGGGCACAGACAAGCAGCATCTTGGAGAAAAGGGCATCCAGCTATAATGTGCAAACTGCTCAGACAAAAATGCCAAATATGGGTGTACAGGAGACCCCAAATTATTGCCCTTCAAACCTAAACATCCAAGCAGCTGCATCTCTGATTACAGGGCCCAAGCTCTGCATCAGGAGGCTGTGAAAGCTGTGATTTCTGCGGGTCAGCACAGGTTGGAGCAGAAATGGATGTTTCCCAGCAAGCAGAGAGCTGTGAAATATCCTATTGAAAGCCAGCGCCAGGGATCCGCTCCCATCTGATCCACAGCAATTTCGCACAGTGGTGGAGGTTTTCACACGTAGCAATAAAGAGTGATTTCGGGAGGCAAATAGCTGAAGGAGCAGAAGCACCTGGAAATGAAGGTATCACCTCTGGTCATGATTGCAGCTCCCTGACGTCGGGAGCCAGCACCAGGCAGGCACAGGATTTCCCAGCGGGGCCCAGCCGCCAGACTGTTACTCTGCCTTCACACTGTCAAACGCGCCTGGATCTGCAATTCCCCGAGCTCTGGGGGAAAGCACGCAGGGAGCCATGGAAAACAGGCTTTGCTGAAGTGCTGTGAGAGCCATCCATCACCTCTGTCCACAGAGCCCACACAGCCCACTCAGGGAGAGTGTTTTGGGGCCACATCCAGGCTCCTCTGATGAAAAAAGGAGACATGCTGGGAAATAGGTGCAGAGGAGGCCACAAAGATGATCTGAGGGCTGGAGCACCTCTCCTAGGAAAACAGAAGGAAAAAGTAGGGATTGTTTAGTCTGGAAAGGGAGACCTCATTGTGACCTTCCAGTAATTAAAGGGAGCTTATAAAAAAAGAGGGAGAGGGACTTTTGGCAAGGGCATGGGGTGATAGGACAAGTGGAGAGGCTTCAAACTGACAGAGGGAAGAGTTACGAAGAAACTGTTTGCCCAGAGGGTGGTGAGGCCCTGGCACAGGTTGCCCAGAGAAGCTGTGGCTGCCCCTAGATCCTTGGAAGTGTCCAAGGCCAGGCTGGACAGGGCTTGGAGCAACGTGGGATAGTGGAAGGTGTCCCTGCCGATGGCAGGGGGTGGGAATGGGATGATCTTTAGGGTCCCTTCTATCCCAAACCATTCCATGATTCTGTTTCCCAACAGTGATGCCCCAAAAGGAGTTTGTGGCACAACTCAACTGTTGAGATCTGAGCTGTGGTTCAAGGGCTTTAGATGGGAAACTCAGAGATGAATACATCCCAATCTGGCAGGAAAAATCCAAGGAGTGGATTGACTGAGAGGCCAATGCACAGCCTGGATGGATGAATGAACAACAGGGATAGAAAATACATTGAAAACACTGAGATCCCTCCTAAAAGCTGGATGGCTCTTATGGCTTCGACCCTCAGGTGAGTTCCAGCTCCCAAGCCACCCTCTAACATCACCCTTATTAAGCAATTCAAGGTAGACTTGAAGGAGGAAGCTGTGAGGTCCTTCCACACACATTTTCCCCTGCAAAAACAGTGTCAGCTTGTGTGTCCTGCAGCAACAGGGATGTCTCCTTGCACTGCCCTCTCTGTACCTATGAAGTTGTCCTTTGGAGGGGAAGATCCTGATTCAGCAAAATGTTACACTCAAAATTAACCTGAAGCCCATCTGTGCTCCTTGAAACAAGTGGCACCAAGAGCTGGTTCGAATATTCTGCCACAGACACACGTCTCAGGATCGAGACACGATAAGGGATAAGGATTTAAATGTTTTGTTTAATCAAGGAGTGCTAAAAGAGCTGCTGGCAAGGAGGTGGAAGCAGCGGCGTACACGATATGAGCAATGTGTTGGATTCCCTGTGAGAAACTCGGAGCAGGGAACAGGGTGTGTGCTTGTCCCTGGAGTGTCACCACACTACCCCAGCTCCTGAAAACAGGAGTTTGTTGCCTCTCACCCTGCTGGCCCGACCACATTGCATCAAATCCTCCTGGAAGCTGGGAGCTGCAGCCACACCGAGGAGGGGAACTTGCTCACGGGACTGGAACCGGCGGCTTCTCCCTGGAATGTTAATTAATGAACAGCCACGCTCTAGGCGTGCTGCGTCCTCACAGCACTGCGTGCAGCGGTGACTTGAAAGAGCAATGAGTGTCATTCTCCTGGAGAGATTTCTTGGGGGGATTTCTGACCTGTCCTAAGCAGGATCAGCAGGATCACAGAATCCTAGAATGGTTTGGGTTGGAATGGATTTAAAAGCTTATCTAGTCTGACCCCCTGCCATGGGCAGGGACACCTTCCACTAGCCCAGGTTGCTCCAAGCCCCATCCAACCTGGCCTTGGACACTTCCAGGGATCCAGGGGCAGCCACAGCTTCTCTGGGCAACCTGTGCCAGGGCCTCCCCACCCTCACAGGGAACAATTCCTTCCTGATCTCTAAACTAAACCTCTCCAAATTTAAAACCATTCCCTCTGCCATTCCCAACACTGTTCTTCATGTTCAGGTCTATGAATTAAGTCTCTCTTTATTGAATCACAGACTCATGGAATGTTTTCTGTTGGAGAACATCCACTTCCAACCCCTTGCCATGGGCTGGAACAGCTTCCACTAAATCAGGTCACTCGGATCCCCACCCAGCCTGGTACTGAACATCTCCAGAGATGGGGAGCCCACAGCCTCTCTGAGCAACAAGACAGGGATGGGAATGTTTCAGAGGAATGGGAATTCTTTCCTCTCTTAAGGTGAACTACTACAGGAGCTGCAGAGCTACTAGTCAAGGCTGCACAATCTCTGCTGGAGGTGGAAGGACAATTAAGAACTTTTTGGGTCAAGGTAGGTCTCATTCAACAGGCCCAGTTTTGCAGCCTTCACCTGGACAGTTGCCCCATTGCAAGTACAGTGATCTGTAAGATTTAGATCAAGCAGTTATTGTTTGCTGCTGTTTCAGCTTCTTTTCCCTTTTTTTTTCCTTTAAATCTTCTTTCCATTCTGCCCTAAAAATGCCAAAGCTTGTTATCCTCTCCGAGACTCAACCTGAGCATTTGTGCCGCACGCTCCCTCGTGCCCCGTCTGATCAGCCTAACCAGCAGAGAACTGAGTTCCTCACACTTCTCCTTGCTGTCTTCCAGTTTTGCTTGACCTCCATGGGATTCCCTCTGTCCTGCAGTGCCCATCCCCTGAGCAGAGCAGGAGGTGGGTTTCTCTGGTTCTGGCTGGGTTTCCCGTGGGAGATGCCACAAGGAGCACTTTGTGACACTTCCCAGAGACCAAACGCACCATTCCTGGCTCTCTGGCAACCCAAGAAGCAAGACTCGAAGTGTCACCTAATCAAAACATCTGTCTCTGAGCACGGCTCTTTTCACTCTGTCTGGTCTGGGTTGCCTTTCACTAATTTCACTCCTTTAAAAGTTAAATTTCTGTGCAGTCAGCAGAAAAAGGATGGACGCCTCCTGACCAGAGCGTGGTTCCTCCCGTCCCAAAAGTACATGCCTAAAACAAGGAGAGGAATTGCCTTCCAGTTGTGCTGCCACCCTCTCCAAATCCTCCAGAGAAACTCTGAGTGATCAGCTTGAACAAGGAAGATGTCCAACTTCTAGACGGCTAAAACAAGGAGAGACGAATTCCCACGCCTGGCTTCGTGTTTAGGAACCTCACAGGGAAGAACAATTCCTCCACTGCTTTATTAAGCAATCTTCAAGCTTATTTATCTCTTCCTTCCAGTCTCTTTAAATGCCACTGAAGTTGCTGTCATCGCAAATCAGAGTCACCGGAACTGCCTTTCAAAGCAAAACTCCAAACTGAGAAGAAAAGACATCGCTGTGAAGCAAACCCCAACGGGCTGTGTACTGCAGGGACAGGAGCACGGGGGCTGCTCCAGCCTCTCCTCACCGTGGGGCACCACGGTCCTGTGCATCCTCCCGGGGAGGAGGGTGCCCCAGGAGCATTGCAGCAGCTGGATTGCTTCAAATTTTTGGGCTCCAGGAGGAATTTCTTTACAAAAAGGGTTGTTAAAAATTGGGACAGGCTGGCCAGGGAGGTGGTGGAGTCACCTTCCCTGGAGGTGTTCAAGGAACAGCTGGAAGTGAGACTGAATGCTCTGGTTTAGTTGACAAGGTGGTCAAAGGTTGGACTTGATGATCTCTGAGGTCTTTCCCAACCTGCATGATCCTGTGAAATCAAGGATTCACCTTGTATTTTCTCCCCACTGCTGGCCTTTAGCAAAGTCCTATAAGAAAAGTAACATCAGGGAAAACACTTATTTATCCTTAATAATTCCACTTTCCACCATTTTCACCCCAAAGGACAACTTGAACTTGTTGCCATTTGCCTCCAATGGGCTTTCCTTCATAGTTCATATTCTGGAACAAACCAGCAGTTGTTTCCTATTCCCAGCCCTGGAGTCCTCCAGGATTTTGCAGGCTGTGCAGGAGATGTCCCAAGTCCCTCTGGAGAGGTTTGTCACTGTCCAGCCTCGGCAGCCGCGTGTCCCAGAGGTCCTCACGCCCCAGCAGCTCTCATGCAGTGACTTCTTCCCAAGCTCTGGCATGAGCGGGGATCAGCTGGTGCTCCCCAGTGGTGGCTGATCAGCTGATAAATGGAGATTTGCTCCAGGAGAAACGTGCACCAACCCCAAGGCGATGCTGCAGGATGTGTTTGAGCCCAGGCTGCACAGTGAGATTTGGGAATGGTGATTTATAAAAGAGCTGGAAGAAGCGAAGCAGAAAAGAGCCGAGGAAATAAAAGGGTTTTTTATGTTTTTCTGGTTCTTGAGGAAACAAGGCTGGGGAGATCACACCCTCAGAGTGCCCATCTCCGATTTTCTGTGTCTTTATCATTCCTATCTGATCCAACAACTCCTTCATCCCTCCCAACAGTTTCTACTAGACCCCAAGGAGACAAAAGACATCCTATCAATGTCTTCTCCCAGGTAAAGCTGCAGATAGCAGGCACAGCTGCCAAAGAAGGGAATTCTTAAAGCCACTCCTTGTTCAAACATTGTTGGTTTTATTTGGGGATGTGCTTTGAGGACGAGGCTTTGAGCAAACTCATCTAGAGGAAGGTGTCCCTCGTCATGGAATGAGATGATCTTTAAGGTCCCTTCCAACCCAAACCATTCTATGATTCTATAATTTGTTTGGATTCTTTTTTTTACTAATGAGTGATTTTGTTTGATTAAAAGCAAACTTCATCCCCAATATACACCTATACATTTTAATTATCATCATGTAACATTGCTCTGCTCATGGGTTCTGGGTAATGAACTTAATGACATTCCCAGAGTATTTGCCATGAGCTGGTTAACTGCAACTCTTAACCAGGAAAAGAGGACTTGAGAAAGGGTGAGAGAATGGACACATTCATACCTGAAAAAGCTATTTGAAAATAAGCTTCAATGGCTATTCAGGTTTTTGAGCAGAAAACTCGCTCTATAAATGCCACAGTTGAACACAGTAAAATTGAAATTCATTTTCAGCATCAAAGAAGCATTGCTATAAATCCCACTGTGAACTCAAAGGTAGCAATGCCAGGTGTCTGGGCAGCAGGGATGCTCAGAGGACTTTCCAGATGTCTCTATCAAGAGCAGCCCTGGGAGAAGGACTTGGGGGTGCTGATGAGAGGCTGGACATGCTCAGGCCCTGAAACCCCCTGTGCTGGGCTGATCCCACAGCATGGGCAGCAGGGGAGGGGGGGATTCTGCCCCTCTGCCCCACTCAGGTGAGACCCCACCTGGGGTCCCCAGCACAGGAAGGACGTGGACTGGAGTGAGTCCAGAGGAGGCCACCAGAATGACCAGAGGATGGGGCACCTCTTCTAAGAGGAAAGGTTGAGGGAGCAGGGATTGTTCAGCCTGGAAAAGAGAAGGCTTTGGGGTGACCTAATTGTGGCCTTCCAGTGCCTAAAAGGAGCCAACAGGGAAGTTGAAGGAACACCATTTACAAGGGCCTGGGGTGAGAGGACAGGGTTTCACACTGACAGAGAGTAGGGTTAGAACGGATACTGGGAAAAAACTGTTCCCTGTGAGGGTGGTGAGGCCCTGGCACAGGGTGCCCAGAGAAGCTGTGGCTGCCCCTGGATCCCTGGCAGTGTCCAAGGCCAGGTTGGACAGGGCTTGGAGCACCCTGGTCTAGTGGAAGGTGTCCCTGCCCATGGCAGGGGGTTGGAATGGGGTGGTTTTTAAGGTCCCTTCCAACTCAGCCCAGTCCATTATTCTATGGTTCTATGAACTCACGTTGTTTCATGAACAACCCATGAAATAACTTTGTTGTCCTTGGCAGGACGGTCCAGGCTTGGTCTTTGCTGCTTTACCCTGCATTTGGAGCAGGGTTTTCTTCTCCTAAGGTCAACAATGGGTGCCTCTCTCCAGAGCACAAAACAAAGTCCACTTTCTTTCCTGGAGCAGAATTCCCTTCTCCACAGGCACTTGAGGAGCAGCTCTATCAACACAGCGACCAACTCTCCTTGGCAAAGGTAAATCTCCCCCACCAGCACATCGCCGCTGTCTGAGGGTGGTCTGACAAATCCATTGACATGACATAAGGAAAGATTTAGGAGAGGTTTGGGAGCATAATAAATGAATCCCCCATCGAGTCGACTCTACATTCCTTGGATCCAGCAAGCAATCACAATAAGCCCTTTGGATTACTTGAGACAAATGCCTGTCTGCACAACAAATCACCGCAGATTGCTTATGACAGCCAAATGAGATGTCCTTTCAGAACGTCACCAGCAACTCTCACGGCTCTGGAGCACATTATACAGCAGGAGTTAAGAAATCTTGAAAAACCACATCACCTCTCTTGGGTCTTCTTTCACAGGATAAGGACAAGTGACTTCTAACCTGCTCTTGCAGGGCAGCTTGGCCAAATGGTTTGCTACAAGGAATTAGAGCTTCTGTGCTGTCTTTGACATTCCAGGTTACTAAAGGATTATATCCATAGACTGTGGTAATCCCTGAATATTTAGAAAATACACACACGGCTCTCCAAACACCAGACATCTGCCCCGTGGTGCTGCACATCTGCCATTCCCGTGGATTTTTGAACAATTTCCTTTGATGAGCAGGTTTATTCCAATGGAAATCGACACATGAGAACAGCTCCCGTTCCCCCTCCACGGCTGTGCCGAGCCTGCAGTTTTGTAGCTTAACATTTTTATCCATGACAAAACATGCAGTCAGGCCCTTTGGACATCACACAAACACACATAAATGTTGAAAGATAAATAGGTTGGATGCACACATGCACACTCACACACACGCACTCACTGAAATCTCGGCTAAAAATCTGCCTCTGAAACGAATACATATTTTTTAGATTAACATTTTTTAGAGACACTAACTGCATCTTCAGAGCCGAGAACACATTATTTTGTAGGCGTTTTCGGCAGCACAATACCAACCCCTATTTTTAACTATTGACTAATTACCAGTAGATCTTAATTACATGCTGTGTGGAGGCACTAATAAGTTTACAAATCTGCCAACAACACTAAACACATATGTCTTTGCAAGCATTAGCCTCTCTCTCTTATTTTTTAAAACCTTTTCTCTTTTTTCCCCCTCTAATTTGGCAGCAGAAGATCCTGGAAAAGGCTGTAATTGTGGCTGATGAGAAGGCGAGCATCTAAACACCCATCCTTGTGGAGAAAAGAATGGCTCAGGGCACGAGGAGGAATGAAAAGAGAAGCCAGCAGAGCCTGGAGAATTTGGATTTTCAGCAGGGTGAGAGCAGGGTTGCCTTTGGAGGTGTTAACTTTTGTCTTCTCTGCAAGATTCATGGAGCCATGTGCAGGTTTATTTAATAACTTTGTTTAGGAAACAGTGGCTTGGAGCAACCTGGCCTATGGAAGGTTCCCTGCCCATGGCAGGGGGTTGGAATGGGATGATCTTCAAGGTCCTTTCCAACCAAACCATTTGGTGATTCTATGACACAATCTCTGAGAAGAATGGTGCCATTTTATGCATTTAGGTTTAATATTCTTATGCAAAAAGTAACTTGACAGGAGCTGCCCCTGTGTTCTGCTTTGCTGGGTTATGGCACAATGCAGCCAAATCCATCCCAGAGGGACTTTCTGACAGGGTTTGTCCCCCTTGTTCAAGAATTTTGACAAAGTTTTTGCATTCTCAGCTCCTCAGAGATGTTTTACACCACAGCTGGACCCTCACATCTACCAAAATACCTTTCAGACCCAGACCCCACAGAGCTACCCACCCCTACAGGCTCTTCTAACAGCCTTGAATGGAGCGAGGTTTGAGACTTGGGATGCTCCTCTTGTGCAGAGCCTGTCACAGGGGCAGGGGGCTGTAGGTCTGCAATGGTCCCATTAAATCCACTTCTGGCTGAAGTTTGCCCAGTGCCAGAGAGAGGGTTCATGGAGATCCAGGAGGCAAAGAGGTTGCTGCAGTCAACTGACCCTCTGGAAATCACAAACTTCCATAGTCTCTTTCAAAACTTGGTCAAGAGGGAATGGCTTCCCACTGCCAGAGGGCAGGGTTAGATGGGATATTGGGAAGGAATCCTTCCCTGTGAGGGTGGGGAGGCCCTGGCACAGGTTGCCCAGAGAAGCTGTGGCTGCCCCTGGATCCCTGGAAGTGTCCAAGGCCAGGTTGGACGGGGCTTGGAGCAACCTGGGCTAGTGGAAGGTGTCCCTGCCCATGGCAGGGGTGGAAGGGGATGATCTTTATGTTCCCATCCAACCCAAACCATTCTGGGATTTTATGGTTGAACTCAAGTGCTCTCAACTACAGAACTGAACATCTAAAAGTCTGATGGCAAAGACTTCCACGTGCTCTTCCATCAGTTGAGTTTCTGACAAAAAAGGAGCATCGCCCTAAAATCACCCTCAGCAGAAGCCTCTGCACACCCAACAGCACTTGCCCCAGGAGGTGATCACTTGTGGAAGGTTTGATGCTGCTTTAGAAGCTATTTAGAGGCTATTCAAAATATCAAAGAGTTATTAGAAAAAATAAATTATAGTGGAATTGTATGGGCTGATTTTTAATATAAATAATTCCAATAATTTGACAAGAAGGAGAATTAATCTTCTCTTTCCGAGTGCAAGTACAACCAAAGGGTGAAGAATGTCCACATTTCTGGAATAAAGACTGGGGACACTTTTAGTCTGTGTCCACACTGCTGCTGATCTCCTGAATGATTTGCCATGGAATCAGTGGATAAACTTGAGTTTTATGACTCCATAAATGAGAGCAGGTGTCTCCTTTGCACATCCATATTTCTAAATGCAGAAGGGTATTTCTGTCTGGGATGATTCAGTGTTTATATTTACATGGTGGAGGAGAGGAGATTATTGTCATTTGCATTGATGAAGGAGGTAGTTGTCACCTTCCAGTTTTTCCATATTGAATCTTTGTTAGCAAATAACATGTCTTGAGTAAAATGAGAGCAGGAGATAATTTAAATGGGTGCCACACTTAGCCCTGGCAATGAAATTACAAAAGTGAATCAACATGAAAGCAGAATCTTTTTTTTTTTTTCTCTACAATTTAGGTAATTATGGACAAGGCAGGCATCAGTTTTCCCTGCAAAGAAACGGAACCAGTTACTCTGGTGTCTTAGGGCAAAACTTCAGCTCGTTAATTAACAGATTCAGAAATATTGTGTGCGCTGGCAGATGGAAGAAATGATAAGAGCACTTGGCAAAGCTGGAAATGCTGGTGATTGCACAGATCAGAAAGCACAAAGTGTGCCTGAACCAGGCCTTCAGAATAGCCAGACTTAATTCTGAGACGCTGTCTGAAACAGCCACGTGATAATTTTTGCCATAGAGATGAGAGACTTTCAGCATCCATTTCAAGCTGGGCAAATCTCATTCGTCCCCTGAGTTATTAAATGACCTGTGCAAAGCCAAGTTAATCAAAAGCATTTAAAAACAGAGAAGGGGAATTGGTGGAGCTTTTAATGTGATGGGAGAATAAAAGGAAGAAAGAAATAGTGTGTTTGTTATCCTACAAAAAAGAGTTTTGTTCCATTATGGAATAAAGAGTGTTTATGCCCCATCTCCTTACACTTAATGCCAAGTGGCAAAGGCAGGTGAATGGATCTCCTCAAAACAGGTAAAAATTCCACATTGCTGCCTGAAACCAGAGCCTGTTTCTGCCAAGAGGAGCTGAGTCAGGAGAGGACAAAGTCATGGGATGGGAAGATCCCCAGCAGGGGATTGGAATTAGATGATTTTTAAGGTCCCTTCCAACCCAAACCATTCTGGGACTCTACATTCCCACTCAGGACCAAAGTGGTACAAATGGTGGTTGACATGGAGCCAAGGCAGGGGGAGAAGATTTACTGAGTGCAAAAGGACACAAAAATGAGAAATCCCGTGTGGTTCATGGGGAGAAGAGAAGGGCTGCAAAGGTGTCACCAACACAGAATTAAAGAATATCCAGAGATGGAAGGGACCCACAAGGTTCCTCAAAATCCAGCTCCTGGCCCTGCACAGGACAACTCCGAGGTGCACGCCATAAACAACAGGAATAAAATGGAAATGGAAATTCTGTCCCCAGGATGGAAAAGGAGAAGAAAAGCACGGAGACCTGGTGTGCACAGAGCTTTAGGTCCATGGAGGACCTCAGAAGGTCAGTAGGGAATCAGGGGAAGGTGATTTCTCTGCAGTAGCTTGTCTAGAGGAAGTACCAAGAAGAGAAGAAGTAAAGACACCAAGGTGTAGCAGCCCACACTGGGAAGAGGCAATGCTTGGGCTGATGCTTCAGCCAGAGGGAGATGGAAGAAGCTGCAGTCACCAGTCACCTTTTCCTTGACTTTTTTCTGGGGGGAAACCCAGGTATGTTCGGATTTGTGCACCATCCTGTCTTTATTTGGTTTGATATAAAAGGTCATGCATTTAATTAATAATTCTGGCATTTAATTAACAATTCTGTGGTGACAGTGTTAAATACAAGGAAATATTCTGTTATATTCATAGATTTGGGGGAGGTTTACATCATCATGAGACCCCACTTAAGGTGCTGCTTCCAGCCCTGGGGCCTCCAACATAAAAAGGACATGGACCTGTTGGATTGAGTCCAGAGGATGCCACGGAGATGCTCCAAGGGCTGGAGCCCCTCTACTCTGGGGCCAGGCTGGGAGAGCTGGGGGTGTTCACCTGGAGAAGAGAAGGATCCAGGGAGACCTCAGAGCCCCTTCTAGAACCTAAAAGGGGCTGCAAGAGGGCTGGAGAGGGACTTGGGCCAAGGGATGGAGGGACAGGACACAGGGAATGGCTTCCCAGTGCCAGACGGCAGGGTTAGATGGGATATTGGGAGGAAATTGTTCCCTGTGAGGGTGGGGAGGCCCTAGCACAGGGTGCCCAGAGAAGCTGTGGCTGCCCCTGGATCCCTGGAAGTGTCCAAGGCCAGGCTGGACGGGGCTTGGAGCCACCTGAAATAGTGGAAGGTGTCCCTGCCCATGGCAGGGGGTGGAACAAGATGAACTTTTAGATTCCTTTCCACCCAAACCACTCTGGGATTCAATGATTATCAGTTATAAAAAATAAGCATCAGGGACTGTGGGAAGGGGAATCATTTTACAGGGAATATACCTTACCTTAGTTAAGGTGTGAGTTCCAGCTCCACTTCTTCCCACGGTCCACAGCTCTACACTGGCTTTTCCAGTGATCCAGAAGAACAGAAAAACTGGAGGTTACACAGGCTTCCCATTGGCACAGGGGCCAACCTCCACCCTGTTTGGAAAGGGAAGCTCTGCCTGATAAGTTTATTTCTCACTGTGCTCTGAAGAGCAGCGTGGCACACTGACAACAGCAGCCAGCCACTCTATGAGATACATCCCTGCCCTTCAGAGCCAATTAAATCACTGGAATCCCATGGGGGGAAGAAGGAAATGCTGTGTAGTTGCTTTTCCTAAATCCCAGCTTGGAAAAGCACTGAGCAAGTCCATCAAACTGGAGGCCTGAGCTGTTAATGCTTTTCCAAAGGGACAAACACAGTTCCCTGCACTGCTCACCACCTTCTCTGGCTGATGAAGTCACGTTGTTCCTTCCTGCTGGGTAACCAGTTCCTCAAGGAGCGGGACTGAGGGGATTATCCCGTGTCTGGTTTAATGGGAAAGCTGCAAGTACTTCCACAAAAGGCAGGCAGGATGGAAATCTTGCAGTCACCCTCTCCTGCCCAGCCCCAGTCCCCGGGTGGCCCCAGGACCACGCATCCGATGTCATCGATGATGGTTCAGCTGATGCCATCGAAAAAGTGTCCCACAGAGGCATTTTTGGGGAAGCAGAGAGAGCAGACAGGTTCCCTTTGATGCACAGTCATAAATGAAAACAGCTGCAGCTCTCATGAGATTAAAGGGAGCCTGAGGAGAGCAGAATAAACTCTGTCACCACAGGTAAGATCTAGATAACAGGAACGATGAAGTTCGCTAACGCACATGTCTCAAGGCCATACAAATTCTTAAATTTGTCAGGAGGTGTAAAGTGTAAAGTCCAATAGACACAAGTTTGGTATCCATATAATTCCATATTAAGTAGGGAATTGTTATCCAGTTTTTATCATGTAACACCTGAGGACCTGAACATGTTTCAGGGACTCGTAAGGAACTGGGAGTGGAAGTGAAGCACCTGGTCCAGCTGTGAGAACAAACCACGTCCAGTCGTTTAAAGGCCAGGCTGGATGAGGCTCTGAACAACCTGGTCTAGTGGGAGATTCCCAACCCATGGCAGGGAGTGGATCAAGATGGTCTTTAAGGTCCCTTCCAACCCAAAACATTCTGTGATTCCATGATTTTATGATCAGTAAGGACTGACACTATTGACAGTCACTGGTAGCGCTTAACAGTCAATTGCATCGCTAAAATGAAAACTCAAAAATGAAGCCCTCATATAAAAGAGAAGGGATGGAACTGATGCCTTAGGTTTTGACTTCTATATTTTTCAAATCCTGTACTGCTTAGTGTGTAACTCTGAGGTTTCTTGTAGCCTGTTCATTTCTGCTCTCTCATGCTGGGCAGACATAACAAAGCCTCTCCAGGCCTGCTCTCCAAGGACACCCAGACCGTCCTACGCCCAAAATGTGTAAACCAAAGACTCTAAAAGGGGGGGGCAAGCTTAGGGAAATTACATCATTAAACTGAAGCTTTAATTGGAGAATTAACCCTGACATGCAAATGAACCAAACCTATAAAAGTGTGAGGAACTCGTGACCTGGGGTCCACCTTGGGGTCCATCTTGGCAGCAGCCTCTGGCTCCCCAGGGGGTACCTTTGAAGGCCTTTCAAATAAATACTGACCTTTATTCCCTTATTCTGTCTAGTCTCTGTGTCTAGGAGGCCTCTAATGCATCAGAACTGCAAAGCTTCACCAAACATTCCTCACCCTCTCTTAGGGGCAGTTCTTATGATGGCTGTGAACTGGCTTTTCAATACAGAACATCTGGGACATTCTGCACCTTTTCTAGAGAGCCCAGTGTCACAAAGTGGTGGGTGAGAGCTGGACATGGCCTGGCCATGTGCTCTCACAGCCCAGAAGCTCCCCATGCCCTGGGCTGATCCCCCAGCGTGGGCAGCAGAGGATGGCGGGATTCTGCCCCTCTGCCCCGCTCAGGTGAGACCCCACCTGCAGAGCTGCCTCCAGCTCTGGGATCCAACAGCAGAAGGACGTGGAGCTGCTGGAGCAAATCCAGTGGAGGCCACGGAGCTGCTCCAAGGGCTGGAGCCCCTCTGCTCTGGAGCCAGGCTGGGAGAGCTGGGGGTGTTCCCCTGGAGAAGAGAAGGATCCAGGGAGAACTTATTGCAGCCTTTTAGTACTTGAAGGAGGCCTATAAGGAAGATGGGGATAAAAGGGACAAGGAGTGATGGTTTTAAACTGAAGGGGAGTCAGTTTAGATTAGATATAAGAAATGAGTTTTTTACAATGAGGGTGGGGAGGCCCTGGCACAGGGTGCCCAGAGAAGCTGTGGCTGTCCCTGGATCCCTGGAAGTGTCCAAGGCCAGGCTGGATGGGGCTTGGAGCAACCTGGGCTAGTGGAAGGTGTCCCTGCCCATGGCAGGGGGGTGGAGCTAGATGAGCTCTAAGAGATCACTTCCAACCCAAACCATTCCATGACTCCACAATTCTATGACAGTGCTGCCAGGGGGAGACAAGTGGCAGCAAAAGCAACATCCCGTTGATTCTCCCCCCCCGGTATATACACATAGGATTCAAAAAGATTAATAGAAATTAACAAAGTTAGTCAACAGAAGGACTGGCCTAAGTGGGACTTCTAAGCCAAGCTCACACATTAACTACTAAGTTTACCAACACATCCAACTTTTCATCCTGTGGAGACACAAACGTCGAGGCAACGGAAGCTGGAGCTTTTTCTGCCTCATGCATGAATAACAAAGCCACCTGCTATATTCCAGCAGTGGATGCTTTATTGTTAGTGATGATGCATGAGGCAGAAATAATGCAGTTTGATTTTTAGAGACTATACCAAGTTGAGCTTGCGAGGCTGTCAGCCCACACTCGTTTGACTTGGGAACTGAGCAAACAACATGGAAGTAATTGATGGAAACTAATGACACAATAAGATGTCATTTTTTTCTGACCTACTTTGCCTAAAGTAAATCCCCGTTAATTGTAATTATCTGTTCTCCATGTACACCAAACACCCAGCTGGGTCCATCCCCCAGTTATTTAAATGAGGTAGTTCCAGATTTACACAACTCTGATTCTGGCTTACATACCTCTCTATATTTAGTGTTTGTTCCCCTGATCTGAATAAATGCCTGGAAGATGGAAGACCACACAGCTCAATTAGGGTATTGATCAGGATGAAAAAGCCTTTAACCAGGCAGCACAAGGAGGTTGTGATCCCATGTCAGGGTGCTGCCGGAGCACCGAACACGCCTCCCTTTCCCGGCGCCTCCCTGGTGCTCCTGGAGAACAGAAGGAACACGAAACGCAAGGCACAGAGAGATCAGCTCCGAGTGCTGCGAGGGAAAAACCCTGGCTAAACTTGTTTTATAAATACTTGCAGATCTCAGGGTCACCCAGAGTTTACCCAGACCTCCGGACACAAGCGCCTCCAGTGTGATGGAAGCGTGGGATGCTGCTGAGTGCCGAGAAAAGCTTTCTCCTCTCAAAAATGTGAGTTGAAAGATCTCAACATGGGTGTGATTGACACTCACAACTTCCAAAAAATCCCTAAAAATACAGAGTGTTGGCTAATAAAAGAAGCAGGCTCTTAGTAATGACTTCTGGCTCTCTGTGAGGGCCAGGACTACAAGGAAAAAGGAGCTCTCGAGGACTGAAGGGGCAAAGCATCACTCCCATGTCCTTGGCCAAAGCAACCCCACAGCAGTGCCTGTGGGAAACAGGGAAATCAGGGGGTTGTGGGGAGACTGGGACATGGGTACATCTCTGCCGTGCGCTAAGTGAGGGAGCAGGAGCTGGAGAACATCATGGGATAATCAGGAATTAAGATGTAAGTGGTGGAGATATCACTTCTGGCCACCCACGGAGTCATGTAGCCATGACTCATCCCCTGGTGCAGGAAGGAACGTAGCGTACCATGCATCAAAATGGACAGGATCTTTCCAAGGGGAGATGATCCGGGATGGAAGAAGACCTTTAAAGGGCTTTCATCCCAGCTGTTTATGGCTCCACACTGGCATGCCTTTTGCTTGAGAAAATCAGGAAGTTATGTGTTAAACGAGTTACTTTTTTATTTCAGTCTCCGATACTCCTACTGGAAAGATCTTCCGATTTCCAGGCTAAAAATATTCATGGCCAGTTCCTACTCATTTGCTTTTCCACCGCTGCCCTTCAGTGTCCCAACGCCTTTCCCTCCACCCGCATTTATTTTCCAGGATGTATTTATAGGCAGGAAAACATATTCCTTCTCCAGCCTCATTTTTTAGCTACACTAAACAAGCCGAATTCTTTCAGTCCACAGGAGAAAAGACAGACTGTCCTGAGCCCTGATCAACACCTGGCTCTTCCCTGCAGCTGGAATTCATCCTTCTTGGGCACAAGTGCACCGAGGAGTTCGGGGGCAGTGCCAGCAGGGTATTGTCATCGTGTCATCCCTTGCCCAAGCAGCTGCTTCTCTCACTCCGTGTGCCAACGCTGAAATCCTCAACTGCTGCCTTCTCCCACCCGAATGTCTCATCGAACAAGTTTGGGTTGGTTTTGTATCAAAACAGATGACTCGTCGGCCCCCTTATTGGTTCACCTACACTTCTATTTAAGTAATAAGACCAAATAGTTTGTTTACTTCTCTGTTGTTTTGGTTTTTGGGGTGTTTTTTTTTATCTCTTTCTAATCATATGTAGCAAATCTGCTACACAGAAAAGTTTGAAGGAATGAGGGATGCTTCCATTTATATCTCCTGGTACTGCAAATCAGAAGTTGAAGCTTAATCTGGGTGCTTCTCACCCAAAAATATGGGTCCCAGAGTCCTCATTTGTTACTGCTGTGAGAATTAACATCCATATTTAGGTCTGAAAGTATCCATCAGGAGAGGGATTTGATGTTATATATATATATTTATACACGTCTTATGCACATGAAGTAATTTTGGTCGAAGGCTGCTTTTGCTCCTATTTATTTCCACATTCTGGCAATAGCTGAAGTTGGTAGAAAATAAGGGAGTATCTGCAACATTTGAAGTCGTTATGATGGGGATCTGAGGGATCCTGTTGTCTCTGATGTATAACAATAAATCCACTACATAATATTAAAAATAATATCAGATTTCTCCCTTTGGAGAATTTCATACCAGAGTTTCACTTCCATGGACTTCAATTTGCCCACATCCAGGTGTGCATCAGGTGCACCCACACGGATCATGCCCAAAGCTTTGCTTTCTGTTCCCTTTCTTCTATTTCCTCTGCTATAGGAGGATCCAAACATTTCAAAACCAGCAGCGTTTTTCAGACCCCACAAAACTTTTCAGCCCTTTTGACATCACCCAGGAACACCAAATACACCTTTCCCAGACTGTTTAATATATGAAAGTCCTCCCACTTCTTCTTCTAGATTAAATTAATTTTTCCTCCCTGCAAAAGCATTTTACCTGCACTTTATCTGCATTTTTCTACCTTTTTGGAGTTGCTTCTTTTTTTTTCCATGTTGAAATTTAGACTCCGCAAAGCAGCAACTTTTGCAGCCAGTTCTGGAGCCCTGAAACTCTCAACCCTGACATTTTGACACAGTTTAAAGGTAAAAAAAAAGGAGAAAGGGTAGAATTCAAACTCCCACAGAAAGAGGCAGAAGCAGCTGCTGGAGAAGGAGCATCTGGAAGGAGCTCTCTTACTAAAAGGGGGGAAAAACCACATGGAAAAGAGGAGAGATTGTAACCTACAGAGGACAGCACAAGACAGCTCAGAAAAGATGGATATGATGAATGAACAGATGTGTAACATGGAATTCAGGGGAAAAGACCTGGAATTTGGCTTTCCCACTTTGCCAGTGGGTCCTTTGGTGAAACAGCTGCCTGGGGTGCAGCTCAGCTCCAGGCAGATCCCAAAAACAGAGCTGGGAGCTGCTTCCTCAGCCTGGCAGAGGTTTCTCCAGCACAGAGCTGAGCCCTTGGAGAGTCTGCCTGACTCCGTGAGTACAAGGTGGGAAAAGTGTCCCCCAAAGTGGATAAGGGAATGAGAAAGAGCAGTGGAGGGGATGTAGAATCCCGGTGTTGGAAGGAGAAGGACAGGAAGACACTGAGGTGGGGGATTTGAGAAGGCAACAAGATGGTGCGAGGTCAGGGTGCCAAGGTGTGCTTGGAGAATGCTGTTATCAACAGAGAATGAATCCCAGAAAGGTTTGGGTTGGAAGGGACCTTAAAGCTCATCCAGTTCTACCCCCTGACATGGGCAGGGACACCTTCCACTATCCCAGGTTGTTCCAAGCCCCATCCAACCTGGCTTTGAACATTTCCAGGGAGGGAGAAGCCACAGCTCCTCTGTTCCAGCGCTCTACCACCCTGTGAGTACAGGAGAGGGACCTGTGGGATGGGGTGGGACAGGAGCCTCCCTTCCCCAGCACAGCCATGGGAAGGGAAAAGGCAAAAAGAAACCCAGAGGAGGTCCTGAATCTGCCAGGGACCAGGGAGCTGCTGGAGGTGGGAAGGTGGAAAGCAGCCTGGCTGAGGGTCAACTGGGTGGAGTGGTGATCCTGGGATTTGAGGCTGAGCAGGTGACAGGGACAGGGCAGTTGACACTGGACTGGGGAGCTGATTTGGGAGCAGGATGGGGCCAGCACAAGGGGGTCCAGCTGAGGATGGTCTGGGGAATGCTGGTGTCAGCACTTGGGGCTTGGGGGAAGAAGCACAATGGAACTTTCTGAGTGTCCAGACGAGGGCCACGAAGAGGGTGAAGGGTCTCAGGGACCGTATGAGGAGTGAGTGATGTCACTGGGTTTGTTCAGCTGGAGGGGACTGAGGTCAGACCTCACTGGGGGCTGCAGCTTCCTCATGAGGGGCAGCTCCAATCTCTGCTCTCTGTGACCAGGGACAGGACCCAGGGAAAGGTTGGAGCTGTGTCAGGAGGGTTAGATTGGGTATCAGGAACAGGTTCCTCCCCCAGAGGGTGGTAGGGCACTGGAACAGCTCCCCAGGGAATGGGCACGGCCCCGAGGCCACCAGAGCTCCAGGAGCATTTGGACAGCGCTCTCAGGGATGCACAGGGTGGGATTGTTGGGATCTCTGTGCAGGGCCAAAAGTTGGACTTGTCCCTTCCAAATCAGAATATTCTATGATTCGGTGTAGATTTTGTGATTTAAACATGATTAAAGAGACAGAACACTTCTCCTATGAGGAAAGGCTGAGAGAACTGGGGTTGTTCAGCCTGGAAAAGAAAACCCTGGGGAGATCTTGGAGCCTAGCTCTTAAGTGGCTGCAGAGGACGGTCAGGTTGGACATCAGGAAGAATTTCTTCACAGAAAGGGTGATTAGACATTGGAACAGGCTGCCCAGGGAGGTTGTGGAGTCACCATCCCTGGAAGAGTCCAAGGAATGACTGGACATGGAACTCAGTGCTCTGGTCTGGTTGACAAGGTGGTTTTTGCTCATAGGTTGGACTCAATGATTTCAGAAGAGTTTTTCAACCTAACTGACTTTGTGATTCTGTGAAATGGCCTCAAGTTATACCAGGGGAGATTTAGATTGGATATGATGAACAAAATTCTTCAGGGAAAGGGCGGTCAGGCAATGGAACAGGCTGCCCAAGGCAACCTGATGGTGGAATCCCCATCCCTGGAGGTTTTCAAAACATGTGTAGGTATAGAACTTGCGGATACAATTTAAGGGTGATCATGGCAGTGCTGGGTTAACAGTTGGACTCGGTGATGCCAGAAGTCTTTTCCAACCTAATTCTGTGATTCTGTAAAGGGGCTCCAAGAAAGCTGGAGAGGGACTTTGGACAAGGGCATGGAGTGACAGGTCAGGGGGAATTGCTTTAAGTTGAAGGAGGGCAAAGCTAGATGGGACTTTAAGAAGAAATTCTTCCCTGTGAGGGTGTTCAGACCTGTGAGGGCATAGGTTGTCCAGAGAACCACAGAATAAGCTGAGTTGAAAGGAACCCACAAGGACCATCTAGCCCAACTCCTGGCCCTGCACAGGACCATCCCCATCAACCCCACCCTGTGCCTGAGAGCATTGGCCAAGCGCTTCTTGAGCTCGGTCAGGTTTGGTGCTGTGACCATTCCCTGAGGAGCCTTTCCAGTGCTCAACCACCCTCTGGGGGAAGAACCTTTCCCCAATATCCACCCCAACGCTCCCCTGACACCCCTCCAGGCCATTCCCTCGGCTCCTGTCCCGGCTCACCCCAAAGCAGAGCCCAGCGCCCGCCCCTCCTCTTCCCCTAACGGGGAAGTCGCAGACCGCGCTGAGGTCCCCCCTTAAGCCTCCCCTTCTCCAGGCCTCATCCCCGTGAGTTCCCCGGGCCAGGTCGGACGGGGCTGGGAGNTTCGTGCTGCTGCCCTCGGTGCTGGTGCAGATCCTGAGCTTCCGCTGGTTCGTGCAGGACTACACGGGCGGCGGGCTGGGCGCCGTGCAGGGGCTCAGCAGCCGCGGGCCGCCCATNCCTGGTCCGAGGGGGATGTGGGGCAGTGTCACCTCGTGGTTTGAGATGGACGGGGGACAGTGTCACCTCCTGGTTTGAGATGGACGGGGGCAGTGTCACCTCGTGGTCCAAGGTGGACGTGGGTCAATGTCCCCTGTGGTCCAAGATGGGTCGGTGTCCGCTGGCCGAGGAGGGGCAGGTGTGGGTGGTTGTCAGCGCCTGGTTTGAGGTGGATGTGGGTCACTGTCAGCTCGTGGCCCAAGATATGCATGGGTCAGTGTCCCCTGGATGAGGTGGGGAGCTCTCAGCTTGTGGTCCAAGGTGGACGTGGGCCAGTGTCACCTCGTGGTCCAAGGTGGACGTGGGTCAGTGTCACCTCGTGGTCCAAGGTGGACATAGGTCAGTGTCACCTTATGGTTCAAGGTGGATGTGGATCACTGTCACCTCCTGGTTTGAGGTGGATCAGTGTCATCTCATGGTTTAAGGTTGGTCAGTGTCACCTCATGGTTTGAGGTGGGTCGGTGTCCCCTGGACAAGGTGGGGCAGATGGGGGTCAGTGTCACACTGATGGGCTGAGGTGGGTCACTGTCCCCTCCCTAGCTGAGGTGGACCAGATGGCCGTTGCTGTTACCTCGTGGTTTGAGGCAGACGTGGGGCAGTGTCACTTCATGGCTTGAGGGGAATCGCTGTCCCCTGGCTGAGGTGGGACCGATGGGGGTCAGTGTCACCTCGTGGTCTGAGGTGGTCATGGTCAGTGTGGTGCCCCCCACATGGAGAAGGAGGGGAGATTTGGGGGTTACTCTAACTTTGGGTGAGGAGAGACCCAGAGGGAGGAGAGATTCCCACAAAATGAGCCCGGGGGGCTGAGGTGGGGGACATGGGGGTCGTTGTCACTTCATGGTCTGGGGTGGACCTTTGCCAGTGCTCCCCACAGTGGAGGAGGTGTCAAGGCCCCCCGTGTGCTGCGGGGACATTTGCGGGGAAGAGAAGTTCCCCCAAAATGTGTCTGTGGGGCTGAGGTGGGAGGAGTGGGGTTGGTTGGTCCAAGCAGGACGCAGGATGGTGCTCCCCACGTGGAGATTTGGGGTGACCCCTTCTTCACCGAGAAGAGCCCCAAAGGGAGCAGAGATGCCTCCCCCAAATGAGCGTGTGGGGCTGGGGAGAGGGGAATAGGGCTGCTGTCACCTCTCAGCTCGGAGGGGACACGGTTCCATGCCCCCCATGGTGTGGGGTGGAATGGATTCTAGCTCTGTGGGAATGTAGATGGTGCCTCTCAGGAATGGATGGGGTGGGCTCTTGCTGCTCCACAGACATGGGGCAGGACGGGCAGGGAGTCATGGAGCTGCTCTTCCCTTCAGGACAGGCCCGGGGCTGGGGGTGACCCTCGCGGTGGCTGCGCTGCAGAGGGAGGTTCTGTGGCCCTGGGGGGTGGGGGGGGTCACCCCACCGCCCCCCTCCTGGAGCCAGGGGGCAGCCAGGAAAAGACCCCATGGAATATGCAGGGGGTGCTCCGGAGAGGGTCTGCGGGGGGATGGACCCGTGGCTGCCAAGCGCTGGGACGTGCTGGTTCCACAGGATTGATGTCCTGGCATGGATCCCGTCGGGATGAGGGGGTGAGGGTCTCATCCATCCCCGAGAGCCTCTCCCCAGCCAGCGGAGCGGGAGCGGGAGCTGCCGGCTCGCTGACTCCCCCCCGAACCGAAGGAGCGGGTGGTGGGAGTGGAAAAACGCAGCGCGATGCCTCGGCTGTGGCTTTGGAGAAAGGAGAAACCTCCTCGGTGGGGACGGCGGCGGTGGGGCTGCCGGTGTGAGGCTGAAGGTCAGGGATGAGGGACCGTTCCCTGCCACAGGGAGAGGTCCTGGGGTGGAGGAGACGCTGGCCGGAGGACAGGTCTGAGAAGTGACCTCAGGCTCGGCAGGAATAAAAAAGCATCCTCCAGTGCGAGCTGGAAATTACGTTATCCTCCCCAAAAAGAGAGGTGGGAGGAGGCAGGGAGGGATTCTCCAGGATGAAAGCCTGTGGATGCAAACACTGCCACAGAGATGTCGGGCTTACGGAAAGAGGTGGTGTAAGGACAGCTGTAAAGACCCGGCGTGGCCCAGCATCCTCTGAGCTGGGGCGCGGGTCGGTAACGTGGAAAGGGTGTGAGATTTGGGGTGGGGGCAGAGGGACGACTCTGGGTTGTGTCACGGGGCAGTGGATGCACCCCCTCCACCCTATGGGTGGGTCAGGCTGTAGGGAAGAGGCTCCAGATGGGGGTCGGTTGGCGTTTGTAGCTTTTAAAATAATCCTTAGGGATCAAAGATTTTTATTTTCCCAATTTTTTTTTGAAGAAGCCGCGGGGGTGGAGGGGAGGGGATCTACGTGGGAAGGGAGCGTGAGATGTGTACGTAGGAAATAAGCCCATGCAATCGTGCAGTGCAACAGCAAATACCTATTTCTTCTGCATCTTCAATGTCATTTGTGCAGCGTTCAAAGCACATTTGTTCTCAACTTCTGCTTGGGGGTTTATTCTATTTTTATGGGTTTTTTACGGCCGAGATTTGGGCTGGGGGGTGGCGGGAGGAGAATGTCTGCGGGTGGTGCGTGCGAGGATGATGAATTGGTCCGCGACCCTTTCTGCTGCTTCCCCTGGTACTCCCAAATGCTGATCCCATCAGCAAAAGCAGTTCTCAATGCAGATGCTCCTCTGGCAAGTTGAATTTTTCCTTTCTTAGAGCCAGGCAGAACAAATGATGGTGTTTTAGCTGTGCACAAACACCCCATGCCACGGCACGCTCGAGTGAGCACGTGGGGAGGGGGATGCCGAAGTGATGCCAGCAGGGACAGAGGGGGTGCATGTGGGGGGCTGATTTTTTGGGTAATAGGAAAAAGCAAAGCTCAAGTTGCCCAGGCTTTTCCCTGCTATGCTAATGCAGAGGAAAACCATTTGCTTCTGAGGTTGTGCAGGGCTGTGAATGCCAAAGGGGACTGACAAGGAGCGCTGCAGCCCGGATCACGTTAGGTGAGATCAGGGAGCTTTCTCTCCTGTTGATCTCTAATCCCACCAGCGCCCAGCTCCCGCTCCTTAAGGCACGCTGGACAGTGTGGAGCCGACTCCCAATATCTGAGCGGAGCCAGAATTAACTTCCTGGGATCTGTGGAGCAGCCTCCACGAGGGCGTCTTTTTGCATTCCCACTACGGCTATTGCCAACGCCATTAAAATTAATCTCGGATGCGGTGATGGGACTAATACTGGAACGCGCTGGTTTGGCCGCCTTTGCCTGCGGCGCAGTCGCTGCGTGCTGGGGAGAAGTTTAGACGTGGGGATGGAGGAGAAAAACCTAGGACAGCGTAAGTTAAGCGCGTAATGCTCCGAGCCCGGTTTCCTGCGGGATCACGGACCCGTGCTGCCGCTGCATGGAGCGTAATAGGGATCGTACCTTACGTAGGGGATGTTGTGGGTGTTGCTCAGCAGCTGGGAGCGAAATCGTGGAGAATTGGAGGGGGCAGGTTGGAGTAGTACAGGAATTCTCCTCCTGAATACGTTAGGTAAATCTGCGTTTGGATTTTGAGGGATGACACAATTCCTGTGGCGGCTTCTTCTCGTAAATACTGGGAAGACTCGCCAATAAGATGGTGAATAAATAGCATTTTATGGCAGAAATATAAATATACATCGGGATCTTATTTTAGCAAGGCCGTCTCTTCATTTTGTCAGGATTGTGGGAGAAGGAGCTTGTTTTGGAGCAGTCTGGATGGGGGCTTTGTCTGCTGTTTGTGTCACATTCAGGGGGTGGATCGTGACCAGGCAGGAGGGCTGAGGGGGCAGTGCGAGTGCTGAGGGGGGGCTTAGTGATATTCCTGGGGTTTTTGTGGTTTTTTTTAGTTCAGTTGGGATCTGAAGGATGTGTTAATACTGTCTGTCTATAGTGGCTGTTGGAAAAATAGTAAAAACATATGTGTGTGTGTATACATATACATATATTTTGAATTCTTGCTGGAAGTAGCCTGATCTCAAACAGATTCCAGTAGTCTGATCTCCAATGCCATTCCGACCAATAAAGCTCAGCTCCCAGGGTTTTTACCTTCAAAAATCTACAATATTCACCTTTCCTCTCAAATCTTAGATTGTCTTGAGGACTTGAACAATTCATCCAGACTATCCAAAAAGTGAAGGATGCCAGCTGGGACACATTATGGTCATTATAGAGGTGCTGCAGTGCAAGCTGCCAGGGGCTGTTCCTTGAGGAGGGATGCTGTGGTTTTGCTGGGAACAGGATGAAGACAAGGCTGTTGCTTCTGCTGGAGCTGTTCAGCCGTGTAAATTCAGGAGAGGTAGAAGTTTCGGTATCTCGAGTAGTTGCACGGGTTGTATGAATGACAGGAGTGAACTTCCCTGTCTGGTGTACCTTTCCTTAACCTCTGCTGGAAGTGGGTTACTGGGTCATGGATGCTGCCCTGGAATACGGGGTTTAGAGTGGAAAGTCCGATCCCTTGCGTTGCGCCGTGCTATTAAAGCAAACATTATTGGATTCCATTGGATTAACGGGATGTGGAGCTGAGCTGAGCTGAATGCTGACCAGCTGGAAGGCTCTCTGTGTCTGTTAAACTGTCAGTGATGGTGAGTTTTGGGACATGAATGTGCTCCATTTATGGGGTTTGTTATTAAGACAGATTTGAATACAGATCTAGGAGAAAAACATACTGTACAAGAAACCCCAGCGAACCACAACAACCCTTGTCACTGTTGTGACATTAAAAATTGTCTTGTGTATGTACATGGTGAGAAATTCCTAACATTTAGGCAGAGAGTTGGCATCTTTTTTATTAGTGGAAAGACCAAATCTGTGAGCTGTTCATCTTTGGAGGTGGAAGGATGAATCAATGGGTTTAAATGGAATATGTGGCATTTAATGACTTTGTGTTGAGTGGGTTCAGGCTCTCCTAAAATACTTTGTCTGGGATGAGCTTTGTGAGTTAAGAGACACATTATTTTGGATAGTTTAGAAATACAGGCAGCTATAACTCTGAAGTTCTCTGCCCAAATCCCTCAAAGTGGGAGCCATCTGCTTGTCAAGCAGCAGATGAACAAGAAGCTGCTGACCTAATGCTGCCTCCTTGTCTTGGTTTGGGATGTTCAGCTCTGTAGAGCCTTTCTGTGAATTTACTGCCTTCCCTGGCACGCTGGAATATTTTTTTCAGCTTTTTCTGGTTAGCTTGTCTGGCAGCTGAGTTTTTCCTTTTAGCCAAGTTTTAACAGCTTGCTTTTATAGTATGGGGTTTTGTCAGCTTTTGACAAGCTGGCAGAAGGAAGACATTCTGGGATAGATGATAAATATGTTCTCCCTACAAAATCAGGTCTGGGGTATAGCTTTTTGTAATTTTTTTCCAGCGAGGTTGTTCTCCCTTCCAAAAAAAACCTACCCGTTCCACCCCCATTTCCACAGGATCTCCATAAGGAAGTGCTGGGCTGTGGGTGTAGAGGTCCAACGACATCTACAGAGCACGTAGGTTGTGAGAGAGTGGAAATAATAACAGTAATCATAATACCGATGGAAAAAGGGCTTTATCCCTTGAGTGGGGTCTCCATGGGTGGCGGGTGGTGGTGATGCTCCGTGTCTTGTTGAGTGGTTCCCACTAGAGGGGGTCCAACCACAGATGTTGGAGTAGATCTGCTGGGCCAGCCTTGGGAGGGCAGAGATTTCTCCAAACCTTTCCTTGGGAGAAACAATATCCTGCCCTGACCTGCTGGGAACTCCCCTTCCCATTCGACCTGGCGTTTCTGCAGAGACAGCATGGCTTGGGCAGGTGGGGGAGTGGGATTTGGAGGAGAAACTGGAGTTTGGTTTGCTCTTGGAGCTATTGAGAAAGAGCCATGTGGTGCCCTGTGGCCAGGCAGTGACAGTAGCTCGTCACCCCCCTGCCCTGGTTTTTGGGGAGGAGGAAAGGGAAGCAGAACTGCTTGGGTGACCTGACTTAGTTCTTAATGGAACCAGCGTAAGAGTTGCCATGGCTTTCAAGGTGAAGACAGCATTGCAAGGTATTTTTGGGACAGCATCTCCAGGAGTCCAAAAACTGGAAGGGAGCCCAACTGCTTTGAAGTTGGGTTGCAGGCTGCTGTTCTAAATGTTCCCACCCATGTGGTCTTTGGGGTCTCAACATCCCTTTTCAGTTGTTCAAGCTGAACTCCAGGAAAAACAGCTGGTTTGGGTTTTTTCCCCACTCTCCCTATGGCTTTATCTCTAATGCCAGTGGCAACCTGGCAGTGCCTTTCCTGGTGGAGGGGAGGCAGGGTGCCAAGGGAAGGAGGAAAGATGGCTCACCATTTTTTGTGTATTAAAATTCCAGGCTCTGTATTTTCCACCTTTCCAGACACTTCCATTTCGCTTTCAGCTGCACTGAGCCAGCTTTATTCCTTGCAGTGGTTCTCCTCTCCGAACAAATGTAGGTTATTCAGGGAGCATTTCTTTTAATGAAAAGGATGGAGGGAGAAGTGATGGTGATAAAGCATCTCTTTGGAGGAGAGCTGCTTGTGCTGCCTTGAGACTGCAAGGAGCAGAAATGGGACGTCAAACATGTAATTTTGCTTGGGGAACGAAGGTGAGCCTGTGGAGAAGTCTGGATCCCTCACACAACTTCACTCTGCACTCATTTTACTTTATTTCCCTTGAATCCTGACTTGATTTTTAGCACCTGACTGTAGTGAAAATCTGCAGTAGTACAAGGCAGTGTTTTAACACCTGGAAGCTTTTAGGCAGGAGGAATTGTGAGTCAGAGTAAGGCTTTGCTAGAGAGAAAATTAAATTGTAATTAAAGGCGTAAGCAAAGAACATGTGCCAAATATTGTCACTTCATTAACCCACCTTCTTCTGATGTGCTGGGATTCAGAATGATGGCGAAGTCTACTGTGATGCTTTAGGGCACTGAGATGCTTTTCCAAACAGGATCCCAAGAAAATGGGGAAAGCTTTCCAGGGGAGGAGGATCTTTAGAAAATCCTCCAACCTAGCAGCAGTCTGATGGAGGGAGGAACACCTTGTGTTCTTAACTCTGTGGTGCAGAACTGCTTGATCTTTGCAGGGCAGAACATTGGGCACATCCCATGTCCTTGGGCTGCAGTGTCAAGGATGCTCCCAAAATCTTCTGGATTGTGGGACTGAGCATTTGGCTGTGTCCCGGGAGCAGCCCATTGCATCTCTCCATGGATGGATTTTTACTTCTATATTTTTTTGCCATTCTCTTCACTCAGGATTTACATTTCCTACCACCCTGTATTCCAGTTTCAGCCTGAGCTTGGTTATATGGAACTGCTGTAGCAGAAGAACCACATTTACAGTGGAGGAGTCTCAGGAGCTGCTATTTGTCCATCCCTGGACACGTTTCACTGATGGACGTCTGTTATTTCAGTATAAATGGGTGTTTCATTCCTTACTTCCATGTCTTGAACCACGAACAAAATCAAATCTTGGCCAAGAGACAAAAAAACAGAGCAAAAGGCCATCTCAAATGTGTCCCCAAAACTATAATGGGACCTGAAGACTGTGCTGCTCCTCACGTCTCCTTTCTTCGGAAATCTGTGAGAGCTCAGGTTCGCCTATGAAATATTCACAGTTTGTCCTTAAGTGACTTCAGCTGCACAGAAGATCTTTTGCAGAATTGGCAGCTTTGTTGAAACCTTCTGTGTTCAAGCCCAGAGCTTTTATCGTGACCTCCTCTTCCTCTGCTCCGCTCTAATTTGGTTTACCTGCAGCAGGATTTTGGCATCCCAAAGAAATATCCCTGTGTTATAGAATCGAATCATGTCATAGAATGGTTTGGGTTGGAAGGGTCATTAAAGACCATCCCATTCCACCCCCTGCCATGGGCAGGGACACCTTCCACTATCCCAAGCTGCTCCAAGCCCCGTCCAACCTGGCCTTGGACACTTCCAGGGATCTGGGGGCATCTCTGGGTGACCTGTGCCAGATCCTCCCCAGCCTCATGGGGAAGAATTCCTTCCCAATACCTAACCTAAATCTCTCCTCTTGGTTTAAAACCTGTCCTGTTTGTCCAATCACTATCTGTCCATGTAAAAAGTCACTCTCCCTCTTTTTTCCCCCTTTAAATACCCCTCTTTGTACAGGATGGGTTGAGGGAATAGACATCTTCTCCCTGTCCTAAAACCCCGTGGGAAGCAGGACTAAGACAGGAGTCTATCCTAATGCTGCCTCAGTGCTCTGTAGATGGTCTGTGAACGGGCACTAGGAAAATAAGCCTTTTGTGAACAGGTTTAAATGGACCCTGCAGAGGGCTGAGCTCACACTGGAAACCTCTGTCAGCTACATCACCTTTTCCACCTTCACAGGTCTGCTTGATGTGGGAGAAGTTTCCCATAAAACCCCCACCACTTTGGCAGAACTCTTATTAAAAACTCCTCGGGAGCCACGATGCAAAAGGCTCTGGCAGCTGGAGCTGCCTTTATCACTTTCCTAATTAAACCTGTGGGAAGAACCCAAACCCGAGTGAGGGAGGATCATGTCCAGCTGCCAGAACCTCCCTCAGCTTAGGGGGCTCCATGGAGTTTTCTGTAGGGGCAAGGAGCAGGATCACATTTTGCTTCTATAATGGACACTGGACTTCACAACTCTCCACAAAAATCCAGGAGAGATGAGTTCCTTTCAGTGGGGTGGCTCAGGATAATCTCCTAAAGCAGGGATGTGTCAAGTATCCCTGTGAGTTTAAAGAGTTCCAGTCTCTGGGAAAATCACCATTCTCCCATTTTCTCTTGTAAAAAAAGATCAGTTTAACTCCCCATGCTTGGATCCCCCACACAGGCAGCCCTGGATGACAGGACTGGCAGGAATACATTCCCTGATCTACCAAACACAGAAGACAGCAGTAAAGCACCAGGAGTGGTTTTGAGTTTGGGATTGGAATTCATCCCAGTTATGTCTAAGTGAGGGAAAAAAGAGCAACGGAGGCCGATGTTGTTGAAGTAAAAATTGTAAAGAGTGGTATAAGCAGAAGGCATTTAAATAATGTAAACAGTCTGGCATGGGAGGAAGGATGGGAGGCATTCCAGAAACAAAGGGAAAATAGTTTTAAAACATGGCTAAAAATACAGCAACTCTTGAATTCCAGAGATTATCTCAATTAGCGCTTTTTCAATATATCTTTACAACAGAATTGTAGGAGTTCACAAAAGATAATGGAGGCTATGAGATACGGAGAAGTGATATTAATTTGTTTAATTAAAAGGATGAAGGGCTCCCTAAAATAAGATTCACTTATCTTCTGTCACAGGGAAGAGCGAGGTTATATTGGGAAAACTGCAGCTCATGGCACTGTGGTGTGGAGAAGGCATGGAGAGAGCCAGGGCTGGGAGGAAGAGCCCCTTCTTCTGCCTCAGCAGTTCCTTGCTCAGTGACTTTCAACAGCAAATCCCTTCCCATGGGATTTATGTGCTATTAGAGCAAAATGGGATGATCTAACATTTCCGAGAGGATTTCGTTTGATGTTCAGAGAGCAGGAATTGGACGTTTTCGTCCAACAGAAAATCAAATACTCAGACATCAGAGCTTCGAGGGGCAGGCAAACATGGTTTAAACTGGGAATGTGTGCGTGTGGAGCTCTGCATGGATGTGCTCCATGTCCTCTGGCTCCAGAGGTGTGTGGCACGTGTCAGAATTTATGTCCAACCTCAGCATTGCGTGCCCATCCCTTGGAATGGGGGAGAAGCATGCATGGATATCCAGCTGGAGGTGTAAGGGGAGACCATAGGGGCCAGGGAGGAGAGAAGACCCTCATGCAGATCGAAATTAAATTAACCCCCCGGATGTATATTAATATGTTAAGTAGCACTAAGCTCTGTATCCCAGCTCAGCAATATTTCGAGGCGCATTATTGCTTTAATGGAGGGATAAAATAGAACCTGCAATTACAGTAATTTTTTCTAATTGAATATTTTGCTTTATTCTTTCCCTTTCAAAGCATGACTGTAAGTACCAGCCTTCATAAAGCTTTGGAAATATTTATACTTTCCCTCTCTGGCAATGGGTGTAAATATGCTTTTTCTTGGGCAGACTGTTTGGGTCCCTCATGGATGAGCAGCAGAACAGCTCTGGAGAGCGGTGGGAAATGCACCTTCCCCTACTTCTTTTAATCCTAGAATCCTGGGATGGCTTGGGTTGGAAGGGATCCTAAGGATCATCTCATTCCACCCCCTGCCATGGGCAGGGACACCTTCCACCATCCCGGGTTGCTCCAAGCCCTGTCCAACGTGGCCTTGGACACTTCCAGGGATCCAGGGGCAGCCATAGCTTCTCTGGGCACCCTGTGCCAGGGCCTCCCCACCCTAATTTATTCCTAATACACAATCTAACCCTGCTCTCTTTCAGTTTAAAGCTGGGAAACACTAGTTTCCCATCAGTGGAGAGGGGGAAATGTGATGTTACAGTCTCAGTGCTTTCTGTCACCCTGCATGGGCTTGATGTGAATGTCAGGTGTCTTTTTGATTAATTTCTTGTCCGTGCAGGGGTAGTGGACAAGTGGACAACAGCTGTTATTCCCAGGCCATGTTCCGTGCAAGCAGATGAGATCCTCCACCTAAACTGAGTTTGGGGAGGAGGACAGGTAAAGCTCCTTCAGGATCCTGCTGGAGCAAGATGTAGATGGCAGGTAAAGGCAAAAGCTGAAGGGCAAAGTCCCTGCCCAAAACCAGCCAGCTGAGGCTGCAGTGCTGACAACAGGGACACCAGGGGATTAAACTCGAAATGCTGATGGTGTAATGGGGTGTCAATTGAGTTTTTTGAAGTAGCCATTTTCAGTGGCAGCTCTTCAAACCGAAGTTCCTCCCTCCAGCTCGGTGAGCCTCAAGCAGGCAGCAAAATGCAGCTAAATTAACATAATAATTGTGCTGTGCATTCTGTGTGCTGAATCTTCGGGTTTAAAGAGGGAGATTTGCTGATACTCCCTCCATGTGATGGGATGCTATCAGTCGGAGGCTGTTGCAGTAGCTGTCTCCTCGTCTAAAGGGGACTTTTGATCCAATAAACTGCTTATCTCGTGTAGTTGTCCTTTCATCTAGCGTGGGTGGTGTGTGACGGCTGATGGAAGGCGCAGCATTGTGGCTCGTTTATGAATATTAATTAGAAATGGAAATAATTTGGAGCAGTGCACGCCGAGGACTCTCCGAGCAGCGCCAGCTGCAGAAATCCATCAGTTCCTCCCTCGTGGAAGACTCACGAATGCAGGGAAGGCGCGCGCGTTGGTTGGGGTGTGAAGTCACCGCACAGAGTCTGTCGCGCCGACACGTCGGCGATGCAGCGGGAGGTTGTCTCGGGGCTTTATTCCCCAGCATTCCTTAGGGCCGGGCTGGGGAAGGAATGGTTTCCTTGGGAAAAGCTGCAGCAGTGCCTTGCCAAGTCATGTGCATCCAACCCGGAGCTGGAGGTTGAGGCTGCGCCCGGGCACGTGGCCGTGCCGAGAGGCAGCGCGATAAGGCTTCGGCGCCCTTGTTTTAGTGAAGGACATGCTTTGCTCCTGAATGCTTAATCTTACCTTAGTCCTTGTCACTCCGGGCCCGTTGTCACACGCTGACGTAAATGCATCGTGCCACTGACGCCGGGAAAGGCTCCAGCCCCGAATGTGACACAGCTCGCTTTGGGATGGTACCAGAGTCCTTCAGAGAATCTTGGAATGGTTTGGGCTGGAAGGGACCTTAAAGATCATCTCATTCCAACAGCTTGCCTTGGACAGGGACACGTTTTTCTTTCGTGGTTCCGTCTCAAAATCCAACCATGTGCCCTGATCAAGCATAGAGCCCTCTTCATCTCACTTGCCAGGAACTCATCCTCAGTGGCCACATCTCCTTTTGGGAGCTTGATAGTAGCAGGGTTTGTCCTCTGGCTCTGAGATGGGCTGGCACAGCGTGGCTGTTTGTGTCGTGTTAAGCTTTCTTGGCTTTTGGGAGAGGATGGTTGCCTCCAGGATGCCAGCTGGGAGTGGTTCTGGTGGTGCTGCTGGAGGTGAGAGCTTGTATGTCCCAGGGATGATCCTGTGATGGTTGAGCCTTGAAGGAAACAGCCTATTAGACAAGGAGGAGCCCAGAAGGGTGCAACAAATCACAAGGGAAATATTCCCTTTACTTAGGTTAATTTTTATTTTCTTATGAGAGTATGGGCTTGTTTTTCCAAGCTGATGAAGGTGTATCCAGCCTATCAGAGTCTCCAACAAAATCCACTTCTAGCTTTTGGACATGGCCATCAGGTTTGCCTGTTTGGGACTAAATGTTTTTTATGGCTCCTGTGTGTGCACCAGGAGTGGAGCCCAGATCCCTTCATTGGATTGGGTTGTCTTTATCACCTTTGGGAGAGTTATATTCAGTGGGCCACTTTAGAATTGATGCTTAGGAGTGAATCCCAGGTGAAGAGAACAGAGAAATGCCAAGGCATGTCATAAATCATGGAATGACAGAGTGGTTTGGGTTGGAAGGGACATTAAAGCTCATCCAGTTCCAGTCCCCTGCCATGGGCAGGGACACCTTCCACTACCCCATCCAGCCTGGGCTTGAACACTTCCAGGGAATTTAGCTGCGACCCAAACACTCATGTCCGTGTGGACTCATCCTGCTCGGATGCTGGTGGAGGAGGACGTGGTTCGTTGCTCCTGCAGTTTTCCAGAATGCTTCGCTCTGCAGGGAGGACCCGGTGGGGTTGAACTGGGATCATCCTTGGGAGCTCAAACGTTCAGCGAGCCAAAAACGTGCACTTCTGGGGTCACCCATCATCGCCGAGACCCATCCCGACTCTAATTTGTGGGTTAATTTATTTTTAAAGCCAGCCAAGTAATTAACTGCTTCCCTTTAAAACTCCTCGGAGCCCTTCAAACCAGTGCTTTAAAAATGGGTTGATTATTCCGCTTTCTTCAAAGCGCGGGGTATTAGGAAAAGTTGGCTCCTGCAGGCACGATCCTCTGGCAGCCCAAGGCACTCCAGGGGTGCTGCTCAGTGTCACACACGCTCAGTGTCACAAATCACTCGCCTGTGAGTGCCACTTGCTCTAAGTGGGGCATGACGGCTGTCACAGGGCCGGCTCTGCTGTCCGCACCTTCCCTTTGGAATTTGTTCCCTTCCCCCGGCGTGGCTGGGGTTGGGTTCTTTGAACCAGCACAGGCTTTGCTTTTCAATTGTGAGCTTTAGATCTGGGATAATAAAACATCAAAGTAAACCAGATTGTTGTGGATAGAGGAAAAAAAAAAAGGAAAAAAATCAGGACACTCAGTAGGACTTCGGGGAGTAATAAATTTGTTCTATATTTAATCTCGTATTTATCGCAGTGTCAGTATGAGACCACTTCATTTTACTACTTTAACTGTAGCTAAGAATAACTGAATCCTTGAAATATTGAGAAAGTGGCTAATACCTGGTGGTAGCTGATGGGATCCAGCTTTAATAGTTATTGATTGGCTTCAAAAAGCTCCCAGTAATATCACATCCGAGCTACTGTATGTTGGGAATTCGAATCCTATCAGTTATTTAAGATGAGAAGTAATTGTAGATTTGCAGCTTAATCATCCCTCGGTAGGTGAAGCCAACCAGGACTTCAGGGGTCATTTATAATTTTGCAAAAAATTATGGTTGATCTGCCCCGGTTTTATTGTGGGAAAATCTTGGCATCCCTAAATTCAAATGTTCTCCAGCATTTCCTCAGCTTGCTGTAAAATTGGTGTGGCTTCTCTGATGGGGATGCAAAGCCCAGTTTAAAATCTGTTTGTCAGGCTGTGAACACAAGGGACAAATGACCCCTGTAGGGTTGGTCTTAGTGCTTGGTCCTTTCTCATAGTGCCCCATGTCTCAGGAAGTGCTGAAAAACCCACATATCCTCATAGGAAAATAAAAATTATCCCTAAGTAAGGGGAATATCTTCCATCCAGAAATTCAGGAGAGCAAAAAATCAGATTAAACACTGCTTTTGAGTACTAAAACTCTGCCTGGGTAACCTGACATTTACCTGTGCTTCAGCAGTGCTTCAAAACAGCACCTTTAATGATGCTTTATTACCATTTGTGTTCTTAGTCTTTATTTTACTGCTCTGGAGTTTAATCATCCCATTTATCAAAACATTTGGGGTTTTGCTGTTTCTTTTCCCCCTGGTATGGCTTGTTGCACAATTAGAGCTTCGTTAAAGGCTCTCATTATTTTTCTTGGTTGTGATCAAGCTCTGCCTGCAACGAACCACTGAATTTTCTGTTTGAACACACAGATCTCCCGGTAATTCCCTGCTGCTCCTTTCACCGGGCACCGGCTCTTTGCCATTCCTGGGAAGTGACCAATTTTTTAGCAGCGAGGGCAAATTATTTCTAGCTCTTTTATTTTCCGTGTTGATATTTAAGTGTGTTCTCAGAGGGAAAAAATGACAATTTTTCCAATTTCCTACAGTAGTCGGGAGCTGCGTAACTGCAGCGGGGGGTTTGAATTCAGGGGTTAAGTTGAATTTCTGGTGGCTTTGGCAACTTCTTTGCCTGGGACTGGATTATTTCCCCCTTTTTTTCAGGGGATTAGGGGATTTATTTGTGAAGCAGCGCTCCTAACAAAGGTGTCTGAGACACTGGGAGGGTCACATCTTCATTTACTTCGAATGAATTCCTTTTGCCATCCTGAAACTGCGTTTTGGGGGGAAATGGTGAGGAAATCGCACTTTTATTTTGGAATATTTGTTTTGGAATAGTTCCGGTGAAGAATTTTAAGTAGGAATTGATGAATGAGGATGTACTAATTGAAAAATCATTATTTAGAGCCGATTCCCACATGGAATATGGGTGTCACTGGAACAGCAAGCTGTTTAAGGTCCTGACTGCTCGAGGAGCCAGGCTGGCAGCGGGGAATTGTGCCTGGTTGGGACCCAGTGCTGGGTCCTTTTGTGCTGCTGTGAGGCTCATAAAAGACCACAGCCCTAATTAGGAATGAAAATGCACATATTTGTGATTTTTAATTTCCCTTCCAACCCAAACCATTCCATGAATCCATGATATTTAGAGTGGATATTTTGCCTTGTACTGTTCCTTACGGTCAGCGAAAGGGTCCTTGCCTTGCTCCCACTTTCCACTGGATATAGTATTAATTGGTTGTGTGAATTAACTGAGGACTAAGCTTCATTAGGCTGCCATTATTGGTGCATTTCTATTCTTCCTGTCCTAAATCCTCCATGAAAACCTCTGTTAGTCACTCAGAATAGAAGTCTGCATTCTTAGGAGCAATTTCGCCATCATAAAACAGGAGATTTTTACCGATCAGACACCTTTCATGATACTTATTTCTCTTCCAGTCCCTTTTCCAAGAGGAAAGCTTTCAGTAGGACACTAAATCTGTGTTAACTCTTAAGGGCAAGTTTGTGTTCATGTTTGTGAGGCAGGTGGGACTCTCTGATATCTGTCAAGAGCTCTGAGGTGAGGAGTGTCCTGTCCTCCTCCCTTGGCATTGCCCCCATCTGTTTTCTGCTCTTTGCCCATTTTCCTTCTGTGGGAGTGTGTTCAACTTTTCATAGAATTCTTCAATAATGGAATCATTTAGGTCGGAAAAGACCTCCAAGACCATCAAGTCCAACCTGTGCCTGATCCCCACCTTGTCACCCAGCCCAGAGCTCTGAGTGCCACGTCCAGTCCTTCCTCGGACACCTCCAGGGATGGGGACTCCAAACCTCCCTGGGCAGCCCCTTCCAATGCCTGACCATCCCTTCAGGGAAGAAATTCTTCCTGATGTCCAGCCTGAACCTCCCCTGGTGCAGCTTGAGGCCATTTCCTTTCTTCCTGTCACTTGTTACGTGGGAGAAGAAACCAACCCCCACCTGTCCACAACCTCCTGTCAGGTAGCTCAGGTTTCAGAGTTTCCTTTGATCCATGTTGATTTTCTTGGATCATATAAGAAAGTTGATACCTGTCCCAGGCTGACTCTCCCCGCCCTTCAAGCATCATCTGCCGGGGTTACCTCAGAAAGTTTCGAGTTTTGGAGCTTGGGTACCTTTGGCTTTTTAATAAAAGACAAGGTTTGTAATAGAAATGCGACTTAAAAGCCTGACAAACCAAGGCTGGTTTTACTGAAAGTGCTGTTATTGGATTTCAGAAAAGCTTCTTCACAGGAGCAGGGAATGACCAAGAAAATTCACCATCCCAGACATAAAATTTGCTCTCACATCCTTTGCCCGATGATTCCAGTGATAACACTGAAATTATTTGCCCATTAAAGGATATTTATTACTCGTCCTAACCACAGGAATAGAATTAGAAAAAGGAATTCCTGCTTTAAATGAGGCTGTTTACCCAGTTCTGTGGTGTAGCTGTTACTTTCCTCTATGCACTTTCCCATTCAGCCGCAGCAGCGAAGTGTCGGATCCATCTGAAACCTCTGGATTCAGTCAGCAGAGTCAGCTTTTGTCAGTTTATGATCTCACACTCTTTTTCCCCCCCACAGGAGTTCTGTTACCTGATAAAGTTGTATCTCTTTGGGTCAAACCAGTGGGATTATCTAAATGAGGCTGTTTGTTCCGCTGTCCTTCCTGACCCAGCTCTGCTCTGCCTTTGATGGGGGCCCTTCCTGGGGTGTCCTGCAGTTTTTCCATCGTGCCTTTGGTGAATTAAAGAACTAACTCCGTGTCCTGAACAGTTCAGGGCTCAGGCTGACAGGGATAACCAGCTTTTGTGTGCAGCTCCCTGTGATCCCTAATAACTGCTGGAATTAAAGGAAGGAACCACAAAGCAGCAGCAATGTTTGGTGTTTTTAAAGTAGTTCTGATTTAAGCATAAAATACCTTTTTTTTTTTTTTTTGAACTCTACCAGTTATTGAAAACAGTTCACAATGCTTGAAAGCCTTTCTGGCAGTATAGGAAAGTACCTTCAGAGATCTCAGGCCAAAGCACCGTGCCGCTCATTATCTTCTTTCTGATGGCAAACAGAAAAGAGCACAGCTGGCCCAGGAAAAGGTGTTGGATCCGGGCAGGTACGTCCTGATTTTCCTCCATGTTTTTGTGCCATCATCCGGCATTTGCGGCTTTAAAAGTTCCTGAGCAGGAGGTGGTGTGTGTTTAATATCCCATGATGGATGCTTTAGTCCTTTGAGGGGTTTTGGAGCTTGGCAAAATTTTCTTCAGGTTTTGTGGTGTGGTTTTTTGGTTTTTTTTTGGGTTTTTTTTGTTTTTTTTGGTTTTGTTTTTGTTTTGTTTTGTTTTTTTGCTTTGCTTGGTGTCTCCTTGCTGTTTTCACTAGGGAGATTCCCACATAAGGATCTTCTAGTGGTAGCTTCCCTGTTTATGTTGGGGGGTTGGATCTGGATGATTTTCAAGATCCCTTTCAACCCAAACCATTCTGTGATTCTGTGAATTCTGAGGGCTTGAAACTGTTTTCCTGCAAATACTGCGAGTGGGACAATTACAGTTGTTTTATTTGGGGCTTTTTGTTTGTTTGTTTGTTTTGTTTTCATGCAGATTCCTCTGTGGAATAGGGATTACATGAGATTTACACATAGTAAGTTATCCTGAACAACTGAAACCGGCAGGGTGAGTTTTTGCCCCTTGCAGAGAGAGAAAATACCTGTGCAACAAAAACCTTTCCATAGATTGGTTGTGGATACTCTTTATTTTTAAGCGAAGCAAGGTACTGAATATTCCAAAGTCAGTTTTCCAGCTCCAGTGTGGTGTCAGTGTTGACAGTTGGATTCAATGATATTTTTATTGGGTAATTACATTTTGTGTGTATTGGACTTTGGGAATACGTATAGAGAAAATACTCTTGTGCTGTCAGAATTTTTAGTGTGAATGTGTTATTTACTCAGCAGTCACAGGGTGTTTTAGTGAGAAAGATTTTATAGAATCATAGATGGTTTGGGATGGAAGGGACCTTAAAGCTCCTCTAGTTCCAACCCCCTGCCATGGGCAGGGACACCGTTCTAGAAGGTAAAACTGCATTTTAAAAATGCCTGTGCAGAGAGAGCTGAGCACCTGTGAAGAGGAGGGAGTCCCAAGGAGAACAGGATCCCCCCTTCGGATCAAATCCCGTGTCCCACATGGGATGCTCATGCTGATGAACAGAGGTGATTTTACACCAGGAACAGCTTCAGCATCAAAGTTCCTCTCTGAGATGAGTCATCAGCTGTGGTTTCTCTCCTTTTTCTCATCTTTTACCAGCTGGAGTAACTCCCCACAGGCTCTCGGGTGAATTGGTCCCCACAGATTTCTCTGCAGCAGGTTGTGATTCCAGCTCCGAGATGTACGGCGGGATTTGAAGAAAAATCCTGAAAGGGGGCAAAGCACTGAGAAGGGAGAGTGGGCGTTGCAAGGAGATAAGTTGGCTAAATATTTCCTGGGAGGCTAGCAAGGGGTGTAATAATGACTGATCTCAGAGGGGATGTTTTAAAATGAACAGCTCGTGTCTGATTTCAGCCTCTGGATAACGTGGTTTGGCTCATGGCAGTGCAGGAGAGACTCAGGGAGAAGGTGGAAGAGCTGGTGGATGAATTGAGGAATATCATTGCTTCAACAAGAGGCAGCATGAAATCTTGTGTGAAGTTCTCCTGAGTGTGTAAGAGCAGGGGACAGAAGGAAAAATCAGCTGAATTCAGGATCATGAGAGTTTTCTGTGATTCTGCATTGTGGGAAGGAAAATTCCAAGTAGCTGCAACCTGTTCATGTCATGCAGTTAATGGCATTTTCCCATTACATTAAAAATGGATCTTTAGGATTGTTCACAGAGGTTACTCAGTGCATAAAACTTGGATGTCTCTTCATGCAATCATGGAGTGGTTTGGGTTGGAAGGGATGTTAAAGCTCATCCCATTCCCCCCCCTGCCATGGGCAGGGACACCTTCCACCATCCCAGGTTGCTCCAAGCCCTGTCCAGCCTGGCCTTGGACACTTCCAGGGATCCAGGGGCAGCCACAGCTTCTCTGGGCAGCCTGTGCCAGGGCCTCACCGCCCTCACAGGGAAAACAAATTTCCTATCATCTAACTTAAATTTCCCCTCTTCTAGTTTAAAACCATTCTTGTATCTCACCTGAAAAGTGAAACCATGAGCTGCAGATGCCTTCCCAGCCCTTTGGAGCACACAGACCCCAGCCCTGTGCTGCTAATCCACCTACTCTGCCTGAGCACTGAGCAGATCCCAGGGAGACTTTCCATCTCCAGCAGGATTGCAGGCCACAGACCTCGTGTTCTCCGGGATGTGAGCAGAGTGTAATATTGATTGGAATGCTTACTGTAGTTATTTATTGCCTTCGTTAGCAGGGAAGAGATGAGAGACTATCACAGTGTATTAAGTTGTCCCAGAGACACCTGGATAGTAAATTATAAATAAACAGTCAACAGTGGAGTAGAACTGGTGGAAAGCTGGGATGGTCAATGTAAGGATCTACCAGCCAGGCTTTTAAAATCACTAATGTGCAGATTCAGCGTGGTTATTGCTTCCTCTGGCTGGTAATGCTGTTTTAAAGGACTTAAGTGACTGGAGACGTGGTTTGACTGAGCTGACTGAGGTCCATCTTGAGATGTCTCTTCTCTTTTGCACAGCCCTGAGACTTTGGATAGGTGTTTCAGCTGAGATAAACCCCCAAAACTGCTGTTTTGTTGTAAACATACATTTCTAAGGAAGGAAAGATTGAGCTAAAATGATAATATCCGTGGATTGATGATTGGTTGGAAAAGGGAGGTAAAAACCCGAGTAGAATAAGGGTAATTCCTTGTGCTTCTCATTTAATTTCCTTCCAGTTTAACACCAAATAAACCTTTGTTATCCCAAGGGAGATGAATGTGTGTGTGCTGGTATGGGATTGCAGCATTTCTAACTTCTCCTGGTTATCGTGGCTATCACAGTTAACTGTTGGAATCAATGATCTTACAGATCTTTTCTAACCTTAATGCTTCTATGGTTCACCCAGCACTCAGCTTTTACTGGAGCCTTTTGAACCCAGAACCTGCCCAGAGCTCGGTACTGCAGCTGTGGGGCCTTATTTTATAAGAAAAATGAGACTTACGTGGCCAAAGGGGCCTCAAAAAAAGCTCAGTGGCAGAAGGACTGGCTGAAGACAGCAGAATTGAAAGTGGCCAAACTTTTTTGGTTGCTTTTATTTGTATTAACGATAAAAAAACCCCAACAAACCTACAGTTCTGCTTTACTTGAAGCTGCCGTGACTCGTAACTGAGCCGTTCAGCACTGTGCTCACAGCCTAAACCACTGGAGATGGATTTAAAGCCATAAACCCTGTTGCTGCACTTGTATTTTTGTTTTAAATCCTGTTTGTGCAAGGCTGTTAATTTACACAGGGCTTTACAAACACAGATAAGACACTTTCCCTGCCCACATAACTCATTCTTAGAGGTTTGGGCTTCCTAAATTAATGCTTTGTCCAGGTATTAGGGCATCCCTTCCCTCTCTTTTGTATCCCTGTGAGCAACCCTTGAGCCAGAGCCTTTTTGTGGACAGACATTCCTTCACCCAAGGGAATTCTCATTCCCAGCTGGGCACTGGCTCTGTTTTTAGGGAGTAATTTTGGGGTGGAAAGTTCAACACCCAGGGTTGTAGGAGCAAGGCCAGGCTTTTATTAATCCCCCACTCCGTGTGTTTGTGCGTAAATAATACCTGAGTGGGACAAACGTTGGTTAAGACTTTGTGCACTTAACAATGACATTTCTTGGCATTTCCTCCTCGATTTGGGAAGGATCCTCTTTATGTTGGAAGCACGGGGAGTTCAGAGCATCGTAGGTTTCACCTCCATCCCACTGGATCAGGGATGGAGCTGAGGATTTCCTCCTGCTGGAGATTGCTAGTGGCGTGAAGCACTTCAGGCAGCCTGAAAAGCCTGAGAGTGTTTCCTGCAGGAGAGTGTTGTGTTCTCCTGGTGCCAAATGGGTCAAAATCTCTGCCGTGGTGGTGGCAAACTGTGGAGCTGGCAGGGGAAGGAATAAATCAGGGAACGTTCTGGGGAGATGATCGTTAACCAGCATTCATGTGTAAAACGGCGTCTAGACATTCAAACACTGCTAATAGCCTTTGATTAACCATTTTTGTTTTGTTCTTGCTCAGTGTGTTAATCACTGTGATTAAAATGCTTAGCCACCATGGAGCTAGGCGTTGGATAAATTAGGAAGTAAGCAAATCCAAACAGATGGGGCAGGGAAAATTAGTGTCTCTGGCAGGGCCAGCGTTAGACGAGGCAGGGCCAAGGAAGATTTAGGGGAGACCCTAAATTATCTAAGAAAAGCAAATCTGCCTTTGCAGCCTGCCTGCCAGATCTCCCCACCTTCCTGCTCCTGTAAAGCTTTGCCTCCTCAAGCCTTTTTTCTCTGCCTCTGGAACCCACTGCTGTCCTCACCTGGCCTGGCAGGTCCCAGGATGCTACAGCCAGGTTTGGAATCCAGTCTCTCCTTTGCACAAGGACATCCCAGCATCCTTGTGGGGTGGGTCCTGTGTCCCCTGCTGCAAATCCCTGCAGACAGGACCTGGGGAGAGGGATCAGCCACTCAATTCTGGCTCAAGAATGGCCCAGTTTCTAATTATTTGGGATTTTTTCCTTTTTTTACAGCAATAGCAAAGGAACGTTGGTGATGTTTAACCCCTCCACCACCAAACATGTGTGAGCACCATCCTTCAGTGGGACAATGACTGATTTAAACTGCTGGGCTTAAGGCTAAGTCCTTGTCTGCTGCAGATTTTCAAGGAAGAATGAGGGGCAGAAAGGGTGGGAAAGGCACCTTGCACTGCTTGTAAGATGAGGAGCCTTGTTAAGTGTCGAGATGCATCAAAATCAGCACCCAGTCATGTCATCTCGAAAGAGAAATCACGGATAAAACAGGTGAGCACAGGGGTTTCTCTGTGGTAGGTTTGGACAAAGCTGGAATTACCTGAAGCAGGGATCATCCGTGGAGGTGATGGGGAGACCACGCTCACAGCCCTCTCTGTTCCTCTTTCCCCTTCATCTTGTTTTCTGTGTAACTCGTTTTCTGGTAGAGCTGTGAAAAAAAAGAATGAAATGGGTAGTTTTGGTGACAGCAGGTTTTGGCCTCTTATGTGCTAGGATCTGTAGCTAGGATTTCCAATTTCCCTTCTAATCAAAAGGCTTCCTAAACCTTTCAGAAGTGCTCTCCTGGGATGACTGCACTCACAGAAAGGCAAAGTGCTTTGTTTCTGCTGGTGTCAGTCTCTTCAAAGGTACCTGAAACACAGCACAGCCACCAGCCCAGTCCTGCTGCTCTCAGAGCATCACAGGGCTGGGGATATCCAGAGCACAGCCCTTCCTCTTCCAAATGCTCCAGCCCTGAGTACGTGATGATCCTGGGATATTACAGTGTGAAAAGCTGGGAAGTCTTGGAGTTTCCTCGCTTGTGAGGAGTGCTGAATTTAATCTGAACCAGGGTTCGATCAGTGCCTGTGTGGGACTTCTCAGGTTAAGTTGAATTTTGTTCTTGTATTATTGTTGTGCCCTGATGGGTTTTTACTCATAATCACAAAATCACGAAATGGACAGAGTCCCCGGCAGAAATCACATGTTTAATAATGAGGGTACATTCCTGGCTCCTGGTACTCTTTTAAGACCCCAGGCAATACTAAAACTCCTTTAAAAATCAGTTCTCTGTTTGTTTGATTTTTTTTTTGTCTGTTTGTTTGGATTCTTTGCTTGTTTCTGCTTTTGTTTTAATTTCCTCGATTTACTGCTTTCCCTCCTGTCCTTATAAGATCATCCAAGGGAGGTTTAGGTTGAATATTAGGAACAGGTTCTTCCCCCAGAAGGTGGTTGGGCATGGAACAGGCTCCCCAGGGAATGGGCATGGCTCAAAAAGTGTTTGAACAACACTCTCAGCCTCAGGGTGGGATTGTTGGGTGTCTGTGCAGGGCCAGGAGTTGGACTCTGTGATCCTGATAGGTCCCTTCCAACTCAGTACATTTTATTATTCTACCTCTTTTTTAATATTTCTGATTTCCTTCATGACTAATCACAACAGTTTTCAAGCCTCATAAAAAAACTTCGTTGCCTGTGCCTCCTTCCTTCCTTTCTTACTTTCATCTCCCTTTTTTCCCCCCCTGGGGTCATAAGCCTATATGCAGGAAAGCACAGCTAGAGCAAAATAAAGATGTCTTTTATACCTGAAATATATAAGAAGCCCTCAGACTCAACACTGTGTCTAAATATACCTAAAAAAGTTGGGCTTATTCAGCGCTCCTCTAAGGCGATTGAGACATGTGAGTCTCCAGCTGAGTGTGTTAAGCTCTGCAGTGACCACACTTCCAAATATTTTATTTGCAGCGTGTTAAGGTTTTTTCAGCAAGTGCTCTATTGTTATTGCCGGGAAAATGCTGACATATATTTTATGTAGCACATCAGATGTGATCCAGGCTCGCTTTGCAGAGCTGAGTAGCATTGCTACGGCCAATTGTTCGACACAGCATTTTGCTGCGTCTCCTGACATGCTTAATAAAGATATTTTCATGATTCTGGAGGCAGCCTGAATGCCATTAACTGCTGGCTTTCTGAGGGAGCACAAATGCAGCTCCTAATGCCAGGCTCTGCAGGTTTGGCTCAGCAGCCATCAGGTACCACTCCAGAGCATGGGAAAATTGAAATAAAAAGCACCTGGGCTGGTTGGCGTCACCTGAGCTGCTGCTTTCTGTCCCGCAGATTGACCTCGTCCATGGATTAGGGTAAGGCAGAGCCGGGGGTGTTTTCCCAGGGATGGGGGTGGTTGGATATTTTGGCACACAGAAGACCTGGCAGAGGATGTAAGGAAAAGGTCTCTGTCAGGCTGTGTCAGGGTCCCTGTGATAGCCATGTGTTGTCTTGGCAGAGTCCAGAGCCTGTAGATGTGCTGACCTTGCAGCCAGAACAGGAATTAGTTATTCCAGTAGAGCTGGGCCTTGTCATCACTGGTTTATCTTGGATTTAGTGTTTTTTTCATTTATAATCCACAGTGGATATGTGGGGTGGGAGGAAAGAGGGAAACCTGCAGAGGAGTTGTACCTGGAGGTAAATCCTAGAGGGATGGAGCACCTCTCCCACGAGGATGGGATGAAAGGATTGGGATTGTTCATCCTGGAGTAGAGAAGGCTCTGGGGTGACCTTATTGACCCCTCAGCAGCTGAGAGGACCCCACAAGAAAGATGGAGAGAGGCTATTTACCACGGCCTGGAGGGACAGGACAGGGGGGAATGGTTTGAAAATAAAAGAGAGTAGGTTTAGAATGGATATTATGAAAAAAATCTCCCTGTGAGGGTGGGGAGGCCCTGGCACAGGTTGCCCAGAGAAGCTTTGGCTGCCCCTGGATCCCTGGAAGTGTTCCAGGCCAGGTTGGACTGGGCTTGGAGCAACCTGGGCTGGTGGAAGGTGTCCCTGCCCATGGCAGGGGGTGGAATGAGAGGATCTGTAAGGGTCCTTTCCAATCCAAACCCTTCTATAATTCCATGATTGATTCTCTGATACCTGGTTTTCCGTGTGGTTTTGGTGTGCTGGGAGAAAAGAGTCTGGTGGTTGTTTTAAGGGATGGCGTTGATTGGCACAGGGTGACTCAGGGTGTCTCTGATCACTTAGGAAAGTGCTGAACATCCCTGTGGGAAGGGAGCAGGCTCGCAGCACATCCCTCCCACAGAGCGAGTATCTGTTCCTCAGGCACATCCAGTTTTCTCCAACTTTTTTGTTTTTCTGCTCTGCGTGTAAAGCTGGGGAATTCTCACTAGAAGGAAGCAAAAATGTTCGTGTTTAGCTTTTGCCACCCTGAAGACTGCAGGAGAGGAAAGAAGACTCTTCTCTCATGATAGAGGTGTCCTTTTTGGCACTCTGAGCTTTAAAGAAAGCCAGAAGCACAGGAGGAGGATGGAGGCCAAGAGGAGGAGGTGGGATCTTCAGTGCTCCCTTCACAGATCCCAAGGATGCCCCAGTTTGGTGGAGAACCTGAAGCAGGGGGTGGCAGAGAGTTGATTTGCTGTTCTCCATGGATCTGAACAGCTTCTGAGCTGCTTAAAATAAGCACTTGGAAGGTATCATGTTCCTGTGGAGGTAAACGGTGAAGGAATCACGAGTTGGAGCGTGGGGAAGGATACTTGACAGAGCTGAGCCCAAGATTTGGGGCAGAGAGGGAGCTGGAATGGGAAAGTCCTGAAAGTGTCTGTACTGCAGCAGAGAAGCCAGAAGGAAGAGGGTGTTGTGGTCAAGAGAAATAAAAAGATGTCTAAAGTGTGCCAGTTTTATTGAGTTTTCCTCAAATTCTGCACAGCGGGGTGGCTAAGAAGAAGTAGTGATATTTATGAAGAAGAAGAAATAGAGGTTGTATTTATGCTACTCCTTAAAAAACTTTGGAGAAAACATGATTAGTGTTTTCCATAGTGATCTTCAGCTTCTTTTCTTGATATCCTGAATTATGAAATCAGAGCATTTGAATCATGAAAAAGCACAGCATAAAGCACTGGATAATTAAGCTCTTTTGAATTTTAGATTCAGATTGAATATTAGGAAGGAATTCTTTCCTTTGAGGGTGGGGAAACACTGGCAAAGGTTGCCCAGAGAAGCTGTGGCTGCCCCTGGATCCCTGGAGGTGTCCAAGGCCAGGCTGGACGGGGCTTGGAGCAACCTGGGATAGTGGAACCCATGACAGGAGTTGGAATGGGATGAGCTTTAAGGTCCCTTCCTATCCAAACCATTCTGTGAAATTATTTGATGCTTATTGTGGTGTTTTCTGTGTGTGCAGGAGACACAAAGCCTGTCCCTGTGGAATCTCACCCATTTCAGCCAGAGTTTGCAGTGCAGATTTTTCAAAACACAAATGGTTGCTGAGTCCCTGAAAACAGATGGGAGAGAAAATCCTATTACAGGTCCCATGGAGTAGAAGCTGCCACGTTTGTGGGAGTCCATCAGTGAGTTGACCAGGACACACCAGTTATTCCAGTCAACAAGGTGGGGATTGGTCAGAGGTTGGGCTCTGCAGTCTTGGAGTTCTTTCCCAACCGAAATGATTCTGTGATTATTTTTCACCGAGTTCATCACCCCTCTGCTCCTATTTCTGTCCATCTCCAAGGTCATTCCCCTTTTGCAAGTAAATCTTTGGGAGAAGCGATGCCACTGTCTGATCCCAGGGCTCTGCTTTTCCTCCTGCAGCTGCGGATCCCAGCTCAGACTCCCGGCACTAGGGGAGGGAGGGGGTGTGATAGATCTCCACGTGTTCCCTGGATCTATGGGAGCTCCGTGTGTTGGCCTGGTTACGGAGATTTTGTTCGATTGTGTTGGTTTAACTCAGTGGGAGGTTATTTGAGAAGGAAATGAAAGGCTCAATGAACAGTGAATGCTTGAAGAGGTGTTAAGAGGAAATTCCAGGCGTATAAGCTTTAGGTTCTTTTGTTTTAGGGTGGTTTTTTTTTTGCTGTCTTTTCAGCCAGCTGGGTTTTGAGCAGTGCAGGAGTAGGTCTGCAAGCACAGAGGAAAGGATAACTCCTGGAGGAGTGAGAGAATCCCAGGGAAGAGGAGTTAGCGCAGAGAGGACTTGGGAGTCAGAAGAGTTACGGATAGAAGGAGAGGAGATGGAAGGAAGGTATTTTTTATGATGAGGGTGGTGAAACACTGGATCCCTCAAAAAATTCACGGTCAGATTGGACAGAGCCCTGAGCAAGTTTGTGTCCCTGCCCATGCCAGGGGGGTTGGACACAGAGATCTTTCAAGTCCCCTCCCAACCCAGCCCATTCCATGGTTCTGTGCAGTTCTACCTGCCTCAGTTGCTGCAGAGGGTGATCTATGTCAGAACTGTCTGGTAGCGGGACAGGACTTTACAACAGGCAGGTTGTTCTCACCACGGGGAGAAGATAGTCTGTAAATCAGTTTTATCAGCAAGAAGGGTTTCTGGAGGGCAGAATTCAGCAGGACAGGTCACAGCCTGGGCTGTCACATCCTTGACCTTTGCTGGAGAGGGGAGAACTGCGGGCAGGTGGGGACAGCCAAGTGGGAATGAGAGCACTCAGAGAGGCACATAATGCTCTGTGTCACGATGTTGGGGACAAGCTCTTACACAGACAGAAATAATTAGGAAGCCTGGTCATCTTAAGTGAAAAAGGAAGAGGTTTTGTCCCTTTAGAAACTCTTTTTGTATCTTTCACTCTGCTTGTATTCTTAATTACCTGGACATTGGATCTATTTTGAATGTATTTTTCTAGAAAGGAGTATTTATATAGAAAAAAATCTCTTTGTATAAATGGGTGAGTGTAAAGTACTATAGAAACAGAGGACAAGATTGGCTGTTCTGAAATCCAGACTTTCCTGTTGAAAGTGATCACGTCAATTTTATCAGAAGCCGGATAGCTGTGAAGTAATGAGAGGGAGATTTGATTGCTGAAACAAATGTAATTTTCACAGCATTAAGATCTGGCCAAAACTTCATTCTGAGGCAGTAAATTTCATTCTTAATAGACAGCTCTGGTCTTCCCCATTTTGCTGTAGACACAGACTTGTTACTATTTAGGCCAAGTAGGTGCAAGAATAGCTCACCTACTTCTCACTGACGTGTAATTTCTGTCCAAGTTACAACAAAGCAGCTGCTTCCAAAACCCGTAATAATTATGGCTGCTGTTTTCTGCGTGCTTGGGATCAATATACTGGGACTGGTGTAAAACTGGAGAGCTCTACTCTGCTTTAAAATATTTGAGAACTGATCTACGCAACGTGGCAGAGGCTGAAAGTGGAAGGCTTTGTTGGAGGAGGTGTTAAAACGAAGTGTTGACATCTTTCTCCACATTTCACGCAGTTCACTTCTCAAAAACGGTCCCTTCTTAATTATCCCGTAGATTTATTCATCTTTCCCAAAGTTTGTTCACATGATTAGTGAAAGGTGGTTGCATGTGCCTATCTTCTGCTCTCAGCAGGATGCTGGATTGCCCTTGCACTGAGCATCCTTCTGTATCCCTCATATAATTCTCCAGTTCTTGAGCATTCCCTGCTTAACATTTCTGCCTGGGTACGTGTGGGTTTTACAATTAATATCCCAGCTGAAGTATACTGGGAGATCAGATGATTTATAAAAAGGAGGATAAAAGTCTCCTTTCGTGAAAATAAATCTTGTGAAACCACGTCTGTAACCTTTTAAGTGAGCAGGAGTACTTCTGGGGAGATGGATTCTGTGAAATTACACTGTTAGAGACAGAGGGGAGTCTCTCTCTTGGCTTCAGGGCACTAAAACTCGGCCCCTGGTCTTGCCACCATCTAAGAGAGAACCTGATGGGTCAAGAGCCAGCACATGATTCCAAGCCCATGGTGTGACAGAGTTGGGCTGGGTTTAGTACAGGATTGTTTTGCCAGGGACTGAACTGAAGCGCTCAGAGGGACCCTGAGGGTGGACATTGGTCCAGCATCTCATGACAACCCTGAAGTGGCAACTTAGAACCCAAGGGAGGCAGCCAGCCCATCTGCAGAGGAGAAGGCAGACCCTGGTTCAGTGCTGGTCACACTGCAGAGTCTCCAGAGTGGTTTTGCCAGGGCAAGGTTTGGCACGGGAGCAGCATCCCCTGGGACCAGCCGTCCTTTCTTCAGTGTTGGCGTGTCCCATCTGTGGCAGCTGCTGCCTCGGGTCCTGCCCCCAAAGTTCCCAACCAGCAGGGAGCGAGGCCGGGGTGCAACGGTGCTGCTTTGTCAGCAGAGCAGATTTGGGTGAGGTTCAGCCACAGCAGCTGTTCCAGGGCAGAGCAGGTGGGAAATACCAAACCTTGCATTGCTTGAGGAGAGATGTTCTCGCTCTGCTCACCCAGGAGTTTATCAAGAGGAATCACAGAATGTCCTGAGCTGCAAGGGACCCACCGGGAGTCCTAAACAGATACCCCAACAATCCCACCCAATGCCTGAGAGCATTGTCCAAACACTCCTTGAGCTCTGGCAGCCTTGGGGCTTTTTGGAGTTGCAGGGGAGAAGTCTTGATGTGATTTGATGATTCCAAATAGGTTAAAAAGCATTTGTGCCTTAGCACAGGAGCAAGTCAGGAACAAATTCTTCCAGCTCCTCTTCCAGGCTGCAGGGCAGTGTCTGGTAATTGTCCTCCACAGAGGGAAGTAGAAGGAGTGGGTTAATGGACTGGTCCCTTTGCCATCTCCTGAAGAGTTTTTGTGCCTTACCAAGGCAGCACATCTTCCAAAGTGGGTGACTGGTCTAAAATTGTAGGATCACAGGCAGGGACACCTTCCACTATCCCAGGTTGCTCCAAGCCCCATCCAACCTGGCTCTGGACACTTCCAGGGATGGAGCAGCCACAGCTTCTCTGGGCAACCTGTGCCAGGGCCTCACCACCCTCACAGGGAGGAATTTCTTCCTAAAATATCTAATCTAAACCTCCCCCCTTTCAGTTTGTTTATCTGATGGATTAATGACCCAAGGAAATGCATCAATTAGACTGAAAAGTGTTCCCATATCACCTCGTCCCCAATGTCATTTAGGTGAAGAATTGATGGGAGCAATAATAGGAGGAGTTTTTAGGCCAAAGTATTGAAAAGCAACATTTGGACTGAGATCAGGGGAAAAAATTGCAGAAATTGAGGTAAATAGTTCTATGAAGAGAAAGAATGACCAGTAGAGCTTTGTAGTCTTGTGTGTTGGTGCATTTTCCATTATTCCAATAAAGTTCCCAGCTCAGCCCAGCTCACCAGCTGATGTCCAGGTTCTGCTGTTACCCTTGGCTGTGGGAATTCACAGCTACATTTCTCCTCAGGAGACAAAAACCAAAGCAAGGCAGCTCCGTGCTGGTGACAGCATGAACGTGCTCATTGAAAGCTTCGTTTAATGTTTATAAACATCAGGGATGACAGAAGTGTTGTAACTTCAGCATTTAGCGATTTTTATTTTTGTTTTTAATAAAACGCCGTTAAGGCACTTTGAGGCTGCTGAAACAGCGAAGCAAACATTTGTAAGTTTGTAGGAAATCTGTGTCACGCTTCTCAAGTCTATAGCTGTGGGTAGGAGGAGAAGTGTCAACTTATCTCCAGGAACTAAAACATCCTGATTGTATCACATAGAATCAGCCTCTCAAATTCATTCCTGCGCGGAGAAACCCAGTCACATAAAATCGGCCAGTTTTGAGGAAGGACTTTGAAGCTTTGTGACCACTGGCATTTGTGTCAAGCCAGGGTTATTTACAGGCTGCTGTGAAGGGGTTTAACTAATCACTGGCAGCATTATCCAGTTTTTCATGCTCGGAGAGAAGAACTATCAAAGCCCTGAGTTTTGAGTGGGGTCGAAGAGGTTTTTCACTTTGAGGCATCGTGCTGCGACCTCTGCTAGAGGCAGAACGAGGGAGTGGGTTCATTTTGCATTCAGTATGCAAAAAAAAGCAATATTCAGGAGGTAGAAGCAGAGTCTGGCTACAAGGGTGGAGGTTAAAACATCGTCCAGGCATGTTGGGTTCGTGTTAGGAAAGCCAGAACTCACCTAGAGTTGATACCTGCACGGGGATGTCAAGAACAGCAAGATTTAAAGGTTGTGTGGATGTGGCAGTTGGGGACATGGGTCAGTGGTGGGCTTGGCAGTGCTGGGGGAAGGGTTGGACTTGATAATCTCAGAGGGCTTTTCCAGCCTAAATGGTTCCATGATCCTCTACTCGGGTGCTTTGGCCTCTGCCATGAGCAAAGGGGTGTGAGACACAGAGGAACATCAGCAGGGGGATAAGGGTTGGGTCAGGGATCACCTGCAAGTCCATGAGACCTGATGGGTTCCACAGGGCACTGAGAGGTGGCTGGTGTCAAAGCAAGGCCACTCTGAAAATTCATGGAGATGATGGGAAAATGGTAAAATATTGCCCCCATCTTCCTAAGACTACACAAGGATAATCCAAGGAACTGCAGGGCAGTCAGCTCCATTTTAACCCCTGAAGGAATCGTGGGGTGAGTCTTCTTGAACAAATTTCTGGGCATGTGCAGGGAAAGAAAGAGTTCCCCAGGAGCAGAGCCCAACCTCCCCCAGCTGCCCCTCCTGTCAGGGAGTTGTGCAGAGCCAGAAGGTCCCCCCTGAGCCTCCTTTTCTCCAGGCTGAGCCCCTTTCCCAGCTCCCTCAGCTGCTCCTGGTGCTCCAGCCCCTTCCCCAGCTCTGTTCCCTTCCCAGCACAAGGGAAGCCACCAGCAGCTCAGGCTCTTGAAACAGGAGCCCGACCACAAGAGGGAAGTGACCTGACCCCCTTTGCTGGTCATACACAAAATCCCACATCCAGTTTTGTGCCTCACAAGAACTTCTCTGAACCAGAGGGGATTCACCAGCAAGCCGACAGCATGGGGTGTTTTGAGACAAAAAGTATTTACATATGCTGTAATATATTTTCAGTAAGATCTTTCTTGCTGTGATAAAAATGAGGTAGATACGGTGTCTCTGTGTATCATGATGTTGTCATGAGTGGTAGCCAGAGTAAGAACTGAGCCCGTAGACAACTCCCCCTTCCCAGAGTGATCCGAGGGGATTTTTCACTGCGGAGTTCAGGCTGAGAACGAGAAGCATGTGTTCTCCCCGAGCAGAGCTGGCTCTGTTGGCAAAACTGTTACCAAACATCTCACAAAACTACAGAGTGGGTTGAACTTCCCAGGTTTTACATTTGTAAGGAAAGGCAGTCAAGTATTTTTTTTTTCTTCCCCACTAGCAACAGATTGCACCGAATCCGAATTAGGTGGCTGCCATCTGCTTTCACACAGGCTTGGAAAACAGGCCAGCCCTCCTCAGCATGGGTGGGGAGGGTGCTGGGGAGTGTTTACAACTCTGTGTTTACGGGATTTGGGATTAATGTGCTGTTTTCTTTTTCTGAGACAGAGTAAAATTAAATTAGGCTTTGAGCAAAGCACTGAGCGCCACTCGCTTTCAGCACCGCAGTGTAATTTAGAAAAACGAGCTGCTCAGATCATTATCTACCAAAATATTCTGACCTCACCCAATCCAGTTTGGTAGCATCAGCCTGGGATGTGCATTTTGACATTTTCTCTGCTTTCAATGCACTATAACAGACTCAGGTGATACATTCTGGAGTCTCAGTGGTGAAGCAGAATCGCTCAGATTTTTGGGGGAAAAAGGAGAACAAGGTTTTATGGACTGTAAGGTTGGATAACTGTGATTTTCAGAGCAGGATGTCCGTGTCATCATCCCTGGAAATGTTAAAAAAATGTGTAGATGTGGCTGTGGTGAACATGGTGGTGGTGCTGGGTTGGTGGTTGGACATGGTGATCTCCGAGGTCTTTTCCAGCCGGGCTCTGTGATTCCATGATTTTATGATTCTGTGACTCAGATACCCCAGAGTCAATAAATCACAGGGTTACTTGACCTTGCCTCTCATCAGGGCAGGCTGTGTCTGAGCCATGCAGGTACATCTTCCAATCTTAGTCTTATTTGTTTAAAAAATGTGAAAAATGGACAATATGGAAAAATGATATTAACACTGAAGTCAGGGTCAGCCAGGTCCTGGAGCAAAAACCTTTGGGAAGACACCAGGGCTTGTGCCAGGCTTCTCCTGCCCTGGTGTCCTGCATCCCTGGCAGCCCCTTCTTGTTGGGCTTCTGGAGGTGACACTGAGCTACCAGGGGTGAATTTTTGGGTGGTGACCCCTTTCAGTGCAGACAACTGAAGGTGTCACTCATTGCAGAGTGCCTTGGGAAGCCAGGGGAAAAACAGGCCTGAATTCCAGCGGTGTGACCCACGATGGATAAGGATAGTCCTGTGAGGAGCAGTTCCTCGCCTGGTTATTCCACTTGGCTTGGGTGATTTAACCGATTTCCCGTGATTTCACGCACAGGGGCTCGGCTTAAGCTTTTCTCAGCTGTGGGGATGAATCAAAGAGCTCCATGGCAGCAGGTGGGCTGGAGAGAGATTTTGGTACCAGCAAAGGTGCAGACACAGTAAAAGAAATTTTTGGATGTTTCATTTATTGGGCATTTCCATGCCTGGTTTTAGTGTCTGATGTGACACTGCAGTTCCCAGGTGCTGTTCAGAGGAGAGCTGAGCAGCTCCAGCACACATTGAAAGCAGCATTTGCACAAGGCACGAGACCACAAAACATCTGTACTTGGGTTTGCTTTCGTTTTTAACTTGAAATCTTCAGCTGCATCGGCCTTTCCACTACAGCTCATTTACGCTGCTGTTGGAGGAGTATAATTTATTCTGTTTACACTGCCAGGGTGGTTTTAAGTGGGAAGTGAGAATCAGACCTTCAATTTTCTGGTGGTTTCTTTGTGTTTTGATGACAGATGAACAGCTGGAGATGCAGTAGCCTTTAACCAACCCCCGGAGCATCCCTTCATTGCTGTTAATTCACAGCAGAGACCTGTTGCGAATAAGTCATGGGAGGATAAAGCAAAGCAAAGCTCGTTGTGTCTCAGAGCTGCTTTGTTCTTTCGTTTGATAATTATAGTTTTGGTTTTAATTATTTAAGCCGTTGCATTCTGCGTTCTGTCACCCTGGGATTGTGCACTGCTGTGGATGGGACAGCTCAGGAACAGAGAGAGGGATTCCTGCTCAGAACACACTCGGATTTACTTGTGTGACCTTTGGACACGAAGCAGGGTTGATAAATCTCTGCTGACAAGCAGAGAGGCATCACCACTTGGAATTTGCAAATGTGGAACAGCAGCAATTAGGGAAGAGTGAGTTTGTATTGCCAGAGCTAGGAATTTATTTAAGGGAAGATGGATTCGGTGTGAGGTGCTGATGAAGAACGTTTTGTTTTTGCCTGGTTCCTGAAAAGCGCTTTTTAATAAATTGCTGATCTTTGGAGACCTGTGAGAAATACCACGGATTGCCTTTTATCAGCCTATAATGTGCTTTCATCACTCCAGAGAAGGATGTGAGAGTGATACTGAGTCGGTCCCTGGAGAAAGGCAGGAGACGCCGCTGACGGCTCCGGAGTTACAGCTGCAGCGAGTCTCCGTTGAAATGGAGCTTAAATTTCCTCGTTAGCACAAATATCCCTCTAACCTTATCACCAAAGTGCTGCTGCTCGTTTCTCACACACAGAATTACTCTTCTGTAATGCTACAAGTAATTTACCTCGGTAATACTGAGTCAAAAACAACTCCTGTCTGAGCTGTTATGATTTATTGCTTCTCGAGGCTCTTAAGATTGAAATGGCTTTTCCAGCCTCGAAACTCCAAAATGCCTAAATATTATACTCTGCATTTACTACGAGGCAAACTCTGTGTGGATTTGATGGCATTGAGATAATCAAGATGAGATGCTGCATGGCCATTTTGCAAACATTTTCTGAGAATAACATCAAAAAGTAACCAGATGTTAAAAGTGTTGTAACTCTGCTGCATTTCTTGAAATCACAGAATGGTTTGGGTTGGAAGGGACCTTAAAGCTCATTTTGTTCCAACCTCCTGCCATGGGCAGGGACACCTTCCACTATCCCAGGTTGTTCCAAGCCCCTGTCAGCTCAGCACACCCCATGCTTTGCCCACCCTGTGACCTGCCAGCTCTGGAGTTCACCACTGCACACCCATATTTTATTTTAATATTTCAATTTCTATGGCTGAGTGGAGCTGAACTGCAGTTTGCCTCCGAGGCCAGTTTGTTCCCCTCCTCCTTCCAGTGCCTAGCTTAGCGGGCTTTAAAAACTGCTGACAGTTGTTTTAAGGGCTGATTTTCGGGTCGGGCCTTTCGAAAGCACAGCAGGGGGAAGATATTGTTGGAAACCGGGAGAACAGAAGGGTTTGCTGTGGCTCCAGGCTGGAGGAAAGGGTGCTCCACTGCTGGAGAATAACACTCTCACTTTGAGGTGCTTCTCCTGCCCCTCCTGTGAAGGCACTCCAGCCACCAGGATGAGGGGTGTTACTGGGAGAAAAATGGGAGAGCTTTGTATTAGGGCTGGGACCAAAAGTCATACAATCACAGAATGGTTGGGGTTGGAAGGGATCTTAAAGATCATCTCATTCCAACCCCCTGGGATGGGCAGGGATACCTCCCACTAGCCCAGGTTGCTCCAAGCCCCATCCAGCCTGGCCTTGGGCACTTCCAGGGATCCAGGGGCAGCCACAGCTTCTCTGGGCACCCTGTGCCAGGGCCTCCCCACCCTCAAAGGGAAGAATTTCTTCCTAAAATCTCTAATCTAAACCTACTCTCCTTCAGTTTAAGCCATTCCCTGTGTCCTGTCCCTCCAGCCCTTGTCCCAAGTCCCTCTCCAGCTCTCCTGGAGCCCCTTTAGGCTCTGGAAGGGGCTCTGAGGTGTCCCTGGAGCCTTCTCTTCTCCAGGTGAACACCCCCAGCTCTCCTGTCACAGAGGAGCCCCAGCCCTCTGAAGTGGCTCGCTTAAAGGGTCACTAAAAAACCCCGGATGGGGGAGCAAATGAAGGATAGAACTTCTGTCAGGTGCTTTTGGGCCCGATGTGGATACACCGCAGCAGGGATTTATTTTTGCCAGCCGGGTGTAAAAGCAGGAGGTGTGTGAGCACCGATCATTTAGGTGAGCGCATTACAAACACCCCCCTAATTTAGCACATGCTAAAATAGCCTCAGCCCGTTAAATGCATGGTATTGCTGAGAGTCTTTATGTTTGAGCACACTGCAAAAGCAGTGGGTTCTCTTGCTGGAGAGCCTGAACAAAGGAGGGCAGTTACGTGCTCAGAGTCGAACAAAAATACCTTGGAGTAGCAGTGAATGGCGTGCCTGGGAAAAGGAGGGCAAGTGCTCTGCCTTTGTGGTCTGCAGCCCTGTCCTCACGAGGTCGAGGTCGGGTCAAGCAAGTTTGGCTGGCACACGGAGGCACCTCAGGTACAGCTTTTTAGAAGGGCACAAAGTGAAAAATGAGCGAGCAGAATGATTCACCCGGCTCTGCCTGGCAAGCAGGACCAGGGCCCTCTGTGTGAGGACAGAGGCAGCTTTGGGTTTGATTTTGGCAACCACAAAAAGGTAAAGAAACATTTGGTTGGTGGCTTTGGAGGTCAAAACCAGCGTGGCTGAGTGTGGCCTCACTCCTCATCTCACAGCACATAGGCTCTGCTTGTGTTCTGTTGGGGGATTTCCCTGCATCCCACACAAAACTTGAATATTCTGAGACCCTGGACCGCTTCCATCCCTTGGCATCGTAACATTGCAACAAGCACCAATTTTCTTGTTTTTCTCCCGTGCAATTGAAGAGTCGAAATCTGTGATGAATATATTAACATTCATTGAATTATAGAACAGATATTTAGCATTTTTCCTGAAGGATCCTAAAATGCTTTGCAGACACTTTCATGTATTGCTACACAAATGCAGCCACTTTTGCTTCATGCTTAGATTTAATTCGAGATGAAGGGAGAGAATTTGCTCTGTTATATCACAGAATCACAGAATGGTTTGGGTTGGAAGGGGCCTTAAAACTCATTCCAAATCCTGCCTCGGCCAGGGAGCTTTCTGCTATCCCAGGTTGCTCCAAACCCCGTCCAACCTGGCCTTGGACACTTCCAGGGATCCAGGGGCAGCCACAGCTTCTCTGGGCACCCTGTGCCAGGGCCTCACCACCCTCACAGGGCAGAATTTTTTCATAATATCCCATCTAAACCTACACTCTTCAGCGTGTTTTTTACAGAAGGACACGTGATTATGAGCAGAGAATTTTGTTGCATAAACCCAGCTTACAAGTGCACCCAATGCCCCTCTTACACTTCTGGTGGCCTCAGGCACAGAGGCAACATCTCATGAGCTTGGCTGTATCCTTGGTCCAGCTGCACCTTTGGAATTTGGGGAGGTGCAAGACCAGGTCCACATCTCTTTCTGAACCAGCTGGGTGCCCCACTGTGCGTTGCTGTGTGTTTGCATCCTCCTTTTCTCCTGAAATGAAAAACCCTCCCAATATTCAGGGTGAAAGGTGATAAAATATTCATCTATTCTGAGGCTCGTTAAGGCAGGGGAATTGAGTGGGCGCTTCCTCCACTCTCACAGCTCTGTCTCACTCCCGAGCCAAGATTCATTGCCATGGGAAGTGCTTTGTGCTCTTCCCTCATGGATGTCGGGGCTGTGAGGAGTCCCTGTAGCTCAGCTCTCCTGGACAGCAGCTCCTGCCTTCCCTCACCTCTTCCCAGGGCTGGCTTTGCCCACTGCTGCTCCTGTTGCTCCAGCCCTGAGCAGGGATTGTTAATCAAGGCCGTAATCAGCCTCTTGTAGGTCTTTTGTGTCCCAAACTGCTGCTCCCTGCTTTCCTCTTCCTGGGATTTTTTCCCTCTCTCCAGCAAAGCTTCATCCATTTGAAAGTTTCATCTTCCCCTATTTTTTGTGATCTATTTGTGCATTTTTTTTCTCTTTTGTAATCAAAACAATCTCCAAGCCCTGCCAGGATCAGGATCTCTCTGGGTGATTTCAAATGCGTTGTGAGACAGACGTGGATCTGAAGAGACCTAACTTAGAACATGCACACTCAGTGGAAACCTTTCAAATTCAAAAACTGCTTACAGTGTCCATACTGGATGTTAAAGAGGCTGGATTCCAGGCTGGAAAGGGTCAAAACTCACTTTTAGAGGCTTGGAGCTGCTGAAATTGCTCTCGGACTGCACAGCCATTAGGAGGGTGGCAGCTCTGGAGAGCCTGGCACAGGGTGCTCAGAGAAGCTGTGGCTGCCCCTGGATCCCTGGAAGTGTCCAAGGCCAGGATGGACGGGGCTTGCAGCAACCTGGGACAGTGGAAGGTGTCCCTGCCCATGGCAGGGGGTGACACTGGATGGGCTTTGAGGTCCCTTCCAACCCAAACTATTCTGACATTCCGTGATTGGTGGCAGAGTGAGCTCCTGGCTGCAATTAAAGGAGAGTGAGACTTAAAAATAACCAGAGGCAGAAGGGTAAAATTCAAGTTTGTGATACCCCAGGAGGTTTGAGATAACCCTTAAGCTTCCTGATGGATGCCGTGTCTCCTGCAGCTCATATGGAAGGGTTGCAGAGGTGTCCAGGGAGAAGAAGGCCATAAAGGAGCTGGAGCATGGTGCCAGCAGTAGGCTAATAATTCACTAGTTTTTAGTATCAAATGTCACTTATTTTGCAGGCTGCTGCACTTCATGAGAGCTGCCATCGAGCAATCCCAGTTTTCTTCACAGCTCCCAAATTTTGCAAACACTGTCACTACAAAAGGCAGAGCTACTGGAAAGGTTTCTTCCCAAAGTCGCTGTGTGGGAGTTAATTAACATTTAAGGACTTGGGCTCATCTCGTTTGGGCTGATCTTGTCCGAGTGTGAGACAGGGGCTCAGATGCTGATGGGGTGGTGCTGATGTGTCACTTGAGAGCAGAAATGCTGCTTCAATGTCCTGTGCCTGGGACATGGTGACTTTCAAGAGGGTTTTAAGTGTTCACAGCCCTTACTGAGCTTTTTTGGGGGGACAGTTTGGATGCTTTCATGTCACCATTTCATCGAAGAGCATTGTAATTATTAACATCCAGTTCGGACACCTAAAGGAAGCATTGCTTTGAGGCTGGAATTTGTGGAGACAGATGGGTGAACTGCTGAAGAAAATCAGAGGTCAGCTGGTTAAGCCTTATTTTTTGAATAGCCTTGTTGGGGTTAGAGAGCGCTTTCTTAAAGCGTATTTACTGCATAATCTGTGCAGATGAGTGTAAGAGAGCCTTTGAAGGAATTAGTGAAATTCAGCTGAGACTGCTTTGCATTCAGGCTGTAGAGAGCTGCTGAAAAACCCAAATGTCTGAGGGATCCTCCTCGGGTGACCCTAAAAACACATTTAAACGTCCTTTTCCACCTGCCAGACTGATCTGTGACCTCACCGTGCCCTGACAAAGTGGAGTTCTCAGGAAATGTGCTCCAGGTTTTAAGAGGGGGGAGTTAAGATCACTTGTGCTCCAGAAGAGTGATAGGAAAATGCTGACACTCCTCATTTTTTGAAGGAAAAAATCCATATGCCACAGCCTTGTGTGAACAAATGTGGTGTCTGGGCCGGATGGACAGAGTTAGCTGGGCAGTGATGAGTCTGCTCACAGGAAGAATCTTCATCAAAACGTGAAGTGATAGAAGCTGGAGAAATCAGACTGGAAAAATTGCTATTTATTGGGAGTGTTCCCACAGCTAATGCTGGGATCACGATCCTCTTAATGTGTCGGTGACGTGGAGTGCAGTGTCCCACCCAGCAGGGCAGCACTTAGAGTCTGTCTGTCTGGAAAATCCTGTGGCATCTGTGACAGAGCCACAGAGGTGCTGATTTACTCCTTACCTCTCCTGGGTAGGAGCAAATGGCAAATTATTCGGGGCTTGGTGCGGTAGCTTGTGCTGCACTGAGGAAAATCTTCCTTGAGGAAGAGGTTTCAGGTTTTAGGTGTCAGGACAGGCTTAGAAGGATCAATTTCAGCAGCTGCTGGTGCCTCCGAGGCTTCCTCTCCTCTCTAAGGTGATGTGGGAGACGTTTTTTTTCATTCCTCACCTGTGGAATACTCGTAAAGCTTAAGAAAGAATTTAAACTGTGCTGGTGCAGTTTGGGACAGCTGTGTGGATCTGTGCAAGGGGCTGAATCATCTCCTGAAGAAAGCAAATGAACAGGAAGGATTTAACCTGGTGTTCCTCTAAGAGTGGTGCTGCCAGAGGTGCTCAGAAGCAGTGGGTGCAGCAGGGTCTGTTGGAAGCAGGCAGACCTGCACAGCAGCTGTCCTGTGGCTCAGGGGGAAGCTGCACAGTCGTCCCCATCGCCGGCTCCAGAGCAAATCTGACAGACCTGCCCTTGTTTATTTTCCCAACATAAGGATGGACACATCTCCATGGAGCCAGGCTGGGAGCACTGGGGGTGTTCAGCCTGGAAGGAGAAGGATCCGGAGAGACCTCAGAGTCCCTTCCAGAGCCTAAAGGGGCTCCAGGAGAGCTGGAGAGGGACTTGGGACAAGGGATGGAGGGACAGGACACAGGGAATGGCTTAAACTGAAGGAGAGTAGGTTTAGATTAGAGATTTTAGGAAGAAATTCTTCCCTGTGCGGGTGGGGAGGCCCTGGCAACAGGGTGCCCAGAGAAGCTGTGGCTGCCCCTGGATCCCTGGAAGTGTCCAAGGCCAGGTTGGACGGGGCTTGGAGCAACCTGGGCTAGTGGGAGGTGTCCCTGGCCATGGCAGGGGGTGGCACTGGATGATCTTCAAGGTCCCTTCCACCCCAAACCATTCTGGGATTCCAGATGTGACAGGAGTGCTGTGGGCACCACTTCAGGGACATTCACATTGTTTTAACCTCCAAGAGCAGTGTCCCTGCTGAGCACTCCTGAAAAGCTTCAGGAAGCAGAAGCAGAGACTCTGTGATCAGCCAGAGGAAGACACAGCACTCTGCATCCATCATCTGTACACTTTGTCTCAGGGTTTCTGGGCCATTTGTGGCCCCGGTTGTTTTCCCCTGCTGCCAGATTTAAACTCTCCAGCCTCTGGAGCAGTGGATAATCTGGCCTGTGCACGGAGTTACGAGGTCAGGAGGAAACCAGAGCTGCCAGCAGGACTCGAGCAGTTTTTAGTTGTGGATCCTCCAACCTCAGAGCGTTGTCCTGTTGCAGGAGGTGCGTTCCTGTTTTCTCTGACATCCTCCACTGCTGGCTCAATCCAGGGACACATTTGCAGAGCATTCCTGTTCTAATAGGCCATCCTGAAGAGCTGTGTTTCCCTCAATGTTCTCAAGACAGATTTCTTTATTCTGAATCCTCATAATATGAGTGATCAAAAAATGACACAAACACCAAGTGCCGGTTTGTGGTTACTGGTTGTTATCCTGAAATTCCTTGCTGGGATACTGCTGCTGGATCCCACTCTGAAAAATGCTCTAATGCCAACAGTGAACAGCTAATTTTGTCCTTTTTAATCTTAATTTAGAATTTCAAAGGGCTCTCCCTTGACCTCACGAGTTTAGGGGAAGCTCTGTAGATGAGTGTTCACCTGTTTTCCCTGTCACTGTTCCCAACTCAGGTTTATCAGCAATCTTTCCCAGATTTTCATTGAAAGAACCCATGCCCTAGTGTATAATATTCTAGTTAAATCCAGCTGAATTAATGTGTTTTCTGATTTCTCATGCACAATTTTGGTACCTAGAAGAGAACAGGAGGACAGCCTCCCCCCAAAAGGAGTGGTCATGCCATGAGAAGAAATAGGAGTACAGATCACACTTACAGTTTCACTTCTGAAGCACCAATCTGTGTTGATGGAATTGGTCTGTAACTGCTCCCCAAGGCACACTTTGAGCTTTTAATGGAGCCACTGGACATAAATAAATGCTTTAAGCAGTTGAGCTGGAAGTGTGGATCCTCACCTTTCCCCTTTTCCCTCCTCTGTCTCCGTTCCTGCCTCCTGCCTGGCACTGTAATGATTTGAAGGGGTTTGTATCTATTTCCACGTGGCTGCCTTGGAGATCTTTTCGACCAACTTCCCTCTGGACTCTCTACAACCATTAAAAGATGTTTGAAATTACTCAACCTCAACAGTACTTGAAATTGAGCCATGTTCTGTTGTGTCAACAAAGTGCTGCAAGTGCTGATTGTAGAGGCCGGAATAAAGGTTTCCAGCTCTGGTGCTGCTGCCCACAAAATTCCCTTATTAAGTGATGTTTCCCCACCTGGGAGCTCAGATGTGCTGCTCCGGTTGCTTATTTGTCCATCTTCCTTTATTTTATTTAGATTCTATAATCAATGAACAGGTTGAAACAGTTCTGCTGTAAGACTTCCACCCCCTGCCATGGGCAGGGACACCTTTCACTATCCCAGGTTGCTCCAAGCCCCGTCCAGCCTGGCCTTGGACACTTCCAGGGATCCAGGGGCAGCCACAGCTTCTCTGGGCACCCTGTGCCAGGGCCTCCCCACCCTCACAGGGGAGAATTTCCTCCTAATGTCCCATCTAAATCTCTCCTCTGTCTCCCCTTTGTCCTATCACTTACCAGCCCATGTATGAAGTCACTCTCTCGTTCCTTCCCTGCTTGTTTTCCTTTGTGTGCTTGGATGTACTCAGAAATGATTTGGGGAAGAATTAAGGGCTTTGTGGGTTATTGGAAATTTGTGATATTACTTGGAGTCTGAATAATTTCACTGCCTACTTGGCAGTGCTGTGTTTTTTACTGGAGCAGAATGTTTCAGAGGGGAAAGAGTATTTCATCTTCACTCTTGTGTTGCCCATGAAATACATGGGGAAGGAACAGTGAAATGTGATTTGTCCAGTTTTGGTCTCACATGGTGTCTTCCCAGACCTCTGCTCTGGGGCCAGGCTGGGAGAGCTGGGAATGTCCAGCCTGGAGAAGAGAAGGATCCAGGGAGACCTCAGAGCCCCTTCCAGTGCCTAAAGGGGCTCCAGGAGAGCTGGAGAGGGACTTGGGACAAGGGCTGGAGGGACAGGACACAGGGAATGGCTTCCCTCTGCCAGAGGGCAGGGATGGATGGGATATTGGGAAGGAATTGTTGGCTGTGAGGGTGGGGAGGCCCTGGCACAGGTTGCCCAGAGAAGCTGTGGCTGCCCCTGGATCCCTGGAAGTGTCCAAGGCCAGGTTGGACGGGGCTTGGAGCAACCTGGGCTAGTGGAAGGTGTCCCTGCCCATGGCAGGAGGCAGAATGATGTGATCTTTAGGGTCCCTTCCAACCCAAACCATTCTGTGATGATTCTGCAATCGTTGATAGGCTGGTTGCTGTCCAGGTCATGTGGAGAAGTGAGTCAAACTGAAAACCTTTATTTTGGGAACACTGCATTTCAGTGGGTGCAGCACAGTCTCTGTGTCTTTTCTGGCTCAGGGCTTCCTCTTTCCTGCAGCAGCTTTGATATTTTGCAGTAAATGCCTGGTCACAGCCCACTGTCATCTGGTGTTTGAGGGCATCCTTTAAGCAGAGGTGAGGATTGAGTTTATTTTTCAGTTCAAAGAGTGTCTCTGCACTCAGTGAACAATGAGCTCTGCTGGTGCTGGATCAGACGTCGAAAAAACTCTCTCTCTGCTGGTCCCACCTCACAGTGAAAGCAGCTGATTTCCCTCTGTGTCTGAGGTCAAAACAAGCAAAATATTTCAAGGGCCTGTGATTTCACAGTCAAGTCCTGTGACAGCACTGGAGCCGCAGATTCCAGAGGGGGTGATTTTGTTGTCTTCCAGCTGGGATATCGCAGGAGCAGTGCTGTGAGTGCCAGACCTAACGAAGCCTGGTGTCCCAGGGCTTGTGTCACAGTCAGCTGCTCTGGGGCCCAGGGGGGATTGCAGAGGTTTGGTGGAAGGTTTGTGTGCCATTTACAGCACTCTGTTCTGTGCAGATGCTCTGATGCCTGAGAAGGGAGAGGTTCACGCTGTCCTATCCCCAGGGATGAGCGTAGAGGAGGATCCAGCACCCCCATTCGGCATCAGGGTGAACTTGTGTGGCATTTTAAGCCTTTTTTGTTCAATGGGAATTCAGGGCCTAGAAATTTAAGTCGTATGAGCGCTGGCTAAGGGAGCTGGGGGGGCTCAGCCTGGAGAAAAGGAGGCTTGGGGGGACCTTCTTTGGGGAGGAGACACCCCAAAGGTTCCTGTTTCTCCTAACACTTTGTTGAGGGAGGAGAGAGACTGGAAACCCCAGAGGATGTGTGGATGTGGGAAGCTGAATGAAAGCGACATCTAAGGAGGACTGAAAACAGTGGGTTTCAAGTGAGAACGTGGGAAGGGATGCTGGCTTGGCTTTGTGAGGAGGTTGTAAGTCTTAAATATTCGAGTTCCCAGAAGATGTTTGAGGATAAAATAATAAGGGGAAAGAAGAGCATGGCAAATACCTGGTACCACTGGCTTCTGAGCACAGGCCCAGTGTCCCAGTGTCCCAGGGGAGATGATTCCTGCTGAAAGGGGGGAAGTTTGCAAAAGCTTTGGGAATGGTAAAAAAAATGATTAAAATATTTTCCGAAGGACAATAAGACTCTTCTAATAATTGCAGGGATTCAGGAGAAACTTCTAAATGCAGCTTTGAAAGTCACCAGAAGTATTTAGGAGAACAAGTCCCAGACCCCTGGAGGTTTGGGCATATCAAATGTTGTCTGTGCTCCAGGCTCTGGATGGAGATCCCTACAGGGGCGTGTGTGCATCCCTGCCTATTTTGAAAATTATCCACATTTTTGATGTGACTCTCACTGTCTAAAAACAGGCTGTAAGGAGCTTGAGGAGTTTAGGTACCTTCTGCTGTGTGACAGTGTCACTTCCTGCTGTGTGAGGGTCATGGAATCACAGAATATCCTGAGTTCAGAGGGATCCATCAGGATCATTGATCCAACCCCTGGCCCTGCACAGACACCCCAACAATCCCACCCTGTGCATCCCTGAGAGCGTTGTCCAAACTCTCCTGGAGCTCTGGCAGCCTTGGGGCCGTGCCCATTCCCTGGGGAGCTGTTATAGTGTCCAGCCTTCCTCCAAGAGGAGAAGGGAAGCTCACTGGTACCCGCAGCTGTGACTCCGTGGCTTCCAAAGAGCTTTGAACGCTCCCAGCAGCTGAGTTCCCTCTCTCCCTGTGCCATCCCCGCTTGGAACGTGGCATTCATCTGAAGTATTCATTAAGATGGGGAATTATTTGCATATTATTAGCATTATTACATGGAAATAAAGCTGCTGCTGGTTCTTCCCTCCCTCCATGTATCTTTCATCACCCGCCTTTATAAGGCTTTGAATCCTGTTTGTTGTGTGACAAACCGGGCTGATAAATCTCGTTACTCACTTCAATGGCTGCAAGACTCACTGCACATTACTGAATTTGGTGAATTATGTAATAAATGCATAATTAAAACTAAACCCAGAGTCTCTCGTGGAACCTCAGAAAACGCCTTTCGTGATGAATTATAGAGAAACGCACACGGGTATTAAAATTTAAGCCTAATTATTTGGATTTATTTTCAATCAATATTTAACGCGCTACCTATAAGTTCCTGCGGACCCACAGCGAATCTGTTGTTGTGGCTTAGCTGGAAAGCGCAGAAAGTGTCCGTGTGTGTTTGTAGAGTGAGATGTTTGTTTTCATGGGGCTTCATATCTTAATATTTGATTACAGAAAGGAAAGCTCCCCCGGGCACAATGCGCTCCGAATGTTTTTCAGCCACAGGAAGTGTCTGCAAGGAGTTGGGTTTTGCCCAAGTCTTTCCCCATTTGATCACCTTTGAATATTGCCCTGAGAAGCTTTGGCTGCCCCATCCCTGGAATTGCTCAAGGCCAGGTTGGATGGGGTTTGGAACAGCCTGGGATAGTGAGTGGAAGGTGTCCCTGCCCATGGCAGGGCGTTGGAACAAAATGACCTTTAAGGTCCCTTCCAACCCAAACCATTCTGTGATTGTGGTTTACTGGAGGAGAAGCACAATAATAGGAAATAATTTACTCAAACAAAGCACTGCTTGGTTGTTCACTCATCAAATTGGTATTAAAATAAACTGAAAACCTTTCCCCCAGTGAATTTCTGCCCTCCTGGTTTTTACTTCAAGGCAGCCACTCTGAGGTTTAAACTTGAGATGTGCTAAAAACTTCTTTTCTCTGTGCTCAAAACGGGTTTTAGAGTATTTTCCTTCCTGTTTTTAAGGCAAACAGCCTGCAAGTTTAATTTTGAAAGGTTTGTCTCTTAAGTAGCAAATTGAATAGAAGGGATTTGATTCCCCTAAATCCCCGATTCTAGAGAAAGCAGCTTGAGATCTCAGTAAGAGAATTAACACACGGGTTAAACTTACAATAAGAAGCAGGACTTGGAAAATGCCTATTCAGATGCCGTTAAGGAAATAATAGGATTAGTTCTTGTCGTGTCAGTGTGGATTCCTCAAACTGGGGGCTGTGCTGACACACAGCCGGGCTGTGTTGCTGGTCTGGCCGTGAAATTGGGGACAATGACAATAAAGATGACTTTTCTTGGAGGCAAATTCCTTTGAATGTTTAAACCTGTGCTTGTTTACAGACACATACACAGGGCAGGTAATTCAGGATGACAAAGAAGCCCCTAATAATCCCCCTCCCTCCCCAGATCAGCTGTTTGTGGCTGAGGTGATGGTAATTGCAGCTGGGTAAGTGGTGAAAAAAAGCAGGAATACACCGTGGCAGTGTGTTTTCAGTTCCTGTAAGCAGATTTTTTTACATTTCTATCATCTGTTGCAAACATAATGTGGTTTTTTACCTGGTTTTTTCATCCCTTTATTCCAATGTATATCGTTTAATGTCTATACATCATTTAAGATAAAGCATTTTTGTCCTTTGTTTCTATTTATTTATTTTCACCGTTTACGATAATTCAGAACCCTGCAAAAAAGTGTTATTTTCAGTTTCTCGTGTTTCCCATTCCATAATCATCCATGTGTGTCTTTGTTTTTAGCTTAAACCAAAGAGAACGAGGCCTTAAGGCAGAGTTGGGGTTATTTTGACATCACCTGATTCCATCATAGAAGGAGCTGTAGGAGACCAGCGCTCTGGAAAACTCCCAACAAAATGGTAATGAGTCAAAGAAAGGCTTCTGTTGTGCTGTCACTCTCCTGTTTTTGTCTTCAGACACAACTTCTGCTGCTTTGCAAAGCTTCTCTTTCCTTTTCCGTGGGGTTTCCTCTAGCAAACAGTCCTGGGTATCCCGTAATTCCCCCCAAAAGTGCTGTGGGAGCAGCGGGGAGTTTAGGCAGCATTTTACCAAGTCAAAAAACTGCATGAGAAGTTGTGGCTGCCCCTGGAAGTGTCCAAAGCCAGGCTGGACAGGGCTTGGAGCACCCTGGGATAGTGGGAGGTGTCCCTGCCCGTGGCAGGGGGTGGCACTGGATGATTTTTATTGTCCCTTCCCAGCCCAAACCATTCCCTGGTTCTATAATTTTCTATGATTCCATGACTAAGAATGGAATAAAGTTTTGTGTAGACAGATAATTGGCAAATGTACCAAATTTCTGGTAAATGATCACCAGATAATTTATAATATATATATATAATAATATAATAATATCACCAGTGGAGGAAACAAGGTGGGCACGTGCTCAGGCTGACATTTCCCGTCCTGTATTATTATTCCCAAGTGCTCCTCAAGCTGGAACTTAAGGAAGCAAAAAAAAAAAAAAA
>VXAD01004205.1:160202-297473 GCA_013399195.1 Dicrurus megarhynchus
AAAAAGAAAAAAAAAAAAAGAAGCCAAACAGCTTTACAGCTTGGTCTCTGACAGAGAGTATTTGCTGTGTTTTGGCACAGGATTTATTTAGGGGGTGTGTGTGAAGCTTGGAGAGAGCTCTCTGCACATTTTGCAGTGGCAGCCGCTGACGCTGCCTCGAGTTGCAGCCAAAGCTGGGCTGGTTTCAGCTCCATGTGTGTTTTAGCTCTGTGTTACTCCATGCTGGAGTCATCTTGTAAAGCTGAGTGATCTCACAGATCTGGAGATCAGCAGTGTATTATCTCACTTAGCTCGCAGTTCAAGATTTTAAGGAATTAATTAAGAAAAGCTGCACTGAATGCATATGTGTATATGCATGTAATTGTGTCAGGTTACTGTGCCATGTATTTTTCTTATCCTTGGACTGTTCTTGCATGAAATCCTTCGTTCTGCTCTCCTCTGAGCTGTTCCTTTCTTACTCACTAACAGGAGTTGCTCTGCTCTAACAAGAAGTGCTTATCCCTATTATATGTCTTTTAAAATGTGTCCATTTAAATTAATATTTAACAGAGCAGAGACATGTCTGTGGTATAATGTCTCCACTTATGGCTAATCGTTATTTGAGGTGATTGAGCCTCTTTGTACTTAATTTCTTGTGCTTTTTATCCAGCAGAATCATTTGTAGATTGCAGTGTAAGAGCTGATTTACACCTCAAAGTAGACTGTTTCTCCTGGAGCACTGGGTTTATCTGTTACCAGCATCCTTTTAGCAGCACAAATGGTGCACTGAGCGTGGAAGGATCTCATCCCAAGCTAGGAATCCCAATTTCTGTCCCAGTTTAAGGTGTAGTTACCAATCTGTTGGTACCCACCTGTAGAATTATTTTCTTAAAGGTTTTGGAATGGTTCATTTATGCTGCTGGGAATTTTTATTCCAGCTGATTTCATTTATCCATTCCTTCACCAAAAGGGTGCTCAGGCACTGGCACAGCTGCCCGTGGTGGGATCACCGTCCCTGGAGGGATTTAAAAGCCGTGTGGATGTGGCACTCGGGGACATGGGTCGGTGGTGGCCTTAGCAGTGCTGGGGGAACTCGATGACCTGAAAGATTTTTCCAACCTTAATGATTCAGTGATTCCAAGTGAGGTGCCCAGTCAGAGCTGCTGGTCTTGGCTCCCTCTCAGTCACTGGCACTGCCGTGTGTCCTCTCCTAGAAATCCTGTCCTTTTGGCTCCAGCTTTGACTGGATACCCACCTCAGACACTGAACCTTTGGTGGGATGAACTCCCCCACCCCATCAGGGATCCCTGAACATCCTCTTTTCATTTCACCATTTAAGCTTTAATTGATTGATAATGGTTTAGTTAATACTTGATCAGTACTATTTATTTAATTTTATTCTTTTCTTTTTTTGTTTTGTTTTTTAGGTCTGAAAGGTTTTTATGGGTGGTGAGATGTTCCAGTGCTTGGATCAATCTGTTTCATTTAATGTGGGAAGGAGTGGATTATTTTTTTTGCTGTTGTTTGGTTGGGTTATTTTAAGTTTCTGGAATTTTACGTCAGCAGAGCTGATCCAGGTATAGAAACTGAGAGTCATGAAAGCACAGAATGGTTTGGGTTGGAGGGGACCTTAAAACCCATCTTGTTCCATCCCCTGTCATGGGCAGGGACTCCTTCCACTGTTCCACATTGCTCCAAGCCCCATCCAACCTGGCCTTGGATGCTTCCAGGGATGAATGAGATGATTTTTAAGGTCCCTTCCAACCCAGGCCATCCTGTGATTCCCGGAGTTTCTAAAAGCTCATCAGAAATAACTCCGCTCTCAGGATTTTTAACGTGCTCAGTTCTCCCTCAGCCACTGCTGAACCCTGTGACAGAGCGAGGCTTAAACTCCCGGCCTGCTGTGTCTCCCGAGTTCAGACATCTCTGCAGAAGATTAAGCAAGTTAGAGAAATTAGCTTTGATCCCTTTCTGCCAGCATAGGATTATTCCACATCACACTGGGTTTGAAGTTCACGCCTAATCCAGTTTTACACGGCCCGGGGGACCGGGCTGCTCCCGGCTCTGTCTGCGCCCTGCGCTGCAGCCTCTGATTTAGTGGCACTTCTTGATACCGAGATTCAATTTGCATTCCCATTACTGCATCCCATTCCATCCCGTGCCATCCCATACCGGCGCCTTCCCAAGGCAGATGGATCCTCACCCTCCTCTTGCTGTTTTGGGTGCTCACTACATCCATTAATGTACATTAATGGATGGTTAAACCGGTCTTGCGTGGGGATTTTCAAGCTGTGGAAACACATTTACACACAAAAAGGGTTTGGAGTGTCCAGCCTGGATCGTGGTGCACGGAAACAACTGGTGTGCAACGAGATTCCAGGAGCCACCTGTGCAGAACCGATGCTGATCATGGCAAAGAGGAGGGTCCTGTCCCTGTTTTCCAGAGGTTCAGTGCTCAGTCCTCAAGGGTTTTTTATCACACTACGTTTTATTTATTACATCTGTAACCTTGTAATTTTTCTTCCTAATAAATGTGTATTTCCAGGATGAAAAAAATCCTTGTCTGTGATCCTTTGAAATGCCTTTTTACAGGCATTCAGCATCCTGAACATTTTCTCTTCACACACGCCGGGCGTAGGGGGGTAACGGAGCAGCAGAGCCTTCCAGCCAGGAGCTGTTTGAAGTCCCCAAAGGATGCATTTAAAAGTGACAGCATGTTTTGTTGGACTGACAAAAGCTTGGTTTAGCACCTGCATCACTCCCAGGGACCTTTCAGGAAGTGCCTTCTGGAGCAGAAAGCACTGGATAGGTCAGAAACATGGTTTATACACCAAAAATGGGGTTTATAGGTAAAAGTTAAAATTTCAAGATTCTGAGGGTGGCTGTATTTTAGTGGGAAGCTTGAGAGATCCCAGAATGGAATCCTCTGCTCTGTTCCTGCCCTGTGGCTTCCTTTCGTTCACACCTTGTAGTAATATTTCATTTTTTTTAAGGAATGCAGGTTTTATAGAAGGGAGAGAGTTTTTACCACTCTTGTAGCCTGGACGGCAGAGAATATTTCCCTGTTTTTCCATGCTGAGTTGCTTGGACAGCCCCTGCTCCTGCTGTTCCCTTCACTGGCAACAGCTCACTCAGAACCCAAATGCATCCCAGTGATAGTTAATCATGGAGTCACAGAATGGTTTGGGTTGGAAGGGATCTTAAAAATCATCTCATTCCAACCCCCTGCCATGGACAGGGAAGCATCCTCCTCCCTCAAAGCTGTCCTTGGCAGAAAAGCACCATTAATCCTGATGGGAACCAGCAATTCCAGGGATTTCACATCACCCCTGCAGCAAAGGTGTGTTTGGAATTGTCCTCCCCCATCCTAACAAGGCACTGACCAGACCAGGAGCACCCTGTACAAAAAAAAGAAGATGTTTTTAAGCACATCAGCTCTGGAAGGTCGCAAGGCTGTCAGAGTGACTTATCTGCTCTCCTCTGGAAATGGCATTTCTGGAAGGCTGTGGCGGATGCTGCTCTGGCAGTCTGGGCTGAATCCTGCAGAAGGGCTTCAGGAGATCCATCAGATGCCCTACTTAATTTAAAATGTTTGGAGTTTCTTTTTTTTTTTTAGTTTTTGTTTTGTTCTCATCACTGTAGTAAAATTATTTTTACGACCCTTGGGTATTACCTGCTTTTATAAATCTTTCTATAATTAAATTTACAAATCCGCCTGTGAGCTGGTGATGTGTAAAACCTTGCAAACGGGACCCTTTGTGTGTTAACCTATTTTTATGTTACTTTTATTCCTTCTGGCAGTAATCATCCTGGCTCTAGGCCTAGGATTAATCTGTAAGATGCTGAACATGCTTGAATTTTTCCCCCCCCTTCTCTGTGGCAAACTCGTCTTATGCAGAGCAGGGCAATTTTCAAACTGCTTCCTATGAAGTGGTTTCACTTTTACCCCTCTTGAGCGATTCACAGGAGGAGCCATGGCAGAGGTGAATTGATCCTGGGCCGTGGATATGGGAAGCAGGAACGATTCAGCCTCTGTCACTTTGGTGCTGGGCTGATCCCGAGCCTGGTGACGCAGCTTTGGCCGCCTGGCCAAGGGACTGTCACCGTCACTGCTCTGCGGGACTGGGGGGGCCAGGCTGGGACAGGGCTGGGGGTGTTTGAAAAGCAGGGCAGGGGCTCCAAAGCTGGTCTGGTGTGGCTGGAACTGCCATGCCCTGGACAACAGGCAGCTGAACAAAAGCCAGGTGCGCCCAGGTGGCCAAAATGGCCAAAGGCCACTGGGTTGTACCAGGAAAAGGGTGTCCAGCAGGGCCAGGGCAGTGCCCATCCCCTGTGCTGGGGCACCTCCAGTGCTGGGGGCAGCTCTGGGACCCTCCTGACAGGAGAGACCTGGAGGGGCTGGAGCGTGTCCAGGGAAGGGAACAGAGCTGGGGAAGGGGCTGGAGCAGCAGGAGCGGCTGAGGGAGCTGGGAAAGGGGCTCAGCCTGGAGAAAAGGAGGCTCAGGGGGGACCTTGTGGCTCTGCACAACTCCCTGACAGGAGGGGACAGCCGGGGGGGTTGGGCTCTGCTCCCAGGGAACAGGGACAGGAGGAGAGGGAACGGCCTCAAGTTAACCAAGGGAGATTTCAATTGGATATTGGGAACAATTTCTTCATGGAAAGGATTGTCCAACCCTGGCACAGCTGCCCAGTGCAATGCTGGGGTCTCCATCCCTGCAGGGATTTAAAAGCCGTGTGGATGTGGCACTTGGGGACATGGGTCAGTGGTGGCCTGGGCAGTGCTGGGGGAATGGTTGGACTTGATGGTCTTCTATGATTCTGATATTTTCCCGTGGTTTTAGAACTGCTTGTTTTGAGGCCAAGGTGCTGCAAGATCCTTAAAGAAATCGTGGAGGGTTTTGCACCCACCTTAAAATACCTCGGGGGAACATTTACTCTTCCTCTTACCGTGTAAGAGTTCAGGGACATCAAAGAGAGGCACCAACACTTTCTGGAGACAAGGAAATGGTGTTTCCTGGGTGTTGTGTGGAACACGAGCACAGCCCTGGGCATGGGCAATCCACGAATTTCCTACAGCTGGGGAAGGAAGTTCTGGTTCCTCCATCCCTAAAAACGTCCAGGAATGGGTTGGATGGGGCTCTGAGCAGCCTCATCTGGTTGAAGATGTCACCGCTCACTGCAGGGGGTTGGAAGGCCTTTAAAGGTCCTTTCCAACCTGAAATATTCCCTGTCACATGTCCTGTCCTCCTCCTCCTCCTGAGCTGGCAGGTTCTGACGAGACCTGCTCCACCCCTTTCTCCATCCCATCCTGCCCGCTGTGGGTGGATGGGGAAGGAGGTTGGGAGAGACTCGGTGCTGTTTCAGCGCTGCTGGTGCAGCATCATCCTCTGGGGGTGTCCTCATGGCTGAGCTGTCCTTGGGGACTGTCCCCTTGGACACAGGAGCCGTGTCCCAGCAGTGGTGGCCTCAATGAGTTTGTAACTGGAAGCTTCAGCCTTCCTGGATTCCCGGATCAATGCAGCCCCGGACTCTCTGCTGCTGTGTCAGGAGAGCTGCCGTGGGCTGGAGCAAACGTTGCCCAAGGGGAATTTTTTCCTTAGAAAACCTTTCTGGAGTCATTGATTTGCAGCGTGTCTGAGCCAAATTTAAGCATGGAGCCACGGAGATCTGAATTTAGCTGTGCTGGCTGTTTTCCCTGGGAGGAGGGATCACAGGGATGGGTTTGATTGCCTCGGAAAATTAGTGTTGATTTCAGTGAAGAATATTTTATTACAGTGTTTGCATTGGCATTGTCTTCATAGGATAATGGTTGAGAGTTTCCTGTGTTTCCTGTGCTTGTGTGTATTTAATGATTTAATCTATTCCTTCTGAATACTGGCTTGGACTAAAAAAGAAAAGAAAAAAAAAAAAAGGGCTGGCTGCCTACTCTTAATATCCCATCATAAAATCAAATCACTAATCCCAAAGGTGGAGTTGCAATTAAAAAGAAAGAAAACCGGCGTTGGAAAGTATTGAAACTGAATAATCTGGTCTAAAATAGATACTGCCTGTGGTGCTTGCTTCACTTGCTGAAGGTGCTAAGGTTGTAGTGCCTTGAAAAACTGGGATGCTCTTCTAGGATCCCAGAATGGTTTGGGTGGGGAGAGACCTTAAAGCTCCTCTCATTCCACCCCCTGCCGTGGGCAGGGCCACCTTCCACTAGCCCAGGTTGCCCCAAGCTCCCTGGGGAGCCTGTTGGGTGCCCAAACACCCCCTGGGGAAGAGCATTTTCCTGATACCCAGCCCAACCCTCCCCTGACAGCTCCATCCACGTCCTGTTCCTGCTCACAGAGAGCAGAGATCAGAGCTGCCCCTAATTAGAAGTGGAGGACCCAGCATGGAATTCCTTTCCCTGTTCTGTTTTACAAATATAAAAGGATGAGTTGACCAAGATATTGGCCTTTAAACCTTGTTTTTCCTGTGTGGGCTCTCAAAACTCCCCCTCAAGTTCCCTCCAATCCTCTCAGGCACCATCTCCACACCAGGAAGGTTCTCCTGCCCTGAGGATCCAAACGTTTGCTGCACATGTGGGGCCCAGGAGAGCCAGGGAGGCTGTTCAACACCATCAGGCAGCTCAGTGCACCTTGGTTTGGGATCTGGTTTGCTAAGATCAGGGCAGGTGAGAGTTGTTGCTGCAGCTTGTGTGTCTGGGAGTCTCCCACATTCCTGCTGGCTGCTTCCAGTGGAGGTGGGGAGCTCCAGGACAGAGCAGGAGTGCTCCAAGCTCCCCAGCTGGGGGCTTTATCCTGCCTGGAAGTCTTCCCTTGTCTCCCTCCCTGGGTATCACTCCAAGCCACGGGGAGTTTTGGATCAAGAGGAATTACCTTCAGACAGTAATGAAAGAGGCTGTGCTCATAAATGCAGCACTGGAGCTGTTAAACCAGGCCGTGCCTGGCACTGGGGGACGAGTGCAATCTAATAAAGGTATTACAAGCACTCGAGTTTGGGCAATTAAAATGATCATGATGTGCTGCAGCTAATGAGGCTGAGGTGAGGCTTTATGGGGGCCAGGGAGTGCATCCAGGTCTGCCCTGGCACAGAGAAGCTGTGGCTGCCCCTGGATCCCTGGAAGTGTCCCAGGCCAGGCTGGACGGAGCTTGGAGCAACTTGGGAGAGGGGAAGGTGTTCCTGCCCATGGCAGGGGGTGGAACTGGATGAGATTTAAGGTCCCTTCCAACCCAAACCATTCTGGGATTCTCTTTGCAGAGCTTCTGGTCTGCAGGGGAAGAGAAATAGAGGGGCTAAGAGGAGGGGAGAGTTAAGCATCACTTAAAGGTTATTGCACATTTTAGGTAAGACCTGAGCCTCGATTCACAGAGCCACAGAATGGTCTGGGTGGGAAGGAACCCTAAAGACCATCCAGTCCAACCCCCTGCACGGGCAGGGACACCTCCCACTCTCCCAGGTTGCTCCAGGGAGGAATCCTTCCTTTACAATAGCATTTTCCTGGGTCAGGAGTAGCAGTCAGGCTGTGTTCCCTCTGAGCAGCTCCCCTTTATGAGAGGAATCCCTGTGAGCCACCACTGTCGTTTCCTGCCTTCAGAGCTCTCCGTGGGCAGCACAAGGGCTCCTTTATGGCATTGTGTTTACCAAAGCTGCCTGGAGGAGGTTATTTAAACTGCAGTGGTTTGAACCGTGCTCTTGACATAATTTTTCTCCATCTGTAGCTTAAATATCAGCCTCTTCTCTGAACTGAATGACTCTCATGGTTACTCAGATGCTTTCAAGGTGCAGTCGCTCCCTCTGTGAGCACCTGTGGCATTTGGAGCTGCCCAGTCTGATTTCTACAGAAATCCAGCGTGTTCCAGGCTCGGTGTGGGAATCACAGCAGTTACAGGAGCACACCGAGGCACTGGGGTCAGGCTGGATCTTCTGTATGAAATGATTTAAATTCGATATTAGGAATAATTTCTTCCCTGTGAGGGTGGGGAGGCCCTGGCACAGGTTGCCCAGAGAAGCTGTGGCTGCCCCTGGATCCCTGGAAGTGTCCAAGGCCAGGTTGGACGGGGCTTGGAGCAGCCTGGGGTCATGGAAGGTGTCCCTGCCCATGGCAGGGCATGGGAATGAGATGGTCTTTAATGTCCCTTCCAACCCAAACCATTCTGTGATTCTATGAGAAATAAGTTGCTTCACAAACTCCAGATGTGATTATTACATGAATCTTCATTTGATGCAGGAACAGCCCCATTCTGGGGTTCTGTGGGCACAAAAAAAAAGTGCTTTTTATTTTCAAAAGGAAAAACCCAAACCTGGGGAGAAATCCCCAGGAGCAGCAGGTTTCAGAGTGTCCTTCATCTCTATTTCTTTGTGTGAGGGCAGGAAATTTCTGTCCACTCAAGAAAGCCAGGCTTTTTCAAATAAATAAATAAACACCAGTTCCTGGGGTGAAATTCTCAAAGGCTTCTAAGTAAACCAGCACTATTGGCCAGGGTGGCAGGAGGGAAAAGTTCCTGGTGCCACCTTGTGCAGCCACTTTGAATCCCAGTTCCACAGCTCCAGCCAAGCAGATGAAGACATGAGGGGGTGTGGGACCTGAAACTGGTGAGAAAAACCAATGTGGGCTCTGGCTGCTGAGAGCAGAGAGTTGGGATGCTCAGCTCCTGGAGGAGAGCTCCAAAGTGCTCCCCACAGCTTGGAAACACCTCAGATTCCTTCATTAGAGCACAGAACCAGAGAATTGTTAAGGTTGGAAAAGTCCTCCAAGATCATCCAGTCCAACCGTCCCCCAGCACTGCCAAGGCCACCACTGACCCTGTCCCCAAGTGCCACATCCACACAGCTTTTAAATCCCTGCAGGGGTGAGGACTCCAGCACTGCCCTGGGCAGCTGTGCCAGGGCTGGACAACATTTCCATGAAGAATTTTATAATTTAATTATAAAATTGGATGGATATTAATTTAATATCCAATCAAAACTTCCCCAGGCACAGCCTGAGGCCGTTCCCTCTCATCCTGTCCCTGTTCCCTGGGAGCAGAGCCTGACCCCCCAGCTGCCCCCTCCTGTCAGGGAGTTGTGCAGAGCCACAAGGTCCCCCCTGAGCCTCCTTTTCTCCAGGCTGAGCCCCTTTCCCAGCAGTGCTGCACGAGGTGCTGGATTATGTTTGGATTTGGCAGCCTCCAGCTGAGTTTGCAGGAGTTCCCAGCCTGTGCCCCAGAGCCAGTGCCGGAGCAAGTGCAGCTGCCAGCGAGCTGCCAGGTGGATTTTGGTCCCTGTGGTGCCTTCACTTCCAGGATTTCCTGATTCGGAGGCCTCTGGGGACGATCTCACTCGCTAATGCAATTTGAGAGCCATCACTCATCGAAACCCTGTGGGAATCCAGCATGGACTCGCTCCCACCTTTGCTGATCCCACTGCTTTTGCTGCGAGGAGAGCTGCTGTGCTCAGGTGTTTGTCCCCGTCTCTGCCCTGCACCAAACCTTTGTTCTCCGCGAGGAAATCCCATCACGCGTGAAGAGCCCCCGGCTGCCCTCACCACCAGCACGCCGCCCACGCCTCTGTCCTGCTGTGATCCCAGCAAGTGCTGCAGCCCCAAACGAGGCATCTCCACGGCACAGGCAGGACAGGCAGGCCAGGGAGCAGCTGAGGAGACCTCCCGGAGCAGGAGCTGTATGTGGATTGAGGGGTCGAGTGAGGATAGGGAAGAGGCTCGGCCAGGCTGGGATTGTGTCCAGCTCCTCCTACGCCCACACGTGGGAGGCTGCTCCAGGGAAAAGCCACTGCAGCCTCCGCTGGCTGCCTGAAGATTTCTCCATGAGCTGCAGTGGGAGCCTGGAGAGGAGGCTTGGATGTGCGTACCTGTGTTTTGGTGGGCTGGGAATTAGGTCTGCTGGCTTTGGTGAAACCCCATCCGCGAAACATCATCCATGCCCAGAGAGGCTGTGGCTGCCCCATCCCTGGAAGTGTCCAAGGCCAGGTTGGACGGGGCTTGGAGCAACCTGGGATAGCGGAAGGTGTCCCTGTCCATGGCAGGGGGTTGAAACTAATTATAAAGTCCTTTCCAACTCGAACCGTCCCGCGGTGATGGATTTGGATGGCAGAGCAATGAGGTTTTCAGCGCAAAGCCAGGAACATCCCATGGAAACTACGCACAACCCATTACCTGTGCAGGCTCTCCAGGGTTTTGGGAGCCTCCCAGCGAGGGAGAGACGTGGGGGAAGCGAGTCCCAGGTGGGAGTGTGTTTTTGCCAACACTGAATTCAAAAGGAGCCGTGAGTGCAGAGACAGCTGAGCGACGGCGCAGCCTCCGCTTTCCTTTCACGCCGGGGATTGTTTCCGCTCAAAGGGCTGCTTTGCATTTTTATTTAATATGAATTTCCCTTCTGACGGTGTCACTCGTGACGCTCGGGTACAGCGTGTGATTCTTCACATCTGAGTACAAAAAGCCCAGGCTGGGCATTGTGCTTTCTTGAATTGGAAATTCCTGCCCTCCTAGTTTTTCCCACATTCCTGGGAGAATCAGCATTGAATAGAGGATAAAATACTTCCCCGGGTCCTGGGACATATGGATCTAGAATTGAGCTACCCGCTAACCTCCTGCTACGTTTCTGGGGACAGGATCTGTTGCCTGCCAGATGTTTGTGCTCTGTCTGGCACAGCAGGGCAGTCTGGGTGCTATTTCTGTAGCTGTGTTAAATAACTCTGTCTACGGGGTTTGGAGGTAGGAGGGGAAGGTCTGTCAGGGCCCTTTTCAGTGTGACTTGGTGGTTTATCCGTGTTCAGGCTCAGGTAACTCAGAAGAGTTGTGATTCCACAGCCTCATGTGTGGCTTCATCCACCCCAGAGCTGCCTCTCTCCTGTGCCAGGGCAGAGCTCAGCCAGGCTAGGAGAGCTGGGGGTGTTCACCTGGAGAAGAGAAGGCTCCAGGAGACCTCAGAGCCCCTTCCAGAGCCTAAAGGGGCTCCAGGAGAGCTGGAGAGGGACTTGGGCCAAGGGATGGAGGGACAGGACACAGGGAATGGCTTCCCAGTGCCAGAGGGCAGGGATAGATGGGATATTGGGAAGGAATTCTTGGCTCTGTGGGTGGTTGGGCCCTGGAAGAGGTTTTTCGGAGCAGCTGTGGCTGCCCCTGGATCCCTGGAAGTGTCCAAGGCCAGGTTGGATATTGGGGCTTGGAGCAACCTGGGATGGTGGAAGGTGTCCCTGCCCATGGCAGGGGTTTGGAACGAAATTATTTTTAAGGTCCCTTCCAACCCAAACCATTCTGTAATTCCATGATTATTCTTAAATAAACTCTTTTCCATCGCAGGGATACGTTGGCCTTGTCTTAAAGAATAAAATTTATTTTAGATGGGTTATAATACATGAAATGTGTGCTGCATCTCAGCATCACTTCCACATTTTAGGTGGAAACTTTGGAATACTGAAGAATTCCTGTTTGTTGACCCTGGCTGTGTTTTGTGCCACCCTTTCCCTCCAACCCTTTTCCATTTCCCTGTTTGTGGCATTCCAAAGCCCAGAGGTGGATATTGGGCAACCAACTGCCTTTCAGCCTAGGGAACCTTATCTTACTTAAAACCCACCGGCCTGGGTTCCATCAAGCAGAGTCCTAAATGAAAACTTCATTAGGTGAAACCTTCATTAGGTGACGCCTCTGCGGGTGAACACACCTTTAGTAGAGAAAGGGACTGGCAGAAATTCTCTCCTCCCATCCTGAGGCAGGCATCCCACACCAGTTCCAGCCACGACCTTCCTGCTCCCCTGTCCCACTTCACAGCTGGCCTCCAGGTGGGAATAACAATGCCTTTGGTGGCTCAGGGCCTCTCACCGTCCCCAGCCTCCTTTGGAGGGTGGATGTCCAAAAGCTCTTGAAGTGCCAGCTTTGTCCCGGCTGCTGTTCCCTCTCTGCTGGCAGCTGCCCTGTCACACAGGCTGGGCAAACAAAGCCAGGACAGTCGGGTGGTGGAAGGGCTCAAAAGCCTCTTTTGTTTGCTTCTTGCCCTTGAAAGGCAAAACGATGTCATGGAGGAGAGGTGGGCAGGAGAAAGCTCCTTGTGACCCTGGCACCCGGGTGTGGGAAGTTCAGTGCCTTGCCACACTCCCAAACCCTGTGCTGTGGTGGTGTGGTGACCAAAAGGAGGGCGTGAAGAATCCAGAGCATCATTCAGAGGTTTTCCAGCTCTGCTGGATGCTTGTGCATCACCTCTGTGAGGTGTCCAGCCCAGAATCCACAGCACTTGTGCAAATGAGTTACAATGTCTTAAAAAATAAGATGTGCACAAGGAATTTTGGGGCAAGAAAGCATCAAAGACAGGTTGGACAGGGCTTGGAGCAACCTGGGATAGTGGAAGGTGTCCCTGCCCGTGGGAACTGGATCATCTTTGAGGTCCCTCCCAACCCAAACCCTTCAGTGATTCTATGAAGTCTTGGGGTAAGGTTGGCAAGGATTGGCTCAATCAAAGAGAAAACTCCAATAAGGTGTTGAGTTTTTGGGCTGCTGGTTGCAATGGGGATGAGGCCCCAAATGAAGACATGGTGTTTCAAACCTCCTGTACAAGGACTTCTGCAGGGAGGATAATAATGGCACAAGCTCAACCAAGTACAAGGCACTCTGAGGCAAATGAACTCCCACGGATAGCAGAGAACAAGGAAAGAAAACGAAGGGGGAAAAAAAAACCAACCAGCTGGGTTGGAGCAGAACTGACTCCTGGAAATACTCCAGGCTTTGGAAATTGGTAGGCTTCTGGTTCTTGATGGATCCCTCATGGAGCTTAACAAAGACTGGAATATAAAGATATGTTAATACCTTTTCTTTGGGAGTCGTTCTGCCTCTGTTGTGGTCCACAGGACTGTGCCCTCAAGCCTAAAAATAGGGATAAATGCTGTAATCCTAAACGGAGGGAACACACCAGCTGAGCGCACAGATTATACACCTGTCCCCTCGGCACCTGCAGGCCAGGGGGGGACCTGCAAAGATGATTTGTTCTTGAGTGCTTCCCCCCGATCATCACAAGTGATGAAACGGCAGTGGGTGATGTGAGTGGGCGGCGGAAGGATCAGTTTGGGAACCCAGAGGTGCTCTGGGGATGGATTTCAGGAAGCCGATGCCTTCTCTGGAGGCCAGCCCACAGTTCTGGGCTGCTGTGGGCAATAACCAGACACAAGGGATGGAGGTGACTTCTCTGTCTAGATTTAAGGTGTGTTGAGCCATCTACTGCCATTTTCTCCTTAGCGGTACAGCCAGTGCAAGGCTGAAGCTCCCTCTGAGTTACCAAACAAAAGGCTGGGATCACATCCTTTCCAAAAGGTGTCCAGCTCCCAGGTGCATCTCCACATTATTCTGTGTCCTCACAGCCTCAATCTGCACCAGGGGAAGTTCAGGTTGGACATCAGGAGGAATTTCTTCATGGAAAGCGTGGCCAGGCATTGGATGGGGCTGCCCAGGGAGGTTTGGAGTCCCCATCCCTGGAGGTGTCCAGGGAAGGACTGGACATGGCACTCAGAGCTCTGGGCTGGTGACAAGGTGGGGATCAGGCACAGGTTGGACTCTGTGGTCTGAGAGGTCTTTTCTAACCTAAATAATTCTGGGATTCTGTGAAAGAGGCCATCTCCACCAACATCCTCGGAGTAGGGATGTCCTTTGTTGCCTGAGAGCCACTGGAATGCCCTTAAATTCTGTGCTCAGGCTTTTACTTAAGACACGATTATTTTTTCTCTTTAATCTGTGCCAATGGGATCAGAACATGGATGTTGTGATGTAGAAACGACTGTTTGCAAAGAGCCTTCATCGAGGAAGAGGAGCTCTGTAGGGTCCTGCTGGTCACCAGTGCCTGCTTTCAGCTGGGGTCTTGGGTACCATGGAGGATGTGCAGAGATGTGTCGTGCATGGAGTGACAGGACGAGGGGGAATGGCTTCCAGCTGAGAGGAGGTTTAGATGAGATATTGGGAAGGAATTGTTCCCTGTGAGGGTGGGGAGGCCCTGGCACAAGGTGCCCAGAGAAGCTGTGGCTGCCCCTGGATCCCTGGAAGTGTCCAAGGCCAGGTTGGACGGGGCTTGGAGCAGCCTGGGATAGTGGGAAGTGTCCTGGGAACACAAAAATGAGCATCGGGAGCAGTCCTGGCTGCAAAGGGGCCACTGCTCCGTGCCTGGCCCACGCTCTGGCTGGGATGCAGAGCAGCACTGACCCTTCCAGCCACAAGGCTGGAGATTCTAAAGCTCTTCTGGGGAGAGTCCTCATGCCCAGAGTAACTGTGTCTTCATTATGTCTGCTAGATGCTGCTGAAAAATTAATAACGCACTTACGGGCCTTGGTTAAGGAGCCTGCTCCGGGCAGGGAGCGAACGTCCCCACTGATGGGGCCTGGGAACCTGGAGAGCCAAGTGGTGCCTGCTCTTTATTCCCTTTTATTTAGCATCCATATTTAATGCTCTGCCTCTTTCAATGGCTCTGCAAATACGAACGAATTAATTGGGGAGTTACTGCAGAGCACGTAACGAGGAGAGCCCGGCTAATTAGTCAGGGTGGGGTGTGGGTGGAGCTCTGTTCAACAAGTGCTCCTGTTCATTCCCTCCTTCCAGCCTAAGTTGTGCTTTCAGCTGCCCTTCACTGACGGGGGAAATCCAAGATTCAGCAAAAATGCCTTCTGAAGGGTTTTTCTCAGAAAGGGAAAGCTGAACCTCTGTGCTCTAGAAACAGGAGTTACACTGATGTGTTTAATTGTTTAATTTATGGATTTAACTCGTTTTAAACTTTTCTTTCTCTCTCTCTTTTTTTTTTTTTTTCCCACCCCCTTGTTATGCATTAAATGATTTCAGTGGAGGAATGTGCAGCATTNCTCTAGATAGCATTAAAAACATACCTGGCTGGGAATGTATCTCTAATTAATTGCTTTGCAGCAAATGAGACCATTTAGACCATTTCCACAAATCCTCCATGCACATTTTAAATCTTAATCCGGTGGTAATGCGTTGGGCAGTGCATCACAGTGAGCAAGGTAACTCCATCCCTGTTGGAATAAGGTTTATTCCATAGAAGTGATCAATGAATTTGGAATTTCTGCTCTCTCTGTTACTGCAGTTACTGTGTGTTTCTGTTTTGCATCCATGCCCAAGGAACAGTTTCCCAAGAGTCTTCCCCTGTTGAGTCACTCCTCACTTCTCTACCTTATCCATCCAAAATCTCCCTTTAGTGTTAGTGGGAACTTTGTGGAGCAGGAAATGAATGGTGGAGGAAATTAGGTTGCTTTTGCTCGGTTTTCCTGAATTCCTGGCCAATAACTCCCTCCAGTCATACAAAAATTGACCCAAATCCTAGGAATTGTCAGAGGTGGGGGCTGAGTTGCCAAGATGGGGGAAAAATTCTCAGGGAGGTCTGGGGAGTGTTTATTCTTTACTCCATTCAGGAAGAACTTTCCTGTGCAGTGACTGAGCACCGGAACAGGCTGCCCAGAGAGGGTGAGGAGTCTCCAGATATTCCAGAACCATCTGGATGCAATCCTGTGCCCTGTGCTCTGGGATGACCCTGCTGGAGCTGGGGGGTTGGACCAGTGACCCATTGTGCTCCCTTCCAATCTTTACCATCCTTTATCCCCTGGCTTTGCTCTTCCTTAGCTGCAAGGGCCATTTTCCATGATTTTTCTGCATAATCATCTAACCTGGAGGGCGTTCATGCCCCAAATCCCAGCTGTGACCTCTAAACCCAGGACAAACAAGTCTCTGGTCCCATCCTTCTCCTTCCTGCTTCATCTCCCCTCCTGCCATGCCACAGCAGGAATTCCTGTCTGACTCTGCCCTTTCTGCCCTGAAGACACCACCAACCTCCTCTCTGGGTGTTTTCCCACTGAACACCTCCACTGACCCCAGGGATACTCCTTTCCCAGCTCTCATCCCAGTCCTTCCATCCCCTCTGGGATGCTGCCTCATCTTGCGGCCTGCAGGGTGATGCTGATGCTCTGTATCCTGCCGGGAACGCCCTGGGGTTGGGTTCATCCTGGGCTCCAAGACGTTTCCACACAGCCTCTGTGGAGCCTGGGGGGATGCTCTGCTGGAGGCTGGGGAGATGCTGTCCCAGAGGCTGGGGAGATGCTCTGCTGGAATCTGAGAAGATGCTGTCCCGGAGGCTGGGGAGATGCTGTCCTGGAGGCTGGGAAGATGCTCTGCTGGAATCTGGGAAGATGCTGTCCCGGAGGCTGGGGAGATGCTCTGCTGGAATCTGGGAAGATGCTGTCCCGGAGGCTGGGGAGATGCTCTGCTGGAATCTGGGAAGATGCTGTCCCGGAGGCTGGGGAGATGCTCTGCGGGAGGCAAACGTGGCCAGCACACATCAGCTGCTCCAGGGCTGCCGCTTCATTCCGGCATCGGGCTCGGATAATCCCCTGTGCCTTTAAACGTGATGCACATCAAAGCCAAGCAGAGCAGAGGAATTCCCTCTTCCCACCTCACAGCCCGCGCTCCCTCCTTTTTCGTTTAAATTTTCGGGACTGGAGAGCGGATTGCAGCTGACACAGATTTGTAGCCGTCTCCATGACGACAGAGACGGGCAAGTTGTATGTGGAGCGTGTTCATTGTTAAGTTTCTAATTTCAGTGAGGTCGCTGGATGGTTCTTCTCCTCCTTCTTTTTTTTTTTTCCCTCTCAGCTCTGCGATACCCTGGAGAAGGAGGAGAGCTGTTGGTGCCCCTGCTTCTCCAGGCGTGCTCCCTTGCTATCCTCAGAGCAAAAGCACGGGGAACCAGCCCCCAGTTTTTAGAGCTTTCTTGTTTTTAACCCCTTCTGCCCATCCCTCTGGGTGTTCAGCTCATCTCGGCAATTCCCACTCTCCCTGAGTTTCCTCAGTGCCTTCTGGGATCTCTGCTACCTCCTTCTCTTCCAGCACTGCTGCACAGCCAGTGGGATGCTGTGCAAAGGTGAAGGCACAGGGTGTTGATGACCACTCATGTGAACACCATTAAAGCCACCAAATCCTGTCCAAGGATGCAGCATTATCCATGTCTTGCCTGGAGGAGAAGTGGGACACAGCCAGTGGTTTGACAGAGCTGGTGGCATCGCTGGTGTTTCAAAAGTTTTGGACCTTCCAGTTTGACTTCGTCCATCAGGGGAGGTTCAGATTGGAGATTAGGAAAAATTTCTTCACAGAAGAGCACTGAACAGGCTGCTTAGGGAAGTGGTGGAGTCACCATCCCTGGAAGTGTTCAAAAAACTTGTGGATGTGACACTGGAGGACACAGTGGTGGTGTGGGGTTGGTGGCTGGACTTGATGACCTTAAAGGTCTTTTCCGACCTTAACGATTCTGTGATTCTTTTCTCATCTTGAGAAGAAAAACACACCTGCACACAGACTTGGGGATTTTTAAAAAACTTGGTTTAGAATGAGGTGGAATTTGGTATTCCAGATGAGGATTAATGCTGCTTCCCCCAGAAGTCGTCCTCTGATGGGATGGGGGAGAAGGTGTCCCTTGTGCAGATGCTCTGGTGCTCAAGTGACCTTGTTTGTGTTTCCCCAGGACTGCAAGGTCTCCCTCCCTCTTCCCAGAAGAAATGATGGAATTCACACAGCCAAGAGGAAAACTTGGGATAGCTGAGGGTGGAGCAGCTTGGGAAGAGAAGGCTGTGGGGAGACCTCAGTTCAGTACTTAAAAGGGGCTTCTAAAAAACAGGGAGAGACCTTTTACATGGGCAGAGAGTGACAGGACAAGGGGGAGTGGCTTCAAACTGTCAGAGGGGAATTTTAGGTGAGATTTTAGGAAGAAATTCCCCCCTGTGAGGGTGGTGAGGCCCTGGCACAGGGTGCCCAGAGAAGCTGTGGCTGTCCCTGGATCCCTGGAAGTGTCCAAGGCCAGGTTGGATGAGGCTTGGAACAACTTGGGGTAGAGGAAGGTGTCCCTGCCCGTGGCAGGGGATAGAACAAGATGATCTTAAGGTTCCTTCCAACCCAAACCATTCCAAGATTTTAGGATATCAGGTTGCTGGTCACAATTTTCCCAGTTTGGCCAAACTTCATGAACAAGGTCAGATCCTATCAGGGACTCAATGTGCTCGGGCTGTTCTCAGTGCCTTGGGTTAAGCTGCGTACAGCAGCCAGTGTTTCTTGCCTTTAAAACTGCAAAAAACCCCAAACCACTGGGATGGTTTTCAAATAAACCCCACCTTCGTGGCATCACTAATGTGCCTTTTCCTTGGCTGCAGATGGAAAGCAGGGGAAGAGGGACATTTGGACTGCAATGCCCTGTGCTACTCCCAGTGCCCGCTGTCAGCAGGTCGGTTTGAGCCTGGCTGGAAGCCCCTGGGTGTGTTAATTGAATTAATCTCCTTCCTATAAACCACTGAGCTCTTAAGGTCAATGTGCAGTGGAACACAGGGCCGTAATTGAGGTACTCGCTCACTCATGTGCACGCTGGAAGAAAGACTGCTCTGATTGATTCCTCCAGGAAGGATCTGCCTGACATTTCAGGCCCAGATGGTTTGCTTGGGATGGTCTTTGTGCTTTCTAGCTCAGTTTCTGTCATCTGACTCATTCCCTCTCCTTGCAGCTCCCTTGAAAATGTGGGTTTGAAAATGAAGTATAATTTTTTTTCTCACTGGTGATGAAGACTCACATCAGTTCCTCACTTCATCTCTGTGTGGAGGGGTGGGTTTTGTGCAGACCAGCCTGCTCTGACTTACCCAAGGAAGCAATTTATCCTTCCTTTCTCAGTATTTGCCCATTTTCCTTTGCTTCTGCACCTTTCAAACAGACAAAGAGTTGTTCCCAGGACTTTTCTTAGTGCAGATGAAGAAGCAGTTGGCCAGAAGAGATAAAATCCCACCGGGGCAATGAGGAATGAAATTCCTCACTGATGTTCTGGTTGGGACTGTGCAGGATTTGAAAGACTTTGGGTGGATTAACCCGAACAGCATCACTTGGACGTTCCAGCCTATCATGATTCCTTCTGCCTTTGAAGGAAAAACATTGTTTCTAGACAGGATAGGTGCGATTTCAGGAGAGGGAATGATGCCACAAGGAGAGCGGGAAGAGTGTGGGCATCTGTAGGAAAACTGGCAGTGGTCTAGCGAGGGAAAGGACTCATTCTGCTCCAAAGAGTGAGGAGGAACTGCTCAACCATTGCAGGAAAAACAAAACCACATTGTGGACGTGGTTTCCAGGGGCTCTGGAAATGGCAGATCCCAAGGGATAACAGAGATCACCACACTCTTGTCTCTGGAGCGGCGCAGGGCTGAGGGTGGATAAAACCTGACTTTGCACCAGCAGAAAGCCACAGATCTTGTCTGTTTTCTGCTAGTTTGTCCTTTTCTCACTACCTGTAGCCTACAAAAAGGTCATTTTATAAGGACAAATCCCGTCCCCAGCCTTAGAGAAGGGCTGTTATTACTCTGAAAACAATAAAATCAGATAATGCCAGACTTTGCAGGAGTCCCTCTGTACAGAGAACTCGAGAGGATTTGCTGTCTCCCTGGGAAAGAAATTACAGGCTGGGGGTTAGCTCTTCTGCTTGAGTCATTTTCCAGAGTTGATTTTGGCTTTGCTGTGGAATATCTCATCAGATTTTTTTTGCTTGCCTGCCAACATTTTAATAAAAATATTTTATTTCATGCCTATAGTACTTAAAAAATAATTGGGAGGGAAGGAAAAGGGATAGCTTTTCATCAAGTATCTCATTTTCCTGAGGATCTTTGCTTGGGAAATACATTTTTTTTTCTGAGAAAGCCCATGTGCTCCAGGAGCTGAGGACGAGCACGGCTTCACCAGGAGGGAGAACCAGAAATGCAAAGGAATTCCACAAGTTCTGACTCTCTCAGAACAAAGAGCAGGAGGTTCCAGCCCTGCTCCAGAGTGGAATCACCAGCACATGCCCCATCCCAGGAAAGCTGCTGAAACCAGGCGCTTTCCCAGAGGCTGCTGCTGCTCCTTTTGCTCTTTGGGATCTTCTTGCAGGAGCTGGCACATGCTGTGCTGCAAAAAGCGTTTGTATTACAAATTGAATTGGAATTACTGGTTAGAGATGGGAGGTCTTGCACAAAGACCTGATTTATTGGGAATTCACATTAATGGGATTATTTCTGCTGCCCCCCACAAGGCTTAGGTTGGCCTCCAGAAGTGGCCTTGGGGCTGCCATGACCTGGGTGTGGAGAGGGGAGCAGAGAGATGTCAGATGAGCCTGGCTGGCTTTGAGGAGAGAGGTGTGGAGAAGGTGGAGTTGGGCACATGGACTCGATGGACTCACTGAGGTTATTCCTGCCAAGGTGCAGGGGCTTGGCTTAGAAACAGCAGGAAACACAAAGCAAAACCCAAATGTGGACAGATCACAAGGCGGAAAATGTAGCTTGGAAGTGGAGGAAGGAGGGGGATCAGGCGTGTCTCTAGACCAGCTTGATCCCATCCGACCTGGGAGACCTTGCTGGAACATGGCCCCTGTTTCTGGTGTTCCTGGCACACCCAGGGTGAGTCCAGGCTGGACTGGGCACAGTTCAGAGGCAGGTCCAGAGGAGGGGGTTGGGCTTGGTGATCTTTAAGGTTCCCTTCCCACCCAAACTTTTCCATGACTCTATGATCTATTTCCAAATCACCCCAAATTCATCAGCTGGGGGGATAATAGAAGGAGTTTGGGGCAGCAGCTGGAAGCATCCTGTGTTGTGGAGCCACCAGCCAGGAGACCTCTGTGTCTTGACCCTGGGGGTCGAGGTGTCCCTGGGCTGGGCCATGGCAAGGAGACCTGGCATTGGTTGATGCCAAGGGTTGAAACTGATGAACCCGGGGGTCAAGTGGCTTTTTAAAATCACGCCCTGGGATGGCCAAAACCACACCAGGACAGCTGCCACCTCCTTGGCAGTGCTGGGTTAACAGCTGGACTCGATCTTGGAGGATCTTTTCTAACCTAAACAATTCTGTAATTCTATACCAACCCATACAATCATTTCCTTTCCACGTTGTCCTCCCGAGGCAGATCCGCCACTCGCTGCCAACGGAGCCATTCCCTGTTCCATGTCCCCAGGCACCACGTCCACACTTCTTCAAAATCCCTCCAGGGGTGGTGATTCCACCACTGCCCTGGGCAGCTCTTCCAGTGTCAACAACCTTTTCTGTGAAGAAATTGTTCCAAATACCCAACATAAACCTCCCCTGGCTCAACCTGAGGCCGTTTCCTCGTGTCCTGTCACTCGTTACTTGGGAACAGAGACCAACCCCCAAAATGAAACACCAAAGAAAAGATCTCCTCCAGTCCCTTGGCTTATAACCCTCCCTCTGTCACACCTGGACTGGGGGAAAACACAGGAATTTGCAGCAGGTTTTCAGGGAGCTTGGATGGGGGTGATCCAGCCCATCACTTAGGAATCGACGGTTTTGCAATGCTCACAGGGCAGTGCCCTCTGCTTTAGAAACACCTCTGTGCCCAACTTCCTGGCTGTCTTTGGGGACACTTCCCACCTGCTTTTGCTTTTCCCAACACTTCAGGGTTGACAGCGCTGCCCCGCCAGGAAAAGATCGCGTGCGGAAAGCACCCGGCACCTTCCTGCACGGGCTGTTTGTCTGTCCCCGAGCTCCTTGCAAGTTTGGATTCCTGACGTTTTGCCAGGATGCACTGGAGCTTTTTTAGCACCTCAGAGTTAAGGGAATGTGTTTGTGCAATTTCCACGTTGCCCTGTGTGTGTTCACCTAACACGGGGCGGGCACGTGCTCCCAGCTCTTGGAAACATCCCCTGAAACCACAGCCTGTGAGGGGGTGGTGGTGCTGGAGGCTGAAATTTGATTTGAGAGGAGGAGATGCTGTCTGGCTTCTGCACAAGGAAATCCAACCCTTTCCAACCTGAGGATCAGCTCAAACACTTGCCAGTCCGCTAAATGCACTAAGTGCTAATTTGGTGGGTTTTTTTCATCTGCTTCGTGTGCCTAAAATAGGATCCCTCCTCTGGCTATCCTTGGGAAGCCTTCAAGGAGGTTAAAAATACGAATGTGAAAGCTGTAATGATAAATGTCCCCTCAGGATTGACTCGGAGCCTTTCAGATGTGCTGAGGAGCCAGGGCACAGGAGCAGAGCCAGAGCACTCACACAGGGGAAGCTCTCATTGCAGAGCCACCAAGGATGCGAACCAGAAGTTGTGTGATGAAGGACCCAGAGAAATCATGGAATCATAGAATGGTTTGGGTTGGAAGGGACCTTAAAGCTCATCTCATTCCACCCCCTGCCACGGGTTCTGCTTGGAGCCTTGTAGAACAAGTGGATCATCCGTGCACAGCGTTATTTCGTGGGAGGGAGCACAGCGAAGTCAAAGCACATAAAGTTGACCCAGGCCAGCTTGAACAGTTCCTAGCCACCCTCAGGGGCTTGGGAGAAGCCTAAGATCCAGATATTGGATATTAGGGGATTAAAACATTTTCACTGAAAGGGTGCTCAGGCACTGGAACTGCCTGGCGAAATGGTGCAATCACCATCCCTTGGAAATGTTCAAAAACACGTGGATGTGGCACATGGGGACAAGGTTTAATGGTGAATGTGGTGGTGCTGAAGGAGCGGTTGGGCTCCGTGATCTTGGAGGACTTGTCCAACCGAAACAATTCCGTGATTCTGTGCTACCTGTGGTCAGCTGGCTCTAAGAAATAGCCACTTTAAGTACCCTCAGCCAAGCCCAAGAAGGGGGTTTCAGAAGGACATCCATCTTCATTTAAACACGGCAGGAAGCAAGGCTTTTCAGTGTTGCTGGCCAGACTGTGCCAGTGGTGTATTCCTTTCCACGTGGGAAATATTCATCCCTTGGATCTTTTAAATTGAGGAAGTTTTTGATATCTGGGCAGCGGTTGTTGTTCCCCCCAGGTGCACTCAGAGCCCTCTGCTCGCCCTCCTCTTCCAGGCAGGCTGGCATGGATTCAGACTTCCAGGAAAACGTGATGTGACCCTTGGAGTTGTCCTGTGCAGGGCCAGGAGTTGGACTTGATAATCCTTGAGTGTCCCTTCCATTCTGTGATTTTATCCCATAAAGCCAAATCCTCAGCAGACCTCTAAATCGCTTGGCATTGAGGACATTAATATCATCATTTTGGAAAGACCCCAAGCAAAATGGGTCATTCTGCAGATAAATTAACTTTTTTTCCCCATCCCATTTCTATGGGATTTAATCATTTATTCCCGCAGGAATGTGTTTGTGGTGCAAGCTGAAGTCAGGTAAAGCCTGGTTTAGTGTGAAGGTTCCTACTGTTAAAACTGTTGAAAGAAAAATCTATTTTACAGCATTGTAGATGGTAAATAGCTGGGCGGTCAAGGCTGAGACTCAAGCTTGGTTTTAACTGGGTTGGCAACAGGAGAAGGAGGAACAATCCAGGTAACAAGTGATGGAGCAAGAGGAAATGCCCTCAAGTTGTGCTGTGGGAGGTTTAATTTGGATATTAGGAACAATTTCTTCACCAAAAGAGCAGCCAGGCATTGGGACAGGCTGCCCAGGGCAGGGTTGGAGTCCCCACCTCTAGAAGTGTTCAAAAGGAGTGGATGTGGCACTTGGGGACGTGGTTTAGTGGTCAACACTAAACCATGTCCCCAAGTGGTGCTGGTTGATGGTTGGGCTCGATGATCTCAGAGGTCTTTTGCAACCTTCATGATTCCGTGACTGGCTCAAATGGAAATCCACGTTTTGGATCCCTCCCCTCTTCCTATTTCGTGCCTCTGGGATAATTATGGTTTGCAGCGGAGAGGCGGAGGCTGGGTCTCCTCCTGCACCAGCATCCTGCTCCCGGAGCAGCCTAACAGAGCCAGGGTTTCAGATACCCTCCAGCTCCGCCACAGATCCAGGCCTGGGGTCTGCAAGAAAGATGAGGACAAACCTTTTATTAGGGCCTGCAGTGGTAGGACAAGGAGTGGTGGTTTTAAACTAAGAGAGGGGATATTTATATTAAATATAAAGAAGAAATTTGCTATGATGAGGGTGATAAAACACTGGCACAGGGTGCCCAGAGAAGCTGTGGCTGCCCCTGGATCCCTGGAAGTGTCCAAGGCCAGGTTGGAGCAACCTGGGCTAGTGGAAGGTGTCCCTGCCCATGGCAGGGGGGTGGAATTGGGTGAGCTTTAATGTCCCTTCCAACCCAAACCACTGTAGGATTTCCTGATTCCCCCTATTTTGCAGTACCTGTGTCTGTCATTTCTTTGAGGGTTGGGATGGCTCAGAGTGGGAACAAACCCTGCCCACATGGGGCTACTTTCACCTTCAGCATCCTGCAGCATGCAGGAGTGCCTGTTCATCAGATTTTTCCTGGGAAACTGTGGGCAGGGAGGTGGGCGCATGGAGGATGTATCCAGGTGGGGAGGGTCTGTCTGTACCAGCAAATTAACCCCAGCACTTGGACTCTGGGGCAGAGTTATCCACAACGCTAAATTTTAGGGTCCTGCACTGTTTGGCCTGGCCATGCTGCCCAGGTGTTGGGTCCTGGCAGGTACAATCTGTGTGTGCAGGCCCAGAGCTCCCCAGGGCCACATCAAACAAACCAACCAGGGCAAGGGCACGAGGCTGAATCCTCCTCTGGGATCATCCCTGCCACTAAATCCACGCCACGATCCCAAACACGGGCTGGGCCCAGACCAACCACCCCTCTCCCAGACAATGTCTGGGCGTGCCTGAGGGTTTAGCAGGGATATTTTCCAGCAGGCTCCGTGCCAGCCTGCTTTGGAGGACGGGAGAGTTTGTCCATATGGATGTGAGCTGTGTCATGCTGCTTTGCCCTCGGAGAACTGGCCCTGACCCATTTTATTTCCTAGCAGGGATGTGGGACGCGTGGCCCAGAGGCGTTGGATTCGTCAGGCTCCGCGAGCAGAGCTGCCCTTTGCCAGGTGCCTGGAAGTTTTAGGGGCTGTTAATGGGAGAATTAAACCCGACTGGCTGCCCTCCCTTCCCGGGAAACCCGTGATCTAATCCAACATCCAGTGTTTTCTGTGCATCCAAGCAGAAACAGCCCCAGATCCAGAGCATTTGCGGCCAAAAGAAAGGAGAAACTGAGGCACAGGACTTGTTTGACCCACTAGGATCCCACAGGATCCAGATGCTGGATCCATATTCAGGAAATCATCACCAGAGAGGTACTGTTTGGATGTGGGTGACTGGTTTGGGCAGTGCAGATCAAGGCAAAAGCACTGACAGGAACCAGGGTGCTGCAAAAATGTGCCAGGGCTCAGAAGGGCTCGTCCCATCCGAGATCATCCTGATCTCAGGCTCAGGGTGGGATTGCTGGCATGTCATCTGCAGGGCCAGGAGCTGGACAGCTTGTGGGTCCCTTCCAACTCAGGATATTTTAGGATCCAGGATGTTCTAGGATCCTGCCAGTTCTTCATGGAACTCGTTGCTGAAATGGGGAAGTAGATTCCAGAGGTTTACGTTACTGGAAAACTCATTAGAATAAGGGAAATCTGAAAAAAAAGAAAAAGCCCAACTGTCCATCTCTGGAGATGGAATCATAGAATTATTTAGGTTGCAAACAACCTTTAAGATCACTGAGCGCAACCATCCCCCAGCACTGCCAAGGCCACCACTGACCCTGTCCCCAAGTGCCACATCCACACGGCTTTGAAATCCCTGCAGGGATGGGGATTCCAGCACTGCCCTGGGCAGCTGTGCCAGGGCTGGACAACATTTCCATGAGGAAATTTTTCCCAATATCCAATTTAAATCTCCCTTGGTTCAACTTGAGGCCGTTCCCTCTCACCCTGTCCCTATTCCCTGGGAGCAGAGCCCGACCCCTCTGGCTGCCCCCTCCTGTCAGGGAGTTGTGCAGAGCCACAAGGTCCCCCCTGAGCCTCCTTTTCTCCAGGCTGAGCCCCTTTCCCAGCTCCCTCAGCCGCTCCTGCTGCTCCAGCCCCTTCCCCAGCTCCGTTCCCTTCCCTGGTAGTACCAAATTTGGAGACTGCTGGAGGCTGGGAGAGTTGATGGAAATTCTCATTCCAACTCTTATCTGTTCCTTGGAAATCTGTTATTGACCACTGCTGGAGCCAGAAAATGGATGAATCTGACCTGGCAGAGCAGTTTGTGAGGTCTTACAGGATTTGATCCAACTTTGATTCAAGGGAGTTTGGGTTTGTGACCCTGCTGGGGACATCTCATGAATGTTTGAATTATGGGATAGCACAGCAACTTCCAGTGCACAGCACGGAAAAAGCTAGGCAGGGACTTGGGAGGAGAAGTGTTTGGGCTCCAAGGGACTTAAATATCCCAGGGACAACACCACAGCTGCTGTGTGGCTTCAGAAACTCCACCTGGCCACCAAGGTGATGTGTTCCATCCCCCAGGACACACCCAGAGAGATGCAGCCTTCACCACAGGGAGCCTGGCTCATACCTGATGTGTTGAATAAAAAAAAAAAAAAAANNNCCAAGGTGGTAAAAAAAAAAAAAAAAAAAAAAAAAAAAAAAAATCACCACTTTCTTCAGACTCTCCAGCTTTCTGTGTTAACCAGAATGGCTCTTTTAAGTTGGGGATGGATTCCCTGGATGCTCCCAGGATGTATTTGGTGCTCATCTGCATGAGGGGGATGAGCAGCCCTGCTGAATGAATAAAGAGCGGAGCTTTGCTGCTCCAAGTGACGTTGATTTTAATGCAAAATGGCACAAAGTGGAGCAGGAGGAGTTCACCAGCTTTCCAGAAAAGCTTCACCTGGTGGGAGCAGAGGCAGGAGCCGACCTTGAAGGAAACTCAGCTCGGATTTGGGACATCTGTGAGCCATGGGAAAGGCTGCTCAGCACAACGGGAGTGGTTTGCAGCGGGGTGTGCACCTGGAAGCACAACTGGATGGGGCTGGTTCAGTGGCTGAACAACCCTCTGAGAGGCAGCTGCTGCCGAGCAAAACGAGTCCCTGGACTCACATTTCCACTGATTCCTTCCTGCAGAGAGAGAGGCTGTGGAGCTTCACTCTAGCAGGAGGCATTGGGGTTTTTTTTGTGCGTATCTCAGTGAGAAGACAAAGCACAGGATCCTCTCTCCCCTCTGAGTGGAGGCTGCTGTCACTTCCGTGAGCTTCTGTCCCTACAGTCACCCTCCCCTGTCCTGCACCAGCCTCACAGCTGCCCAAATCATCTGCACCCTCCCTATGTGTGCCCCACGACAGGGATAAACCGGCACGGGGATATTTGCTCCCTCTCTCCATCAATCCAGGAGCGTGGCTCCCTCCACCCATCAAAGAGGCATTTTTATTCCCTTGCTCCACGTCACTCCCAAACTGCTCCCAGCCAGAAACTCGCTGCTTGAAGCGGTGTTTGATTTAACCAGAGGCAACTTAACGCCGTAGTCATCAGTCAGTTCCTGACACTATCAAGGCCTGGGAGATAAAGGAGCGAATTAAAAAGGAAGGGAATAAAAAAAAAAAAAAAAAAGAGAGAGAGAGAATAAAAATAATGGAAAAAAAAAAACCCTTTCCTTCAAAATTGATTTTCACGNAAAAAAAAAAAAAAAAGAGAGAGAGAGAATAATAATAATGGAAAAAAAAAAATCCTGTCCTCTAAGATCTGATTTCACGTTAAATGTTTTCATCTTTGGAGTGAGCATTAACAGCTGATCAGCAGTGTCTGCTCTATTGACTCCCTGGCAACGTGCAGTTGTTCAAAGGGACAGGGAACACCGGCTCCTGCAGGAGATGAAGGGCTGGCAGCTGCCTGGATCTGGCTCTCATGCAGCCTTGCAGCCGACCACGGGCTGCAGGAGAGGCCTGGCTGCCTCTCTGGTGCTGTCAGAGATTAAAAATTGCTGTGTTTGCACGGGGTCTTCTTCCTCGGGCTCCTCAGTGAGAGAAAACTGCTGGATAGGGCAGCAAGAGGGGGAAAAGGCTGGCAGGGCTTCCCTCGAGAGGTGTGCCGGGCTTCTGGGGGGACTGTTGGTCAGGGAGAAGATCCCTGGCATGTGGCTGGGGTTTTACACGGCCTGGATTGGGCAGTGGCTGCAGACCGGTCAGCCAGGACTCCCGAGGAGTTTGCCAGGGCTTTCTGCAGGCAGGAGTCGGGATGGAGCTGTGCCATCTGCCTCAACATTTCTGAGTGTCCCCACCACTGTTTTTACAGTCCCACTCGGACACCTGCTCGTGCCTGAGCTGGAACACAAGCCAGGCTTTCCATGGATGTAAAGAAACGCAAATGGAGTGACCTTGGTGGGGCAGCTTTGATTTACAACAGTTGTGGTTGCCCCGGGCACCAACGTCACGGCCACGTGTTGATCCACAACTGTGGAAATGCTCGGATTGAAGAGGAAACGGCCTCAAGTTGTGCCAGAGGAGGTTTAGATGGGATACTGGGAAAAAATTCTTCACTGAAGGGGTGGTCAGGGATTGGAACAAGGCTGCTCAGGGCAGTGGTGGAGTCCCCATCCCTGGAGGGATTTAAAAGCCGTGTGGATGTGGCACCTGGGGACATGGGTCAGTGGTGGATGTGGCACTTGGGGACACAGTTTAGTGGTGGATGTGGTACTTGGGGACATGGTTTAGTGGTAAATCTCGGACTCCGATCTCAGAAGTCTTTTCCAACTTCATTGATCCTGTGATTCCATGCTTCCTTTCCCACGTGCTGCCACATGTGCCCAGCAGTGGCCAAGCTGGAAGAAGTCAGGAGAATCCCTTTAGAGGTTCCTTGACTGATGTCTGGCACCTGAAATTTCCTTCTCCTGGGACTCTTTGACTATGCTGGATGAGTTTCCAACACAGCAAACACCTGGTTTCTGATTTTATAGAATCCCAGAAACTGAATTTGGGAGAGTTGATTGCAGTTAAGTCTTAAGCCAACTCTACCTGCACTGTTCCCCGTTCCTTAAGTCCTATCCCAAGAATTCCATAATCAGAGAAAGCTGTTTCCTCCAGTTGTCTTCAGGACACTGTTGCTGGGTTGCTAAAATTCCTGTTGCCCCCAAACCCTTTTTAGGGTGGAATGGGATGGAAAGGTGGCCCCTGGAGACCCAGCTCAGGCTCTCTGAAGGGCATCACCGGAGATGTGGCTGTGTCAGAAGCTCGGGGCCCCTGATTCCTGGCACAGAGGCGGCCTCAGCTGTGTGTGCAGATTCCCAAAGTGCAGTTGATCCTCCTGCACCTGCTCTTCCAGAAGCGGAGGAAATGGAAGCAGGAATCAGCGAGCTTTGTTTGCATCGTTAGGCACTCGTGAGCAATGACCTGGCGTCTGAGGGGTCAGGATGCTTCGTTATCCCTGCTGTGATTAAACACACCTCTGGAAAAGTGTTTGGCGGCTTTTTGTTTAACATTTCCGTGTAAGATGGATGTGAAATTCCAAACAGTGCTGTCTGACAGGTGTTCAGGCTCTTCTGCAGTGAGGATATAGCGCTGTCCAAAGGGGAAGAAGGGAAAAGGAGTTGGTCTCACCTGGAGTTTACTCCATCAGTCACTCTGGGCATCCAGACTTAAAAGGGGACTTATAAAAAAGATGGAGAGGGACTTTTTACACCGGCAGTTAGTGACAGGACGACAGGGATATGTTTTAAACCAAAAGAGAGTAGATTTAGATTGGATATTAGGAAGAAATTCTTCCCTGTGAGGGTGGTGAGGCCCTGGCATGGGATGCCCAGAGAAGCTGTGGCTGCCCCTGGATCCCTGGCAGTGTCCAAGGCCAGGCTGGACAGGGCTTGGAGCAACGTGGGATAGTGGAAGGTGTTGACAGGGATTGAAACGAGATGATCTTTAAAGTCCCTTCCAACCCAAAACATTCTGTGGTTCTATGATTCTGTGACATGAATGAAGCCAAAGCTGGAGCTGAGTGTTTGTGGGGCTTTTTTTTAAGATAAACCTCACATTCAGGAAAGCTCAGGATCCCTCTAGGAAAGGCAGCTGGCTCAGGGGTGGGCCCACTTTGCAGCTCCTTGCAGGCACTGGTTTTTTTCCTGCCTTGTGCCTCTCAGCATTTCCTTGTTGGGAACAGCTTTTGGGTTTGTTCCTCTCCTACCACACATTTTCACCCAGACCCAGCCTGCTCCCTAATAAACCCAGCGTGTTGGCAGCCAATCGCCCGATCCTGCTGAAGAAGTGCCTCTGTTTCTACTCACACGGGCAACTTGATTTGTAAACAGACACTCAAGTGGGTGTTTTTAGCGGTATAGCAGATGGTCAATACAGCTGCCTCCTCCTCTCCCTGCTCTGCATTCCCTCCCCTCCTCTACAATTACACTTTCTTGCCATTTTTCTCTGTAATGCGGATTCAGGGTTTTTTTGGGTTTTTTTTTTTTTTTAATTAAAAGAAAAAGATTACAAGAGGGAGAAAATTGCTCAGTGAATTTCAAGAGGGGGAAAAAAAAATGGATGGCAACCTCCAATGTTACCTTAAAAGCACTGTGAGAGCTACCCACACATCCTCACTTCGCTTGACTTTTCCCTGCTTGAGTAGCTCTGGATCTCAATGGGACTGCTCGTGTGGGAAGAGCACAACGCTGGGATCGACTTCCCTCACGCACAGGAACTCGTGACTAATGCTACACCTAAAGTGTTCATTTTCCTCCCTGCCTGGTGGAGCCAGGCTCTAGTGCTTAAGGAGGTCCTTCCCCGAGCTCTGCAGCGGGGCTCGGAGGTAGCGTCGGGATGGGGGAATGGTGGGGATCCCTCTCCAGGGGTTTGCTGGCTGTGGCCCAGGAGCAGGGTCAGGGTCTCTGCAGGTGTTTTGGCCTTGATGCTGCACGTCTGCCTTGTGTTAGACTCGTGTTTTCCAAATTCACCTTCTGTGGGATCAGCCCCAAGCGGGGGGTGGGATTGAGCCCCTTCCCTCCCAGCCCTGCCCCCCAGACCAACACCTCTCTCATCAGAAAGCTCTTCTTAAACTCCCTAAATCTGCCCTTTGCTTGCTTTCAAGCTGTCATCTCTGCTTCCCCGGCCCAGCAGGGCCCCATTGCGTGGTTGACACCTCCAGGAATCAGCTCTTAACCTTTGCAGACACATTAAAGCACTGGAGTGAGACTAATCCAGCGCTAGTCTGGGGGCTGCACTGCCTTAAGCCACTGCTGCAGCTTTGAAAGCAAACCAGCCATCACCTCTCTCTTACAAGAGGCTTGGCTGGGGATCAAAGTCCAGGTGGGGTCATATTGAAGAGTCTTTTTGTCCTTGACAGGTTGTCACTCCCTGCAGTTCATCCCTAAGACCCGGAGATGCTATCAGTGGAAACAGGAGGGATGTGTCCAGCCCGTCCCAGCCTGGCTCCTCTGTGTGCCTTCTGAGAGAGGATTGTGGCTCAGTTCTTATCCCCACGGCTTAAAATATGCTGAGCTTGGCTGTCAGGTCTCCTGGCCTGACTCTTGAAACCCATTGAGGGTTTCCTGCCTCTTCAGCCCTGTTCCAAGCACATTGCACCAAAGCACAAGTCATTCCCTGGCCAGGGCAGGGGTGGATTCCCCATCCCTGGAGGGATTTAAAAGCCCTGTGGATGTGGCACTTGGGGACATGGGTCAGTGGTGGCCTTGGCAGTGCTGGGGGAACAGTTGGACTTGATGATCCTAAAGGGTTTTGCCAACCTTAATGACTTGATGATTCTACCAATCTCCTGAGAAAGCTGTCTAGGAATTTCTCAAGGTAAACTTTCATTTCCCTGCTGGAAAATACCAGTTCAGCCAAAAAATAAAAAAAAATTCCATTTCTAGGAGGGTGCTTATTCCAGTAATCTCTCCAGCAGGAATGATCCCTCTGAACTACTACTCTGGTGATCAGGGAATTATTTAGGGGTTACTATTTACAGGTTTTCCCCCTGTGATTGCTGTCCCCATGGGTGTGATGTGCTCCAGTATTCCATCAAATCACAGAATGGTTGGGGTTGAAAGAGACCTTAAAGACCACCTAGTTTCAACTCCCTGGCTGCCTTTCCATCTCCAGCAGCAACTAGGAAAAAGCCGTGAGAAATGCAAGTAATTTCCAACATCGGAAGCATCCGTGGGCACACAAAAGGATGTGGGTGCACCAGGGACTGCACAAGGAATATTTGCATCCCACAACACCCAGGGACTGCCCCTGCCTCATCCTTACCTGTCCTGCTGATGAGGTCTTGCTGGTGTTTAAGACTGGAGCTTGGCTCTGGATCCAGCTGGGAAAACTGCAGTGCTTGGGTTAATGGTGCCACTGGAGGGATTTGTCCAGAAGGACATGACCTGTCCTAGGAATGGGGCTCTCCTGAAGGGGCTGCTCCTCTTCCCGCCCCCAAGGCGAGTTTCTGGCCCGGGGCTCTGCTGCCTTGCTGTTTCCTGGCTGCAGCCTCGCTGTGCAGGGATGGCTGCGGCTCCTTCCTGTGGCCCTGGCCTCCATCCATGGCTATAGGAGGACTCTGTGCAATGGCCAGATCCGCCTGTGCTTCTGTTCCCTGGACCTGAGCCCAGCCCATTTCCCTCCCCGTCCCTCTTTTCCATGAATGAAGTGGAGGGATTTGGCCGGGAGCCCGAACCCTCCGGGCTTTTATCAATGGGATCAACGGTTTGTCAGATCCGTGAGGATGAGTCACGCTGGGTAATACCTCGTGGGGTGCAGGTCAACCTGCAGGTCAGGGATCCGTGTGGAAGGGGCTTGCTTGGAGCCTCTGGAACCCTTCCATGGATGCACTTACACATGGAGTGACAGGACAAGGGGCAGTGGCTTCAGACTGACAGAGAGTAGGTTTAGACGGGATATTGGGAAGGAATTCTTCCCTGTGAGGGTGGGGAGGCCCTGACACAGGTTGCCCAGAGAAGCTGTGGCTGCCCCTGGATCCCTGGAAGTGTCCAAGGCCAGGCTGGACAGGGCTTGGAGCAACCTGGGCTAGTGGAAGGTGTCCCTGCCCATGGCAGGGGGTGGAATGAGATGAGCTTTACCTTCCCTTCCAGCCCAGACCACTCTGTGATTCCATGGTGACACACATGCTTGCTGGGACAAGGTGACATCCTGCACCTCTTCCCGAGGGCAGCCATGCAGGGAACGTGGTCCTTTCTCGGAGGAGGACACGAGGACGTGGCTCGCACACAAGAAGGTCCAAAAAGAGGACGCAGCTGAGCTCTGTGTGGTGCTACAGCTTTCCCATGGTTGTCTCGGAGATGGGTTGGGATGATGGGCACAGCAGGGAGGGGACCTGGTCACCAGCACCAGGGCGTGGTTGCTGAGCCACCACACAGGGTTCCTGTCCCTTCAGTAGCTCACACTGCTGTGATCAAACAGCTCTTCTCCCCATCACCTGAAATTCACTGGCTCCAACTAAGGCATTGCCAATCTCAGGCTCTCCAAGATGCACGTCAGGCCCTCAGAAAGTAAATGAAATTATGATTTGTAAAGGTCTTTTCCAGCCTAAATGATTCTATCATTCCATGATTCTAAATCCAGGCAAGTAGAGAAAAAGTCATCAGCATTCCATTTTTTCATCTTTTTTTTTTTTTCCCTCAGGTGTTAGAGCCTGGAGGAAAATTTTCAAGTCAAACCTCACCTCAGAGACATTTTAAATGCTTCTCTTTGCCTGAGAGGTGCAAAATTCTGTTTCCAAAGTTTTCCTGTTTGGTTTTGTGCAGTCTTTCACCACAGCTTTACATTTATTTCCTAAGGAAACCAGACCTACGTAGGGACGGACAGCAGACCCCTCAAAACTTTTAATACTGATTTTCCAGAGGATAAATCCTACAACTTTCACACAACCAGGCACATGAAAAGAGAACAGGAACCTCAGTATCCTCAGTGAAAGGAAAGGCAACCCTGGAGCATATTCCCTCTTAAATTCCAGCCAAACCACCCATTAGAGAGGCTTTTTGAGAGCCTTGGGAAAATCTTTCATTGGAGTTTGTGCTCTACTGGACACTGGAGAGCCCACCATCCCTTGGAAACCAACCTTGCTTTGCTCTTCTACTCACAGAGCAATTTGATTTCTTATCTGCCTCGTAGTGTGGAGAGAGATCGGGGTGCGATTTCATGCTGGAGCATGTAAAGGAAAACTTTGGGAGACAAATGGGAAAAGCAGGGGGTTTTTGAACCCTGGGATAACTGCAAGAACTGGGACTTGAGCCTCAGTCCTCCACATCTTCAGCCACCAGGCTCATCCTGGGCTGGCCTGAGCTTCCTCCTAATTTAATACCTGAGGAAGCTGATTTCCATGAGCCCATCCCCCCTTTGCCACAGGAACATTTACACGGGGCTGAAAAACCTTTTCTTCCTTCACACCCATGAATTCCCATCACCCCTCAAACAACCTCCATCAGTCTGCAACCCATCCCTGCCCCGAACCCCCTGCAAGAAGTGGGATGGTGGAGGTCCTGAACTTCCACCTCGTCCCCCCAAATGTCCCCTGAGCTCTTGGGAATCACCCAGCCCAGTGATTGCACTTCCAGCTCCTAATCCAGAGCATTTGTTTCCCTCCCCTTGGGTGCAGTGGGATTGCTGGAGCTCCCCACAGCCCTTTCAGCCAGCACCAGCCTCCCCTCCCTGCCAGCCCCATTCCCTCCCACTCCTGCTTTCCCCCGGTGCCTGCTCAGACCCATTAAGTTTTTAATCTGGCTCATGTTTACAATCTCCACTCACTGCTGCTCCATTCTTATTTTCTCCTGTTTAATTCCTGCTCCCCACTGGTGATTCAGCAGCAGGAAGGCAAAGAGTCCCTCTAGGCTTTAGGGTTTTGCCTTTGGGGTTTTTTTTTTTGAGCGTTTCCTGAAGGGTTCACCCTAGCTGGGGACTCATTTGTTGCCTGTGGGGCTGGACCTGTGTCCCCACAGCAGAAATGGGCTGATGGGTGGAGCAGGAAGGCTTTCCTGGGAAGGTCTCATCCCAGTTGTCCCACTGGCACCTTCTCCTGGATGAACATCTATGGCAGGAGTGTGGTTGAAGTTTCCAAGAGTGGAGGCTGCAATCACCTGCCAACCACTCTGCTCAGAGGTCTCATTTTGGCCAGGTCTGAGAGGGCTTGGGAGGGGCAGAAGGACCCCCTGACCCCACATCCCACAGGGGTGCAGGAGGTACAGGATCCTTGAGGTGCAAATCCTTGCTGGATCAGGAGCTGGAAGAGTGTTTGCAGTTTGGGCAGCCCCAGGACAGCACCTCAGGACCTCAGAGAAGAGGCTCTGGATAATTTATATATATCTAGATGTTGCTTTTTTCTAGTTTTTCTCCAGGTGCCAAATGCCACCAGAGATGCCCTCAGGCTGTGCCCTGACTGCCACTCCAGGAGGTCAAATGTGCTTGGTTCAGGGTTGAACCGAATAAAACTCTGCCCATGTTTTCATTTCAGTGGGAGAAGCCTCCTCCACCCCACCCAAACTGCTTTGCTTTTCCCCAGCTCCAGCTCAGCACCCGCACTGCGATGCCGTGTGTGTCCCACCATCCACACGGACGGGACGACCGAAGGACTCATCATTCCTGGCTGATCCAGCAGGAAACTGAGTCACAGGCAGCAGAGACCAGCATCCTACAAGCCTGTTTTGTTGGATTAAACTGTGCAAGGGGCTGTGCCAACAGGAGACAGCAGGAATGGTGCAATCCCTGTCCCTGTTTCCTTCCCTGGTGCAGACAAAGCCTTTCTGTCCCACCCCTACCTCTGCTGCATCCTCTGTATTTCAGGTATCTTTCCTTCCAACAACTCCCAGCCCTGCCCAGGCATTTACCCTGCAGAAATATGACTTTTAATTACTATTTTTTATGACTTCCTTTTCATAATTGCACTGGAGGCTCTCTGCTGTTCTGCTTTAATCTGCATCCTTAGAAATCACTTTCTCAGGCACGATCCACTGGATGGGAAAGGGAAATAAGGATTTCGAAGTGCAGCCATGGGCTTGTTGGCAGCAGAGAAATGTGGGACCCACTGTAGTTTTATCACAGAATGGTTTGGGTAGGAAGGGACCTTAAAGTCATTCCACTCCCTGCCATGGGCAGGGACACCTTCCACTAGCCCAGGTTGCTCCAAGCCCTGTCCAACCTGGCCTTGGACACTGCCAGGGATCCAGGGGCAGCCACAGCTTCTCTGGGAAACCTGTGCCAAGGCCTCCCCGCCCTCACAGCCAAGAATTTCTTCCTAATATCTAACCCAAATCTCTCCTCTTTTAGTTTAAAAACCATTCCCCCATGTCCTTTCCCTATGTGCCTGAGGATCTCCTCCCAAAAACTCTGACAAAGTCCTGCAGACCCCCCTGGCCTGACTGTTCCCCACCCAGCTGCTGATGTTTCCACAATATCCAGTACTTTGGTGCACGCAGAGGCATTAATTGGATTGAAATATCAGTGTTCAGACTTTTAACACCCTTTAACATCCCCTTCCTCCACCCCATCGCTGCTCAGTGTCCCTGTCATTATCATCGATCGGGATCTGGGGTTGTTCAGTGTCTGCCATCCGTGCAGGGGGATCATTCAACAGGAAAACCTTCAGACAATGCCAGCATTTATTCCTCAACATCAACCAGTGGAAGCCAAGCGGATTTTTCATAGGGCCAGGGCTGCTCAGGGCGGGGATGAGGAGCAACTTGAGAATGGAAGAGTTTGTGGGTTTGGTTTTTAAAAGCTGCTCAGCCCTCATGATGCCATGATGATTTTTTGCCTTTTTTTTATACCCCTTTTATACCTTTTTACAACTTCTGTATTCCTTAGTGCTTTTGCCTACATTCTTGGCCTTGTTTGTTAAGCTGGGAGATGAAACATTTTAGAGGTTTCGTAGTTAGGGATCAGTGTGCCCCAGACCCCAAGGTCCTCTCCAGAACACATTTTGTAAACTAAGATAGAACCATCCAGGGGAAGGTTCCTTGGGGAGGGGAGCTCATTTGAGCCTCTCATTGGGGAATCTTTGATAGATATGCTAATTAGTAAGACCTATAAGATTATACCAGATCTTTTGGGGGGGAGCTTGGGGCAGTGTATTGAGGTGCATCTGACCTGGATGTAGTGCACCTAAGGATCCTTAAAATAAATACCAAGGTAAAATCCCTTTTTCCCTTCTAACCGTGTTTGACTCTTGATTTTAAGACCAGGAAAAGGTGTCACTCAGGCCTGGTGCACTGGGGGAAAGAGGAGATTTGGGTGCTGTAGACACTGAAGGGATGGATGTCCCTGCTTTCAGAGGGAAGTGATACAGGACAAGTTCATGGACACCTCAGCTCTGGCATGTGGGTGAGGTCTGCTGCTTAGACCAAAGTATCTGAAAGAGGAGATTGAGGCCACCAAAGAACCTCCAGTCTTTCCACCCATGAGTGGTGTCCAAGACGCAACTTTGGAGGTGCCCATGGCTGTAGGTGACATCTCAGGTGACCAACTGAGTTACCTAAGGGGCTCCTGGCACAGTGGCATTATCCAGACAGCAAAGCCAGTTCTTTACAAAAAGCCACAAGATCCAATCCTCAATCCCTGCCCTGCCCTGGGCATCCCCCAGAGAGTTGCCCAGAGAAGCTGTGGCTGCCTCATCCCTGGAAATGTTGGAGGCTGGGTTGGACGGGGGGCTTGGAGCAACCTGGGGCAGTGGAAGGTTGAACTGGAACCCCCTTCCAACCCAAAGCATTCCGTGATTCCGTGATAACCCAGCATGACCTCCACAGAACTGGGACAAACAGCCAGCCAGGCACCTCCTGGGGTGGATATTCCCACCATAAGGACACGGGGCCGGGAGAGTGGGAGCTGTGTGGTGAATCACAAAGCTCCACCACACAACCAGCTCCAAACCCTGCAAGAGAGGCTCCTTCTCGCAGCAGAAGCCCCGAGCCATCAGATTTCTTTTAGACTAAAGCAGTGTGTAATATATAATTGATAATGGTTATTCCTGGTGCACTCCTTGTAATGAAATTTTAATGCTGGGGACAGCTCAGCGTGTGTGTGTGTGTGTGTAATGTAGAGCTGGGTCCTCGTGCTGTTAAACACAGCTCCTCAGCCTTTGTTCTGGCAGCTGGAATCTCAGCTGGCTCCTCAATGTCAAGGAGGACAACCCCACATTCAGCTGGTGCCAGAATTCCCCCCAAAACCAAGAGTCCAGAGCTTGGAGTGGGCGCTGTTCCCAAGAATTAAAACATGACTCTGCATGATACCCAAGAGCTGCCCCTGCCAGTCCCTTCCTGGGGATTTGGCTGCCTGCAAATAACATTTCCACCACCTTTAAGCCCCATCAGGAGGAACTTCAGCTGGAAGCAGCAGGATCTCACCCCAGAGAAAGCTGCCTTTCAGTGAGCAGAGCTGCCTTTCTCTTGTCCCTGATAAAAGGGTCTGGAATACGAATTCCAGCAGTGACTGTGCAATGCCTTTTCCTTTTTTTTTTTTCAGGAGGGGTAATTAACTCCCTCTCCCATAGTCTGAGGTTCACACCAGGCTGTGTTTTCCCCTCCACTGGTTCATTTCCATGGGCCAGGGCAGGCAGCAGTGTCTGGAACTCCCTCCTTGCTCACGGCCAGTCGTAAGTCCTGGAAAGCAGAGGGATCTTGCCTCGAGATGAGGCTTGCCCAGATTCATGGGAATGAGGAAAACAAGTCATCATTCCCTTCTCTTTTCTACCCATGGTGATATTTGTGAGGGTGTAAGATTAGAACCAAAAGGAACAACCTGTCAGCTGGACAATCTGCTCTAGTTGGAGATGTCCCTGCTCATTCCAGGGGTTTGGACTGGATGACCTTTAAAGGTCCCTTCCATGATTCTCTGGTCGGTGTTGGCTCTGTGGAGCACCTGGTCCTGGGTCCTTTTTGGGATTTATATTGTGGGACAATTTGGTACAGCACAGGGATGTGGAGAAGACCTGCAAGAGTTTGGATGGTTTTTTGATTGTTTTCCTGTGCTCCAGGTTACAGAGATACCAAGTTTACCAACCATTATCAGCACAACTAAACCAGTTGTGATGATTTTGAGGAGTTGGGTTGGATATCAGGAAAAGGTTCTTCCCCCAGAGGGTGCTGGACACTGGAACAGCTCCCCAGGGAATGGGCACGGCCCCAAGGCTGCCAGAGCTCCAGGAGTGTTTGGACAGCGCTCTCAGGGATGCACAGGGTGGGATTGTTGGGGTGTCTGTTCAGGGCCAGGAGTTGGACTGGATGATCCTGGTGGGTCCCTTCCAGCTCAGGACATTCTGTGATTCTGTGATTCCACGTGGTTCCTGCCCGTTATTCCCACCCTGTGGCCGCTTTCCTGGGCACAGCCCTTGCTCACTGCAAACACTCCCAGCAGTGTCTGGGTCTCTACAAGGTGGCTTCATGTCCTTGGTGGCTGTTCAGCCAAAACAACCAGTGTTTGAGTCCATCCCCTGGGGCAGAGGACAAGCAGCTGAGAGGGTTCTGTGAGTCACCCTCTCGGTTCAGTCACTGATGGAAGTCGCTGCTGCTGCTCTGGGCACTTGATGTGACATCTCCAGGGCGTGGATGAATTAAGAGCTCTGCCAGATGGACTCAGGTTTGCCCAGGCCCTGCCAGGGCTGGGCGATTGATTATGGTGAGTGGGAGATGGAACAAAGTCAGGACAGAAGGGCTGGGGTTGAACCTTCTCCACCTTTACATTTCCACCACCACCTCAGACCTTTTCCAGCCCTGGCCAGCTCAGACTTACCCAAACCACCCCTGGCTCAGCTCAGGAGTTGGCATGGGCCGGGGACCATCCCCAGCAGGTGGTTGGGATGCAGCCACTGTTCTCAGGAGGGTGGGAAGGGTTAATGGTGTGAGCATGGCCAGGGCTCAGGGATGGAGATCAGGCTCCAGCATGGATTTATTGTGGAGATGTAACCTCAGCATCAGGCTGAGAGAGCTGGGGGTGTTTACCTGGAGAAGAGAAGACACCAGGGAGACCTCAGAGCCCCTTCCAGGGCCTAAAAGGGCTCCAGGAGAGCTGGAGAGGGACCTGGGACAAGGGATGGAGGGACAGGACGCAGGGAATGGCTTCCCACTGCCAGAGGGCAGGGATGGATGGGATACTGGGAAGAAATTCTTCCCTGTGAGGGTGGGGAGGGGCTGGGCTGGAATTCCCAGAGAAGCTGTGGCTGTCCCTGGATCCCTGGAAGTGTCCAAGGCCAGGCTGGACAGGGCTTGGAGCAACCTGGGCTAGTGGAAGGTGTCCCTGCCCATGGCATGGGGTTGGAACAAGTTGAGCTTCAAGGTCCCTTCCAACACAAACCATTCCAGGATTCTTTGATTCCATGATCAGCTCTGACCCTGAGCACCTCGAGGGTTTTGCCCTTTGCCTTTCCTGCATCCCAACCACTCTCAGCACCCACCTCTTGCACTGACCATTCCCAGGAGCTGGATCAAAGGGACAACCCCCGCTCCAAAATCCAGCTGCACTTTGGAGCTGCCTCCAAGCACCCAGCCCGAGGGTGTTGGGTTTGGTGGTGAACCCGCCGAGCCCCACTGGGATGCCCAGGCACCCCGGGCTGTGCGTGGTGCTGGGGCGGGTGAGCGCTGCAAAGGAGAGGCTCGTGCGAACCAAGCGTTGTCACGGAAACCGGAGAGTTGGCGCGGAGGCGGAGAGGGGATGCCGAGAGGATTCGGGGAGGCAGCGGTGGGGGGGGCGGAGGGGCTCTCCCATCATCCCTCCATGCAGAGATTCCCCCAAGGAAGAGACATCTCCCTGCTGCTTTCAGGAGCTTGCTGGCTCAGCTCCTCCTGGCTGGAGCTGATGGATTTGTCTGCACTGCTCCTTCTCCGAGTCAAACCCTTCCTCCCTGTACCGCCAAAGAAAGAGAGGGAGAATAAAAAGGAGAGGGAAAGGGAGGAAGGAAAGAAAAGGAAGAATAAAAAGGAGCTGGAAAGTGAGGGAGGAAAGAAAAGGAAGAATAAAAAGGAGCAGGAAATTGAGGAAAGAAAAAAGATCCAGAGGTGTATGGAGGAGTAACACTGAATTCCCACTGTGCCCATCCCAGCGATTCCTGCGTGGCAGGATGGTGCTGGAAGGCACCACTGTAGCATCATCCGTCACCCCCTGAGTGCTCCAAAGCAAACACAGCCACCCCTTCCTCTGCCTTCCCCAAACAACAGCCAGGTCCCCTCCTTGCCCCTCCTCAGGGAGCTCTGAGAGGTGGGGACACCAGGGAGGTGACGCAGGACTGCGGCCATGGCGGGCAGGGCACAGTCCTGGGGTAGGTGTGGGGGTCTCCATCACTTTTCCATCCTTCTCTGTGACTCTGTTGACCACTGGAATGTTTGGTTTGCCCTAAGGAGACCCCAGGGAGGTCACCAAAGGCCATGTTTGGCTGTGGTTCAGGGGTGGCAGTGGCACAGAGCAGAGGTTCACATGTGGACATCGGGGTGTGCAGAGGGGAATTCTACATTGCATCCATGGTGTGACCCTGGGAACAGGACTCTGGGGCATCCTCAGGGCTCTGCTCACTCCCAGGTTCAGGCCTGGGCTGGTATGAGCTGTGCCAAGGACTGTTTCAGCAGTTTGGGATGGGGTGGTCAGGCCCTACAGGTGTGGCAGTAACTCAGGACTGGCTCTTTCCACATGGCTGAGGTGGAGGACCGGGCTCCTCAGCGAGACCCCACCCCATGGCCAAGCTTCTCCAGAGGTTCCCATACCTACATTGCCTTGCTGAGGATGTTCCCATCCCTTTCCGTGCATTTTTGGGGACAGGGCGCTGAAATCTGCAAGTGGCTCTGTGAGGAGAAGGAGGCAAAGTGAGGGAATTGCATTTCCTAGAAGAGCGGATGAGACCACCATGAGGAAATGAAGTTCTGTGATCTTATTCCTTAACTGTGAGGCTGAAAGTCCTCACAGCAGGGCTGGGTGACAAGAAGGTGCCCTGAGCAGGGGGACATTTACTGCTGCTCCACAAAGAGCAGCACAAGGTCTGATTTGTGGGTTCAGCTCAGAATTTTGGCCGACTCGAGGAACGAATTCTTCTCTGGGTTTGGGATGGGTGTTCCCTGTGAGGGTGAGGAGGCCCTGGCACAGGGTGCCCAGAGAAGCTGTGGCTGCCCCTGGATCCCTGGAAATGTCCAAGACCAGGTTGGAGCAGCCTGGTCTAGTGGAAGGTGTCCCTGCCCATGGCAGGGAGTGGAACCAGCTGATCCTTAAGGTCCTTTCCCACCCAAACCATTCTGGGATTTCAGGGTGTCAGGAGTCAAGAGTGCAGCCAAGAGAGAGCCACAGCAGCCCCAGCTTGGAAAACGCATCCATGGCTGAAAACATCCCTCCACTGGGACTTCCAATCAGTCTCTAAACACAGTGGAAATCACAGGCATATTTATTCTGTTCCAGTTCTTAATCCTGCACTGAACCTGATGGTGGTGACGGATATTAGGACTGATTGGACATGGCTGATTATTATTATTATTATTATTATTATTACTATTATTATTATTTTGCCAGATGCAGGGTGTGTGACTGGCTCTTGCAGCACTCTGCCTCTTCTCTGCTGGCTCCTGGGAACCTGCTCCAATTTAGTCTGGGAGATCTGGAATTACTCCTTAGCAAGATCCTATTGTTATTCTTGTTAGAGGACTGGGCTTGTTCTGCCTACTTTTTTCTTCTTTTCTTTTCTTTTTTTTTTCCCTACCTTTTTACAGGCACGGAAAAAAACCCTTAAAAATTCTGGGTTTGGGTATTTGTGGATATGTATATTTTTATATATACAATTGATATATCATGGCTGTGCATCTCCCTCATTGGTGCAGCCCCTTGCAAATAGCCATCCTTTAACATCCCATCCCATCCCATCCCATCTTCTCCTCCTCCTCAGCTTTGCTCACCCAAACTCCCCCACAGAACATACAAAGAAATAAATATTTATTTATCGGTGCGTTTAAAGAGCATTGCCTTGCTAAATGCTGTGCTGAGCTGGAGACGAAAGGGGTGGGAAGGGGAAAAAAGATGCAAATTGCAGAAATGGGAATGAGGAAATCAACGTAAAGACCAAATCTGAGTCATCTGTGGACTGCAAATCTCTCGGTGATGGAACTTGATTAATGCCCCTATTTGAGCTGGTCTGTGGTTTAGGGAAGAATTATGAGGTCACATTTTTAAACTTTCAGGTCTCTTGTGACTGTTTCTGGTTGGGGTTTTTTTTAGATCGTGTTGTTTTTTAGAAAATTCTGAAAAAAACAAACTTAAAAAAAAAAATTCTGCCTCCCTCAAAAACTCTGACCATCCTGCCCCAAGCATTTTCTTAGCTTTGATTTTTTGATTTGCAGTTGATTCTTTTATCAGAAACAAGTCTTGGACATGCCACAAATTTCAGTGTCACCTGCCCAGTTTGGGGACTGCTTCTAAATTGGGGAAACTGAGGCACAGAGGAAGGCACCTCTTAGAGCTCAGAGCTTTAGAGCACTTGATGGAAAAAAAATGAGATTCAAATCTAAGTCTGCGAGCAAAAAGTACAAAAATCAGGCAATTTTCAGGCTTTACAATGCAGTGTGTTTTTATTGCAATGATCAGTATTTGGGAATTGTCTGGATAGGGAGAAAACACAAAAACCCAGGGAAAAGTTTCCTCTTGAAGAATAACTGGAGGTTAATTTGTGTCCAGGAGGCTCCTTATGTACATGTTTGTGTAAATATATTTATTTAAACTCCAGATCCCGTTGTGCTCTGTATAAACATCATTTTTTTGAAGTCAGCTGAGCTTTTAATCTTTTGGGCTTCCAAAGAAATGTTCTATTTAGGGAGCAGCACCAAAACCCCAAGCTCCTGACCACTTGTTAGCGCTCAGCAGGAGGAAACCTTGTGCCTCGGGGGCTCTGGGAACTCGGTGCTTTTGAAGGTGAAGTTGCAGGGAAATCCTTGCAGCAGGAAGCGCAGCTCCTGCCTCATCACACCGATTAAAAAAGGAAAAAAGAGACAGAGAGGAAGAGCTTTCGGTGATGCTGTGGCCTGGGTGCGGGGATAGGGGAGCGGGGATGGGATGCGGGGATGGGATGCGGGGATGGGGTGGTCCCGGAGGGGGTGCAGGGGGTTTCGTGCGGTGTCTCCGTGCCCAGCACACCCCTTTAGGATGAGGAGGGGACGGGGACACGGAGCGCAGCTCGGGGGTGTCCCCGAGCAGGGATGCGGGTGCCCAGCTCGGGTGAAGCATCCTGGCACCCCCTGGGCTGCCTGTGCCCGGCCGCCGCTGCAGTGAGGACAGGAATTCTGGCCGTGCAAAGCCCCGCCGCTCCGGCGGCGACAGCTCCTGAAATGACCCCAGCGCCGCAGGACCGATCCCTTTATCCGTAACCGCGGTGCGCCAGGGGAGGGGATGGAGCGAGGAGAGCCATGGAGGGGGGAGGAGGAGGAGAGGGAGGCTGGGACCTGATTACGTGGGAGGCATTTTGTCCAGCAGCAGCAGCAGCAGCGAAGATGCAGATGAAAGGATCATCCCGCCGGGGGGAAAAAGGCGATGGCGAGGATGGTCCGGTGTTGCCAGGGTGGGCTGGCACGGATGCACCCAGCTCCAAACCCCCCGTCTCCGGGCACCCCTCGGCCCCGGTGGGGCTGTGCGGCTGCCGGGGCCGGGATTAAGATGGATAGATTGGTGGGAAGCGTTCGGTGTGACCGGAATAGAAAGCACGGTGGCTTCGTGCTGACTTGAGGGCACGGATCCAGAAAATAGCATTGCTCGGGAGATGATTACTTTACTATTGGAGCTTGTCCTTAAAATAGCAAGCTGGCTCCTCGCTGCCCCTCCTTCCCCTGTGCACAATCCTAGTGGTGGCTATGAGATTCCTAGGGTGGTTTCCCCCCCAGTTTATTCCTTATTCATTTCCTTGTTATCCATGCCACATCATACTTGGTAAAAACGTCCTTGAAGGCCTCTTGGTCTGTGCTTCACTCACAGCGGGGCCAAGCTCGGCTCTGACCATTGCATTTGTAGCAGGGGAAGGATTAGGAGGAGCTCCCTGGGAAAATCAGTCACGGCAGCCATGGGGTGACAAACGCAGCGTGGGTGACCCCATACCCGGGGCGATGCTGGGGTGTCACCCAGGAGCGTCTCTGGGAACACCAGAGCCCTTCCCTGGGCATCTCCTCCTGGCTGGGCGCTGCTGTGACCCTGGGGCAGGGTCCTGCAAGGCCATGCTGCAGGGCTGGGTGGGGAAAGCAGGAACGCTCCCACGCTGTCCGTGCAGCCTGGCTCCGGCCACTGGGGTTTCATTTCCTGCGGGGAGCAGCAAGGAGGAGAACAAAGCCAAAACCAGAGCAGGGAGCAACCCAGGGCAGCCACTGATCCCTTGGAGCCTTCAGCACAGGAAGAGCCTTGTGCTGTCACCACGGGGGTGGCGTGTCCCTGCCACATCCCACGGGTGCATTTATGTCTTCTTCCCTGGCGCAGGCAGAGCCACCCGTGGCAAAGGAGTCATCAGTGCCAAGGGATGGAAGGGGGAGCAGCAAAGCTCCTTCCACGGGCTCAGCCAGGGGACCACGAGTTGGAGACCTCAGCGAGGGGTCTGAGCTCATTTCAGGGCTAAACTTAGTTCAGAGAGTCCCAGCAGCCACTCGGGAACGCTGCCACGCTGGGATGGATGCCCTGGAGCAGCGTTTTGTAGGCCAGGCCACCCGGACATTATTGTTAATGTTAAAAATATTCTCTGCTGAGGGATGGAGGCTTTTGCTCCTCTCAGGCTGTCTCCGTGTGGATGCCTCCCCTCTCCCCATTCTTACATAAAGCACCGAGTCCTTGGGAAGGGAAGGGGAATGAGATTTATGGAACTGAGGATGTCCCACACTGGGGTCACCAGCAGGGAGGGGAAGAGCAGTGGGGCATCCAGGCCAAAGCAGGGAGAGCCGCAGGGAGTCTGTACCAGTGACTGCAGCAGTGCTGGGACCCTGACACGGGGCTTGCGTTTCACTGCCTGCATTGCTCCTTGTCCTGGCACTGACGGGCCAAGAACAACCAGCACTGACCCACACAGTGCCCAGGCATGGGGCAGGGACTGGGACTGTTGCCACAGAGTAGCCAGGATACAGCCACCCCCCTTCAGAGGAGGGTCCAGAGGAGGCCCCGGAGCTGCTCCGAGGGCTGGAGCCCCTCTGCTCTGGAGCCAGGCTGGGAGAGCTGGGGGTGTTCACCTGGAGAAGAGAAGGATCCAGGGAGACCTCAGAGCCCCTTCCAGGGCCTAAAGGGGCTCCAGGAGAGCTGGAGAGGGACTTGGGACAAGGACATGGAATGACAAGGGGAAATGGCTTCAAACTGACAGTATCAACATCTGACCACATCATCTCCTTACGAAAGAACTTATCTGACAAGAATTACTGGATGCTTCCCGATCCTCTGCCATATCTGAGAATGATTTGGGTTGAAAGAGACCTTGAAGCCCATCTCATTCCACCCCCTGCCATGGGCAGGGACACCTTCCACCATCCCAGGTTGCTCCAAGCCCCATCCAACCTGGCCTTGGACACTTCCAGGGATCCAGGGGCAGCCACAGCTTCTCTGGGCACCCTGTGCCAGGGCCTCACCACCCCCACAGGGAACAATTTCTTCCTAATATCTAATCAAAATATCCTCTCTTTCAGTTTAAAACCATTTCCCCTTGTCCTGCCACTGACTGCCTGTGTAAAAAGTCCCTTTCCCTCTTTTTCATAAGCCCCTTTAGGCCCTGGAAGGGGCTCTGAGGTCCCTCTGGATCCTTCTCTTCTCCAGGTGAGCACCCCCAGTTCTCCCAGCCTGGCTCCAGAGCAGAGGGGCTCTGGGCCTTGGAGCACCTCCGTGGTCTTCTCTGAACCCACTTGAAAACGTATCTTAAAAAAATTAAATAAATACATATTCATTTCTACAGAAATGTTGTAGTTTCTATATTTATATGTTTACTTATTTAAAATGGTGCTGACAGCTGCATGGACACGCTCACGTGGGCTTCAGCTGGCCTTTCTTCTGCTTAATTAATGGTGACGACTCTTGCAGCGTGCTTGGCATTCCCTTAAAAAATGTCATAAAGGAGCTGGTTAATTCTTCTTTTTCTTCTCAATAATAATGGATAAACCAAATCTGAACAAGCTTTACAAACTTGGAGGAGCCCTTTGGACACCAGGGTAAGGTCTCCTGCAAACAGCTGTGGCAAAGGTTCCTGTTTGGTTTGAAGGGTGAAAAATTTGTGGACAAGCCCACATGGGAACATCTCTGTTCTCCCCATAAATAATAAAAACAACCCCCCAAAAAAACCCAGGAAAACAATCTCTCTGTGCTTGGTGTTTTATCTCATCTTCTGGCAGGGACACACTGAGAGAGGGCACAGGACAGGTGTGGGGAAGGGGCACAGAGTCCAGGAGGAGGGCAGATCCCACGATGTTAGGGAGGGTTTGGAGAACGAGGGACAGAGGAATGACCTTTTCCAGCCATGTGGGGATGTCCAGGGAAAAGAGAGGAGGGAGGAACACGGAGGGGAAACAACGAGGTAAAGACAATCCAGAACCAACATCGAACTAATCGCCTTAAAAGAGATTTCTGGGGCCATTCTGGTAATTTGGGGATTTATGGTTTTTTATGACTGCCCGTTCTGGGATTAGCTCTCAGGAGAGCAAGGACTGGAAATATTTTTCAAGCTATTTGTGACTCAGCAGCTGCGAAGCGCTGATTACTGGCAGCAGCTGACGTCCGAAAAGCATCTAAGTCTTTATTATATTATCCAAAAAGGGCACAGACTTTTTTTTTTCATCACCCCAGCTTCAGAACAGTGAGTTCCCAAACCTTCAAGGAGGACCGGGGACACAGGGCCGGAGGCGGTGCTGAAGGAAAATTTTAATCTCTTTCCCAAAAGCGCTTCAAATTTTCCATTTTTTGGTGCTTCCAACCACTTGTGTTGCCTTGGGGTGTTCCCTTTGGATTTAAGCGATGCCAAACCAGCCGGTCTGGTGTCCAGCTGTGCCCAGCTGCAGTTGGCAGATGAAGCTTGTGGTGTTTCTAGGGAGCATCGCTCCTCTGTTTCCACTGGCAGAGGGCTGTGCTTTCCCACATGTGCCTGGAAGGCTGATTTCCTTCAGGAAATCGTCATGGAGCGAGACACAGAGCTCCTGGAGAGGGTCCAGTGGCGGGCTACGGAGATGATGGAGGGACTGGAGCATCTCCCTGCCCAGGAAAGTCTGAGGGAGCTGGGGCTGTTCAGCCTCAGAGGAGATGCTGAGAGGGGCCCTCAGCCCTGGGTGTCCCTGTCTGCAGGGAGGGCTCAGGGCAGGGCCCAGGCTCTGCTCCGTAGGGTCCAGCAATAGGATAACAGGAATGGGCAGGAACTGATCCCAGGAAGTTCCAGCTGGACAGGAGGAAGAACTTCTTTGGGCAGTGACCAAACACTGAACAGAGAGCAGAGAGGGTCTGGAGTCTCCCTCATGGGGATATTCCAGAACCATCTGGACACAGCCCTGAATAACTTGCTCTAGGGGACCCTGCTTGAGCAGGGGGGTCGGTCTAGAGGACCTGCAGTGGTCCCAGTGGTCACAATCCTCCCATGATCCTGTGATCCGGAGCAGCGCTGAGCAAATTGGTCACTGCTCTGTGCCTCAGTTTCCCAGTGCTCACAGACCCGGCAGGCCCCATGAGTGCACAGCTCTGACACAGACACGCAGCATTAGACATTAATTAGTGGTTATTTATCAAGCCACAAGAGTCCATCAGGCTGCTCTGGCCTTGGCAAAACCTTCTTTAACAGCAGTTCAAGCCCAGCTCTGAAATGCACGGCCAGGTGTGGCGAGCTGGTGGCCGCAGCGGCGCGTTTGGTGCTGCTGTATCAGCTCAGGGATGAGGAGAGAGATCTGGATCCCCCCTTCTCCTGGCTGTAGCCCGTGCCTCAAAGCAGGTCAGGCCACTCTCGTGACTGTTCATCCCTTTCCCCTCAGCCTTTCCAGCTCCCGTTCGTCATCCCGAGACAAACTCCCCCGCAGCTTTCCCCTCTGTTGCAATTACACCCTCGCTTCCTCTGTCAGTCTCCCAGCTCAGCGTGCCCAGCAAAGCCGATAGCCAGGAAGTTCCCGGGATGCTGCGAGTCCAAGCAGCCGATCCGTGTCAGCAAATGAGCGGCGGGATGGGGCCGGAGGCACAGCCGGGATCCGTCGGACGAGCGGAGGCAGCAGCACGTCAGCAACTTGTACCCAAACCTCCATATGGATGGGCAGCATCCCTGCGAGTTCCGTCCCAGGCACCGAGCTTCCCGCTGCCTGCTGGGCCGAGGGTCCTGCCAAAGCCCTGGAGGAGGGAAAAGCATCCCAGCCGTGGCATCTGACGGGCACAGAGCGGGCAGGAGTTTGGGATAATGGCTCGGGAGCCCCTTTGCTCCTCGTTCGTTGTTGCCGGCGATAACGGGAGATGGGGATAAAATGAGATGAGTGAAGAGGAGGAGGTTTCAGAATTCAGGAGGGCGCTTTGTGCTGGACATGAGCAGGACCAGAGTGGTTCATTTTGGCTCAAATTGTGTGATGTTGGGCACAGCTGGCTGGAGAATGTGGACAAAGCACTAAAAATGAGAAATCCTAGGTGCAGAATCATAGAATCCTAGAACAGTTTGGGTGGGAAGGAACCTTAAAACTCACCTAATTCCGCCCCCTGCCATGGACAGGGACACCTTCCACTATCCCAGGTTGCTCCAAGCCCCGTCCAGCCTGGCCTTGGACACTTCCAGGGATCCAGGGGCAGCCACAGCTTTTCTGGGCCATGTTCCTGCTGGTGAATCTGTGGGAAGATCCTCACCTGCTTTGGCACCATCCCACTTCTTTGTGGGGTCTCTGCTCAGACCTTGGTGCAGTGATGATGACTAAGAAAAGGCAGTGCCAACCCTCTGGAACCTGCACTGATTCCCTGCTGTGATTCCTCCTCCAGCCCCATCACCTGAGAGCAGCCCTGTGGCATCACCGGCTCATCCCTCATGGAGTGGCCTTTACAAAGGCAGGGACAGCATCCCAGTGACCATTTCCTGGTGTTTGGAAATGCAGTGTGTAGGAGTGGGATGAGTGATCCCGACAAGAAGGGGCTGGTGAGATGCCTGGGAGGATAATTCCCTGAACAAGCCAGAGCCAAGGCTCATTCTGCTCTGTGCACTCATTGCTTTCATGATTCCTCTTCTCTTTCTTCCGATGTGAGCTCGGGAAGTTGTTTCAGGATAAATCCCAGCCCGTTCATACACATATGCCACCCACGAGGATGAGTTATGTTCTCTTTCCTCCCCCTGCTCTGCTTTCAGCCCTGCCCCTGCCTCTCACTTTGCTTCCCTCTGGGCAAAGAGCTTCTCCGAAATCTGTAATTACCAAAAGTGTTGGGAGGAATTGGAATATCCAGTCTTTGTGTTCATCCCAAACGGATGTAAGAAGTTGACCTTTAGGATACGTGTGTGGAATTGAATTTCTGAAGTAGTTTCCTTCAGAAATAATACTAGCAACACTTAGATATTAAATATATATTTGTGTGTGTGTGTGCACAGCTGTGTGGATACAGATCCAGATCCAGATGCCGATATGGACATGTTTGACTGGAAAACCGCCCAGCAGGAAAAGACCGGGCGGTGCTGGTCAACAGTGCCTGAACATGAGCCCAGGTGGGCAAGAAGCCAATGGCCCCTGGGCTGTCCGAGCTCTGGGGGGGCAGCAGGGCCAGGGCAGTGCCCGTCCCCTGTGCTGGGGCACCTCCAGTGCTGGGGGCAGCTCTGAGACCCTCCTGACAGGAGAGACCTGGAGGGGCTGGAGCGTGTCCAGGGAAGGGAACGGAGCTGGGGAAGGGGCTGGAGCACCAGGAGCGGCTGAGGGAGCTGGGAAAGGGGCTCAGCCTGGAGAAAAGGAGGCTCAGGGGGGACCTTGTGGCTCTGCACAACTCCCTGACAGGAGGGGGCAGCCAGGGGGGTCGGGCTCTGCTCCCAGGGAACAGGGACAGGATGAGAGGGAACGGCCTCAGGCTGTGCCAAGGGAGGTTCAGGTTGGACATCAGGTGGAATTTTTTCCTGGAAAGGGTGGCCAAACATTGGAAGGGGCTGCCCAGGGAGGTTTGGAGTCCCCATCCCTGCAGGTGTTCATGTCCAGACGTGGCTCTCAGTGCTCTGGGCCGGGTGACAAGGTGGGGATCGGTCACAGGTTGGACTCAATGATCTCAGAGGTCTTTTCCAACCTAAATGATCCTTTGAGGCTGTGTACAGAGACATGGAGGTTTGCAGAGCTCCCCAGCCCTCATTGCATCAGCAGTTCTTCAGAGAGCTGCTCGAAAAAAATCAATCAAGTAACAAAATATTGAAATGAAATGAAAAATACATTTTTTTCCCAGTAAATCACAACTTAATAAATTGTCTCCTTTTCCTCCCCACTCTTTTTCTTTCTTCCTTCTTTTCTTTCTTCCTTTCTCTTAAAATCACAAACATTGGTGAAGTTGTTTGAGACGGGGTGTGTTTCCAAAGCTGTGTAAATCTGCAGGAATTCATTAAGACCCACTGAATTTATTGAAAGTTATAAAGTTTTTAAATCTACAAATGTCTGAGATCTTTAAAGACTTATTAATTAATGCCAACCATTAAATACTGTTTAAACTCATGTCGCGTTTAATGAGCGCTTGAGCTTCATTAAATATGCAGATCAGGTAATTCATCTTTTTAAGCTCCATCACTCTTTTTATTCCCAAAAAAGGATGGGGTTAACACGGAGGAGGAAAACCCAAAGTTTGCAGAGTTTATCGGGTGGGAGAATTCACAGCCAAATTCAGGATTTCTCTGTTTCCAGGAATTTTCAGCTGAGACTGATGAATTTCTGCTGTCCTCAGCGTTGCAGCAGTGCCTGGTGGGGTTTTTTAAGGCCACAGCCTTGTCCTGGGTCGTTGTCCTTCAACCACTGGGGGCTGAGGTGGGATGGTGAGAGGAGGTTGAGAAAAGCAAGTCCGTGTATTCATGGCAGCCACCTGCAGGTGTGAAGTTTCTCAAGGAGAATGAGGAGGATTTTGGAGTCTCTGGGTGGAAAATTCCTTTCAGGTTGCAGGACAGCAGTTGCTCTGAGAAGGGCTTGAAGGGGTTGACGAAGACATCTGGAAATCTGCTGGAAATCCAGCACAGGGGGTCCTGGGAGCAGAAGCTGGTGTCCCACAGGGATGTCCTTGCTGGTACACCACAGCAGGAGCCAAGCAGAGCATCGCCATGCACGCTTGGGGTGTGCCAGATTTGCACCCAGAGCTGTGCGTAGAGGGGCAGGTGGAAAACAGAGAAAATACAGACTGAGGGCCTGAAGATGACTTCATTTTTCCAGAAACCCCAGGAAAAAAGTGGTATTCATGTTGGGAAAAAAAAAGGAAAATGCTTTTTTGTGGTCTCCACACCATCAGCCACTGTTGGGGTTGTAAACTTGAGGCTCATGCTGGGCAGAGCCTGTCACCTGCTTCCCAAGGGGGTGTGCACAACCCCAGGGCTGATTCCAAAAGCTCTGGTGGGTGAGGAGACACCTCTGGCCGCAGAACTGCGGATGAGGAGCATCCACATCCATCTCCTTGCAGGAATGAAGGCTCCTGGAGACCTTCTCCTCAGTCCCTTCTCCTGGGTGGCACTTCCCACGCTGGCTCAGCTCTGCTGTGACCAACACCGCATCTCATCATTGCTGCGTTCCAGGAGCTCCAAGCTCCACCAGGAAGCCGTGGAAGAGTCATCCCATCCCCACTCAGTTTGGTTGATATTGGCTGGAGGTTTTCAGTTGTCCTTCTCCAGACAAGTTCCTCCACCCAAAATCTCCCCCGTCGTACGGCTCTTCCCACCTTAGGAATGGATGGATCTCTTGGTGTCTCTGTCACGGCCTCTAGCGAGGTCCCTGAAACTCCCCAGGATAAAAGGGTAGCTTCTATCAGCTGACACACCCACAATCCAAGGTTTTCATGACAAGAAAGCTTTTTGGTTTTAAATTTAAGCCTCTTAAGCTGCTGCACAGGAGGTGCTGTAATTTGCACCCAGAGCTAAACAAGGCTTTAAACGGGACAAGAGGGGAATGGCTTCCCACTGCCAGAGGGCAGGGATAGATGGGATATTGGGAAGGAATTCTTCCCTGTGAGGGTGTGAGGCCCTGACACAGAGAAGCTGTGGCTGCCCCTGGATCCCTGGAAGTGTCCAAGGCCAGGTTGGACAGGGCTTGGGGCAACCTGGGATAGTGGAAGGTGTTGGGGTTGGAACAAGATGATCTTTAACATCCCTTCCCACCCAAACCATTCTGGAATTCTATGATCTGTGTTTTTCTGAACTCTGATAAGGTGGGGACTAAGATCTGAGTAAGTTTTCAGACAAATAATCCTGGTGACTTCCAGGCCAAGATCAAACCCCAGGTGTAGGAAGGACTTTGCACACTGAGCACTCAGTTCACAGAGCTGGCCTTGAGTGATCAGGGGTTGGAATGAGGTGAGGACAAAATATCTATGTGACCATTTCATAGCCATAAAATCACAGGATGGTTTGGGTTGGAAAGGACCTTAAATATTCTCTAGTTCCAAGCCCCCTGGCACAGGCAGGGAACCTATTTCCTGATAGGCAGACCAAGAGACAGAGAAGGAAAAACATAATTTGCTTTTGAGAAAAATTAGAGATGATGGCCACGAGCTTCATCTATCCAAGGACTTATTCTGGACTGTGCACTTGACATTAGTGGTTCGTAATTAATTCCCTGTGTTGATGCTCCTATTCCAGAATCAGACACGCCTTATTCCAAATTAGTTCAATCCACCCGGGACCCCGCCACAAAACCAGGTTAAGAAATTAGCACAAAGCAGCTGAGCTTTGGTAACCAACTGGATAGGCAGGAGAAACCATGGAAAATGCAAAGGAATTCAGCTTCATTTTACGTCTCAGAGAGGAGGAAAAATTCACATAAGAATACCTGCCCCAGACTAGAAAACACACGTGTGAGCAATAGCCAAGTCTTGGCAGATGTGTGGCTGTATTTTAAACTGCAGTAATGTGATTTAGTGTCAGAGCCCCCAGCACCGCTGGGAAATAGCAATTCTACTCTAAACTCTCTTCCTGCTGCAACCAGAGTGATTTTTCCCCCCCTCTGAAAATAAGTCTGCCCAGAAGATTTCATAGATGAGTGTCCTGACTGGGACAAGGAGTTGGGAGAGCTCCGTTCTGGGCACAGTGCTGATAGGTTATCAATTTTTCCACCACTCAGTGTACAATTTTAACTAATCACTAATTTAGTGTTCCTTTATTTTTACTGCTGGGGTTTTTTTTCTAAAGCTGAAGAACTTTTAAATTTGAAACAAGCAAGAAACTTCTTCTGAGGTACCACGGACACTAAGAACCAACAGAACTGGAAAATGCAAAACCAAACGAGCAAAAACAAAACAAAAACCAAACGAGCAAACAACAAAAACCAAAACACACCCACACAACAAAGGAGCCTGTTTAGAAATGATGTTGCATGATTGGTATAACCAGAGATTCAGAGTGGTTTGGGTTGGGAAAGGACCTTCAAGATCATCTCATTTCACCCCTGCCATGGGCAGGGACACCTTCCACTAGCCCAGGTTACTCCAAGCCCCCTCCAACCTGGCCTTGGACACTGCCAGGGATCCAGGGGCAGCCACAGCTTCTCTGGGCACCCTGTGCCAGGGCCTCCCCACCCTCATAGCCAGGAATTCCTTCCCAATATCCCATCTATCCCTGCCCTCTGGCAGTGGGAAGCCATTCCCTGTGTCCTGTCCCTCCATCCCTTGTCCCAAGTCCCTCTCCAGCTCTCCTGGAGCCCCTTTAGGCCCTGGAAGGGGCTCTGAGGTCTCCCTGGAGCCTTCTCTTCTCCAAGTGAACACCCCCAGCTCTCCCAGCCTGGCTCCAGAGCAGAGGGGCTCCAGCCCTTGGAGCATCTCCGTGGCCTCCTCTGGACTCTTTCCAACAGTTCCATGCATTTTCCTTGTGGAAGTTGCCTTAGCCAAGGACTCTGGGGTGTCTTAGCTCTGATGGGGATGGTCCATATTTGGGGATTTGTTTGGGTCGGTGATAATTCACCTCCTGTGTGTGGGCATCATTGCAGAGACCAAAGGTTGGGTATCCGAGGGATAACTGGATATTTTCTGGGGAATATTTAACTTGCAAACCCAAAATGTCAATGCTGAACTCGTCTTTTCTCTGATGCTGCATCAGATGTGCTGATGAGTGAGGTGACAGCTTGGACCTGGGCAGAGAGACCTCGTACTCTCCATCATCTGGAGTCTCCCAGCCCCCCGTGGGGAGGGGGTCTTCCCTTTCATGTTGCTTTCTTCAGCTTGATGGGATTGTGGTATTGTTTGTTGGGAAAAGTCCCCACTGGCATGAATGAAACAAAATTCCTGCCTGAGTGCAGGAAGGGGCTTTTTGAACGCTCCCGAAGGAGATGGAAAGCAGAGTCCTGATTTATTCATGGAGAAAGGAGAGGTCCCATCAGTGACTAATCTGGACTGCTGGAGCACAGAACCCCCTGCTCTGCCCCAGAGGTTTCCAGCTCTGGAGCAGCATAAAGAAAATCACTCTGCTTTTAGGAAAAGAAAAAAAAAAAAAGGGTGGAAAAAAAGAGAGATAAAATTCTTGAAAGTGCCTGAAGGTGGCTTGAGATATCAAGTTCTCCATCACTTCCATGAGCCACCTGCAGACTCCAGCTCTAGGGATGGATTAGGCAGTGCCAGAGTGTGATTTGGGGCCAGTAGCATTGGCTCAGGTGGGTCCCAGGAGCACTTTTGGAATTAGCACAGGGCAGGGATACTGCTGGGGTGGTGCCTTAAAGGTGGGAGATCCAGGAGGAAAATGCTTCTTTGTGGTTTGAAGCCCGATCCAGGTTTTGCTCTAAGAAATGGCTGGAGCTCTGCTACCCAGGGAGCTCTGGAGCAGCGGGGAGGCACCAGTGAAATATAAAATACATGAAGTTAGGGAGGGGAACTCTCCGTAAATCATCTGTCTGCTGCCCCTGTGATGTGACCAAGGGAGACAGCTCAGGTCCCCAGGGAGGCTGGCACTAACGAGGCCTGGGGTGAATTCCTGGAGTTCAGCAGGGTCAGACCTTCTGCACAGCTGCCCTTTGGCTGTGGGACTCATTCCCCCCGAGATCGGGCTGACCAGGGATCGCTGTCACTTCTGGAACAGATGATGGTGAGGCCCTTCTCCTCACATTAGCTTCCTCTTGATGTGCTCCCGGGGGCAGTGATTATGGTGATGACGTTAATGTGTAGACACTGGCCAGGCTTTCCCAGCCAGGTCTCTACCGAGGAGAGGGGCCCTGCTCATTGTGGGAGGAGGTGCTGGTGGATGGAGCACCCCGAGGTGGAGGCAAGGCCACAGCTCTTCCCCCAGGAGCTGCAAATTTACCTTGCTGTGATGGGAACCCACCTCTCAGGGATGCTCCTCCTCGAGGGTCTCTGGGCACCTCAGAGCACGAGGGGCTTGTGGACAGGAGGGATGGTCTGACTGTGATCCTGCTCACAGTGCCACACGCTGGTTTTCCCTCATGGGTGAAGTCTCCTTCCCTGGAGATTTTTAAAACCCACCTAAACACAATCCTGAGAAGTGTGGCCCCTCTCCCAGCGTGTGTCCTGAAGGGCAGCACATGTTGATGCCATGATGATTTTTTGCCTTTTCTTTCAAACCCCTTTTATACCTTTTTACAACTTCTGCATTCCTTAGTGCTTTTTGCCTACATTCTTGGCCTTGTTTGTTAAGCTGGGAGATGAAACATTTTAGAGGTTTCGTAGTCAGGGATCAGAGTGCCCCAGACCCCAAGGTCCTCTCCAGAATACATTTTGTAAACTGAGATAGAACCATCCAGGGGAAGGTTCCTTGGGAAGGGGAGCTCATTCGAGCCTCTCATTGGGGAATTTATGATAGATTTACTGCAATTAGTAAAACCTATAATCATATACCAGATCTTTTGTGGGGTGTGCATTGCAGTGTGCGTTGAGATGCATTCGGCCTGGACATAGTGCACCTAAGGATCCTTAAAATAAATACCAAGGTAAAATCCCTTTTTCCCTTCTAACCATGTTTGACTCTTGATTTTTAAGACCAGGAAAAGGCATCAATGTGACTTCACAAGGCCTTGTCTTAGCAGACAATAAGTGGACAAAACTCAAACAGCATCTCCGTTTTGACCATCCCAAGGCAGAGCAGCTTCCAGAAGAAGTGGCACCTGTGCAGTGAGTTCAGCTGCTTCTGTCCAGGGAAAACTCAGCAGCAGGGAACCCCAGAATCACAGGATGGTTTGGGTTGGGAGGGACCTTAAAGATCATCTCGTTCCAACAACACCTTCCACTATCCCAGGCTGATCCAAGCCCCGTCCAACCCGGCCTTGGACACTTCCAGGGATCCAGGGGCAGCCACAGCTTCTCTGGGCACCCTGTGCCAGGGCCTCCCCACCCTCACAGAGAGCAATTCCTTCCTAACATCTAACCTAAACCTCTCTTCCTTTAGTTTAAAACCATTCCCCCTTGTCCTATCACTATCTTCCTTTCCCTCTTTTTCATAAGCCCCTTTAGGCATTGGAAGTGGCCCTAAGCTCTCCCTGGAGCCTTCCCTTCTCTGGGCTGGACACCCCCAGCTCCCTCAGCCTCTTCCTCAGGAAAGTCAATATGACAACCACTCTTCACCCATGGGAGAGGGAAATTGTCATTAACTGCCTAATTATGGGGTTTGCTCCTTGTGACTCCCAGCTCCAGCAGCAGCCCGGAGTCCCATCAGCCACACGGAATGTGGGAACTGGGATGGGCAGTTGCTGTAAATAAAGGGCCTTAAATGAAATCTGTCCCAGCTGTGAGGCCACAGCTGCAGGTGAAGGACCAAGAAATATCTAGGAGAGCTCAGTAAAGCAGGAAGAAGGTTCTTTATGAGCGTTTCACAAGGTGCAGTGAAAATGTCTTTGGTTTTGCAGGGGCTGTGCCAAAAGCCTGTGAAAATGTGTGTGGTGACAGTTTGTAAAAAAATCTTTTAAAAATAAGGATTAATAGAACTTCAGCTTTCAGGGCTGGGTTTTGCAGAGCTGGGCTCTCTCAGCTCCCACTGAAGTCAACAGGGGTTACACCCCCAAAATCAGTGAAGGAGCAGAGCTGCTGATTCTGAGAGTTTAGGAAATGCTCAACCCTCACATACTTTTGGCTAAGCAGGCAAATAAATAAATAAATAAATATCTTCACCAAAAATAAAAAGAGTCATATCCCCAAAAGCCCAGCTCCTCCCATCCTTCCTTGTGGGGAGAGAGAGCAGAGGATGATCTCCATAATCCTGCCCTAAACCTGGAGGAGCACTAATGACACCGATGGATTTACATCTCTCACCAAGGAGAGCACCTGGATCCCTGCTTCTTGGGAATGTAATGTCAAGGGATGCTTCTCCACCACATCTCCCCTCCCACAGCAAAACCAGGGGGTGAAAACGATCCAGCTTCTGCTTTCTGTTCCTACTGGATCTCTCAAAATGCTTTTGCAGCCCTCCCAGCTCCAGGTGAGCCAAGGGGACGAGCAGGGGACAGGAGGGGATGGAAGAAGGGAGTAACACGATCCTTTCAGAGAGCTCCAACGGGCAGAGCAGGAGCCTCGGAGCGTGGAGGTGCCTTGGCTGGAGCAAAAAAGAGGCATTCAGGGCATGACACAAGTAGGTCATCCTGCCTCCCACTCCTTGCATCGTGGCAGGAGCAGAGTGGGGAGAGAAGGAGCCTCATCCACCTCCTCCTGCCCGCAGGGATTGTGGAGATGCCGCTTCCACCTGGAACGTGAACAGAGCCAGGGCCGGCGCCTGCTCTGCCCTGAGCACCAGCACAGCAAAAGGCTTTAATGCTCCTAAAATGGAACAGTTTCAGCCCTAAACTCACCCTCTGCAGGGCAGCCAGGGTGAACACAGCTCTGCCTCCTCGGGCAGGAAAACAGCCTTAGGATACTTGGTCCGTCTGCAGCTTGGCTTCCTCTGCTCCGTGTGGGCTATTACACCTCTCCTTTTCATGTTTGCTGTATTTTTATCTTCCCATTTGCACATTTTTCCTGGCTTGGAGGGGCCAGAGGTTGCTACTGCAAACCTGGCTGGTTTGGCTTTCTCTTGCCTGCTCCTGGGGACTGTCCATGCTCTGTGGCCGCGTTGCAAGGGACCAACCTCCAGGGGAAGGAGAGTCTTGTTTCTCAGCCTTCCTGCTGAGCTGTTGCCTAATTCCCTGTGGAAAGCAAGTTTGTGGAATTTCCCTACATTTTGTCTTCACTATCAAACTTTTGATCATCTTTCCCAGCAGGGCTGCCTGACCTTTGCTTTGCAAGGGATTCCTGGAGCTCACATTCCCTTCTGGATTTGGACTGCATGGCTTTGACCGGACACAGCCTTCTCCACTCCAGGCGTTTCCCAGAGCCACGGAGCATTTCAGTTTGGAAAGGCCCTCAGGAGATTGTTCAGTCAACTCCCCCATTTTTTTCTTTCACTCTCAGTATCACCAAATAGGTGTGGTTTGGGAACTGCCATTGGCACCACTCCTCCTCATTTCCTGTGCGACTTTGTCCCCAACAATGCAGGGATAAAAAATATCCTTACATGTGTGTTTTCCTTACCTATGGCCTAGTGGAAGGTTCCCTTCCCATGGCAGGGGGGCTGGAATGAGATGATCTTTAAGGTCCCTTCTGCTCTGTAACCACTCTGTGCCTCTGTGATCGTTACCATCCGTGTTCATCTCTGCAGTTGGCCTTGGTTCTTCCGCCCATGCCTGTATGGATTGATTCCCTGGCAGTCTCCTGGCTGCCTTAATCTCTCCATGCTGCCTCTTCAGCATCCCTTCCTGGCTGCTGGGTTGTTTCCCTGTTAATTAAGCCTTTCCATGCTGCCCGTCTGGCCATGCTGCCTCCTGCCACCACGTTCCGTGTAATAGCTGCTGGAGTGCAGCAGGGAGGGGCTCCAGAACTAAAAGGCCTATTTATTAAATGAACTGTTTAGAGAAATGCTGAAGCCTGGGAGGCAGCACCAAGGCCTGAGGAGCCACTTCACCTCTGTGTCCTGTTTTACCACGGTGTGGTGATTCCCGTCCCGTCTGGTCATCCTGAAAGCACCAACACTTGTATTTTGGTAACTTCTGAGAACTTTGCACCCTTAATATAATAATATACATATATTATAATATTATTTATATTAATTATTCATCCTCCTGGCACTCAGGGACTGACTGAAGGTGGAACAATGTTGCTGGTCCTTCGTTCCCACCCAGGGAACCCTTGGAGACAAATGGCCACAGCACCACCATTCCCAAACCGGTTAATTCATTTTGCTTGATTCGGCCACACGGGAAGTTTGGCAGGACATCATCTTTTGTGATGGTTTAGCCCCTTCTCTCCCCACCAAACCCCTGCTTGTGTGCTTCTCCCTCTGGTCACACCTTGCCTGTCACCATGGGGAATCCCAAGGCAAGCAGGGACAGCGAAATTTCCCATTTGTGTACAGCGCCGTGGATTGATTTAGTCTGGCTCACTAAATAAACACCAGGGACATCCCCTGCCCTAAAAGGCTGCTTAATTTATCAAGTTCAATCACAACAAGATCCCAGCTGCTGAATTGGCAAAATTCAGCCTGGAAGTCAATGCAGGACCAGAGCCTTGCAAGCAGCACGGGGACACAAACAGGATCAGTCATTTCTCTGCTGAAGAGACAGGATATTTTTCAGCCTGCCTCGAAAGGCAGCTGGGGATTTGCTCCCCAAGGGTATAAATTGGTCACCAAGGGGTGTAGATGGTCTGTGGGTTTGGGGTTAGTGAAGGGAGAGGGAGGATTTTGGCTCAAGAAGTGGCAGCAAAGTGAAGGGCACCTGGATGAGTGTGGCTGTCCCTGGAGGTCGTAGCAGAAGGAGGCTGTGGGGATTTGCACAGTGGTCTGATCACACCTGGGCCACCCCTGCTGCCCTCCATGGAGCAAAACTGTGGCCACCTATGGCCTGAAACTCTTAGCTGTGGCCAGAATGCCCGGCAAGGCTGACTTCAGACTTCTTTTTAGGGGATGGAAGAGATTTGCCTTAAATATGAACAGCCATGAGCTGGGTTAAACTTCCTTTCCTAGTTGGTCTCAGTGAAAACAGCACATATTTGTGTTATCAATCAACATATTTGTGTTATCAATCAGCCATTGGCCAATCTCACTGATCAGTGTCCTTTCCAAATCCACTCTTTTAAGTAATATATTAAATCTTTAGGAGACTGTCCAGACAACCCAAATGATCTTTATTAGCTAACTGCCAATAATCCTGTGCTTTTCACAGAAGCAGGAAATCCAGGCAGGACTTTCCTGGAAATCACACACAGAATCACAGAATATCCTGAGCTGGAAGGGACCCACAAGGATCATGGAGTCCAGCTCTTCCTGTTCTCATTGATTTCCTCAGATTGGTGTTCCACTGGGTCGCAGTGTGTGACCTGCCCTGAAAATGTCATTCCCATTGGATGCTTCCAGATTTCCTTCAGCCTTTATTGACACTGGGACAGCCACCCCAGAGAATGAGCCGTCACCTCCACCCAGCTGAGTCCTGCCTATGCCATCAGCTGCCTCAAAGACTTGGGAATCCACCTTAGGATCTCTTTGCAGACATTTGCAAACACTTCCAATTCCAGGTTGGGCTGTATTTCTGTGAAGTGATGGTCCAAAAGCCAGGCATGGCCTCGTTCATAGCCACTGTGACCACTCACTGAATATTATCAGACTTAAAACTGCCACCTGTGGTCAGTGGTGATTTCGGGGGACTCACCCCTGCTCTGTGCCCAGCCAACTCTCCCAGGCACTGCTGTGGCTTTTCTTGTGATCCCATTGGCTTTTCCCAAACACTCCTTGGACTTATCAGTTACTGGCTGCCTCCTGAGCCTGGATTTGAGTTATTTGGGATGCCCAGTCCTGCAAACACCTTAACTGCCGTGCCCGTCAGTCTGCCACCGCTCCACTCCTGCTCCCTGAGAGCCTCTGCTTTGCAGCCCCATTAATGACCGTAATTATTTCCCTGAGCATAAATTGTTCCTAATGACCGCAGTCATTTTTAGCGCGAGAGCACAGCAAATGATGCATCCATGGCACGGGATGAAGCCAAGGAACGGACCTTTCAAACCCTGTGGAATGTCAGGCATGCATTATTTACGGGGCTGGGGCGTCCCCGTTGTTGGTTTGGAGGTTCAAAAAGTTTGCCACTTCTCCCTGGCCCTTTTTGGCTGTGATCAAGGGTGGTCTTGGTGTGCATTTCCTTGCCCCACTGCTCAAAATTAGATGTTTTGCTCCAGTGGGAGACAACTCAATAGGTCTCTTTCGACTGCTGGTCACTGAGTGATTGGTAAAATTATTGGATATTTCAAGAGAATCTTGAAAATCAAATTTGTCTCAAATAATTCAGCACTCCAAGCTGCAGATTATAGGTAGCCTCCTTCTTCGAAACCTACAAAGCTTAGTTTTTTTAATGCCCATCACTCCATTTAATCACCACTATTTCAGTCTCTGCTTTGGGGCTCTGTCAGGAGTATCTGCAGCTCAGACAGAATGGAAGTCTTGGGTGTAATTTTCTTAGAAGACTTCATCACACATGATTAACTCATTTGTAGTCTTAATTAGATCTTGATCCTGGATGACTATTGAAAGATCTATAAGTTGATATTAGATTATTGGAGTAGTTAATTGTGCCCTGGGCACAGGCACCAAGGGTTGACTCTGCGAAGCACTGAAGGCAGAAACACCCACGGTACTGCTACAGCACCCAGGTTAGGGACAGGGCTGAGTGACAGCCAGTGACTTCTGCTCCTGGGATGTCATCACCACTCAGGATTTGCGGTTTTTCCTCAAGCTCCAGCATCCTGAAATCATATTATTATTGGAGAGTCTTTGCTTCCATTAAAGAGGTGTTTCTGTCTGTCACACTTGTTAAGAAAAGCAATTGAAGTAGTGCCTGTGAGCTCAAATCTCAAATGAAAAATCCATGGCATTATTCCTAATGCCATCCACTTGGAGAGGGAAAGGTTTCCCCGGAGCTGGGGTTTGAGGAGCCGCAGTTTCTGTGCAGGACTGGACGTCCCAGGGGAGCAGGAGGCTGTGTCTCAGAGGAGCTTTCTGGGTCTGAGTGACTCACGGACAGCACAGCCCCAAGGCTCCTGGTGCTGTCACAAGAGGTCTCAGCTGTCATTTGAGGGAGCAGGTGCCCTTCCAGCCCTGCTGCTGACTGGCAGGGTTGTGACAGTGGTGACTGAGCTGGGCCTGGCTCGGGAGCGGGCAGAGGTGGTCTGTGTGTGTGTGTGTGTGTGTGTCCACGTGTAGGTGCCTGCTCCAGGCCTGGGACGGGGTTGGCCAAGTGCTTGTGCACCTTAGGAACAGATTCCCAGATGTATTTCCTGGCTCTGAGACCAATAGGTGCAATCTGTCTGTCCCTTGTCTGCCATGCTTCCCATCCCTTGTGTCCTTGCATCCTTCCCAAAACGGTGTTCCCATCCACTCTGCCAGCTGGGAACTGTCCCCCTTCCAGGCCACCCCCCAAACCAACCTCAGGCATCATTTTTGGGCTTTGCTTCTTGTTGGGGGCCAAAACACTGCTAGGAACAGGGTGCCCAGAGAAGCTGTGGCTGCCCCTGGATCCCTGGCAGTGTCCAAGGCCAGGCTGGACAGGGCTTGGAGCAACCTGGGCTAGTGGAAGGTGTCCCTGCCCATGGCAGGGGGTGGCACTGGATGAGCTTTAAGGTCCCTTCCCACCCAAACCATTCCAGGGTTCCACGGACGTTTTAACAAGCCAGACCACCGAGCTGCAGTGCCAGTTTCCTTGGCACTGTTCCAGGGAGATCTCTGCTGGCTCTGAAGCCTGACCTACCCAGCTGAGCGATGGACAGGCTGGAGAAGGGGTTTACATCCATCAGGATGATTGGGAAAGGCAGAGACTGCACAAAGGAGGACAACAGGCTGCTGACCTAACTCCTACTCCTTCCCAACACAACTTTCCAGGAACTGAGGTTGAAAGGCTGGTTTGGGACGACATTCAGGTCATGACCGTGGGCTCAGACTAACCCTCCCTTAGCTGACAGCACAGAAACACCCTGAGGGAGTGCAGGGGCTCTCCTGAGCATCCCCAGCCGGAGAAGCCCTGCTCACCTTGCTTTACCCACGGACACCTCTGTCCCTCGGGACGTGCCCGGCGTTATCCCTGCCCGGAGGGAGCTCCAGCTGCTCGGGTTTACCCCGGGATACAGCCGGGCAAGGAGGCTGCAAGCAGCTGCAGCACCTGCTCCTCGAACGGGGCTCGTTCCCTGCGCTGATTCACTGCAGGCAGGGCTGAATCCCGATGTTAGGCAGGAGGTGGGACTGATCCCGTGGATTTCCTCAGCCCGACGAGTGTTAATTTGATCCACACTGCTGTGGCAGGGGGAAAACATGGGGGCGGTGCGGCCGAACATTGAGATTCTGAAAAGGGTGATGGAGAATTTAATGGATCTTGGCGGCTTAATGCTCCATTTTTCTTGTGATTCCCCCTCGTTCCTTATCTCTCGTATTTACATAAATTATGTGGACTCCAGGGAAGCTGCAAGGCGTGGAAATTTAATCAACCTGAGTCTCAGGAGCCTGGTCACTGTGCAGCAAAAGGAGGAAAAGAGGGGTGGAAAATAAAAATAAAATAAAGTGAAATAAAATAAAAAATAAAAAGAAAGAAAGAAATCATCAGAGCATAGGATGTGTCAAAAGGGACTGTTAATAACACCAGCCCTGAGCCACATCCAGCAAGGAGCTGGATTTCAGGAGCAGGGAAGCAGGGATGACATCACCTTTTGCTGCACACAGGTTTTCTTGCAAGCAGGAGGGATCTGGCAGGTGAACAACAGCCGGAGAGGCACTTCCACCCCTCTCAACCCTGCACCGCAGCTCCTCTCACTCTGGGATGCTGGTCGGGACATCCTGGCGTGGGATCTCCTCTTGTAATACCCTGCCCCCGGGGCCGGGCTCCTTTTTTTTCCCCCCAGTTCTTCAGCAATGCTGCTGGAGGAGGGATTGGATAAAAAGGCTTGGAAAGAAGTGGTTGCAGGATTGCCCAGCTCCTCCTCGCAGGATGACATAATGCCTGCTGTGGTCTCTGAACTCCTGGTTTGCTGCTGGGCTGCAGCATGGAGAGAGGCAAACCCACAGCTTGCTTAAGGCTGAATTCAAGCACGGATGGAAATCCAGGAGTACACCTGGAGAAAGAGGGATCCATCCCTGATTTTAAGTGCTCCTGCTCTCTCCATGTTCAGCAGGCAGACCCTCCCCTTCCCAGTGCAGCTCACCCTCTGCTTTTGGATACTGGATACTGCTGACATGGGAGATTGAAACACTCGATTTGTGAAATGTCAGTCTAAAATTCTTGCACTTTGCTACTCTTCCTTTGATGCCATTTTATTTCTAATGCAAAACTGATATCAAAATTCACACTTTGCTTCCCTTTTTCAGTTATGCCTTTTTTTCAGTCCAGTGCTGTTAGATACTACAAAAGGAGAGATTTAGATGAGATACTGGGAGGGAATTGTTCCCTGTGAGGGTGGGGAGGCCCTGGCACAGGGTGCCCAGAGAAGCTGTGGCTGTCCCTGGATCCCTGGAAGTGTCCAAGACCAGGCTGGACGGGGCTTGGAGCAACCTGGGATGGTGGAAGGTGTCCCTGCCCATGGCAGGGGGTGGCACTGGATGATCTTCAAGACCCCCTCCAACCCACACCCAAATCCCACAGCAGTCTGGGATTCCATGACAGCTTCTCCAAGATGTTGGGATGTCCAGATGGAACAACAGGAAAGGCTTTTTCACAGGAGATTGTGCAGTGCTGGAAGAGGCACTCGGGGAAGTGGGAGTATCTCCATCTTTGTGGAGCCTCTGTCTTGGAGGCTCTGGAATCATGGATATTGCCAAGCCCTGGCTGACCTGATCAGGTGGTGGACACAGATGGTCAGACAGAGACCTCCGGATTTCTCAAAGCTTCTCTGATTCTCTGCAACCCCAACCAGACAGGAGATCTGCTGGGCTGCTTTTCCACCTGAATATTGCACAACACAAAGCCAAGCGTGTGACAGAAAACCTCTGCAGTCCCCTTATCAACCAAAGCTGGTGTCTGAGCAAAGACAGATGTGATGATTCAGCTGTGGGGATTTCAGGCTGCCTCACACGCTGTTACTGATCCTGCCCTTCCCCTGCCTGCTTCCCCCCTCTGCCAGCAGGATCAGCCCAAGGAACACGTTGGAAAAGCCCCACTACATTCCTTTCTCTTCCTTTGCTGCCGGCAGTGTGGGAAATCGCCCTGGCTGTCGGCGTTGAGCACAGCTTTTATCGGATGCCGGGCTTATCACAGCTCACCTTACGCATGGTGCAGAGCTGCGGTGATTGCAGGATCCATCTGACAGCCAAACACTCCTGCACAGCGGGGACAAGGCCAGGCTGTGAGCCATTAGATCCAGGGATCTTCCTGGCCAGGGTGTGGAAGGGGAGCATCCCTCCCCCTCTTGCACGTGAGCTGGACCGACTGGTGCCAAACTGCTCAGGGAATTGGGTGTGGAGAGCAAAGCGCTGCTCCAAAGTCCATGGAAGCAGGACTGGAGCTTCCATGGAGCCAGCGAAGGGGTGTTGTGGCAGTTCATTGTGTTTGATGAGCCAGCTGAGGAGGGGTTGAGGAAACCTTATCGTTAGTCTAGAGTGGAAGGCTTTTTCCCCCCCTGTTTGTTTTCTCCCTCTTCGAGGTCGTTACAACTCTCCATCCCACTGGATTTGTGTGGATTGAACCTTCAGAGAGTTGGTCCATCACTGGCAGCAGAGCAGGGGCAGCAGAAGCTCCACTGTGACACCACGGCGGGAGTGGTCAGGCATTGGAACGGGCTGCCTGGGGAAGTCATGGAATGCCCATCCCTGGAATGTTCAGCAGGTGTCACACGGGGACATGGCTTGGTGGTGAGCACGGCAGTGTTGGGTTTGATGCCTTAGGTTTTGACTTTTATATTTTTCAAANAATGGCTGGACTCAAAGAAAAACAAGATAAGAGTCACCTAAGCAGAAGAAAACCTCCAAAATTGAGACATTTCTGAGCGTTCCCTTGACCTCCTTTACAGTTAATGGAAGGAAATCTGTGCCTAAAGGAGCACACCCAGAAATGGTCACAGAAAGGACCTGGGGCAAGCGCCTCAGACCCAGGCACACATTTTACTCACCTAAGGTTCAGCTCAGCTTGTTGCATTATTAATCTCTTGCTGCCTTTTCAGCTTTAGCATTTTGCTATTTAAAGGTGCCTTGCAATAAAGGGACCTTAAATCTCATCCTGTTCCACCTCCTGCCATGGGCAGGGCCACCTTCCACCAGACCAAGTTGTTCCAAGCCCCATCCAACCTGGCCAAGGTGTGTCCAGCATCACATTGGCTTGGTCCCTTAGCCTGATAAGCAATGACAACCAAGTTCATCTGGTGGCCCCTTCAACCAGGAGCCAAGCTTGGACCCCAGATCATTCCTGACGTGTGATTTCGCTGGCACAATGCACCAAAGTCTGGGCTCTTCCAAATGTTTGCAGTGATTTATCTCCTGCAATATAAGGAACAGCTTTGTACTGTAGTTTTCTTTAAAAGTTTAATTAAAAAGTTCTCTTCCTTTCTTTCCTTTCCGCGCTCTGGAAAATGTACAAGGAGAAAGGAGGTGGATAAAAATAAAATAGAAGCGAAATTTAAGCATGCAAATGTTGATTAAAAAATATCAACCCACTCTCCTGTGAAATGCTAACAATGGTTCCCATGGCTCCTGTCTCCCGAGTCAGAACAGGCCCGGTGGGTGAACTTTTGATTTCTGAAAGCACAGTCACCTCTGCAATGGGCACCACTGGTTACTCACCCTCAGCCAGGCAATCTCTGCTCCATGGAGGAGATAAAATCACCCAGTGAGCTCCAGTGTTTGGAGAGGGATGTCAGTCAAATTCCAGCTCGGAACAAGCTCCACGTCTTCGAACAGCGTGGGAAGGCAGGGAAAGGGAACAAATCACCAGCAGGGACCGTGGGTATTTTTTCCTCCGTTATTTGTGTGGATAAGTCAAACCTGGATAGCTCTGGAAGCCAAATCCAGGGATCTGATGGCATTCTCGAATGAAATTCCCCATCCCAGGTGCTAAGGGAAATCACTCCAAAGCTCATTCCTGACCTGTTACAGCACCTCCCACTCTGTGCATCCTCGAGGAAACAAATACACCCTTAAACAGTCATTTATTAAGTACCTAATTGCCACTCTCACTTTGCCCACTTCACAGCGATATTTAGCACTTCCACCAACCTGTGGGAGTTTCACAGTGTTTATTTTGGCTGGGTTGAAGAGCAGTGGCAGCCTCAGTGTGTTTCTCCAGAGCTTGCTCCTTTACCACCTCCTCCTCCTCTCTTCCCAGCAGCTCAGCAGATTTCCACTCACAATCCATATGAGCACTTAGAAAGACATTCACTTCCCATAAAGATCCCCTAATCCATTTGGTAGCCAGCCTTGCAAGGCAGGGAGTAGGATCAGGACAGTGGGAAGAGTTGTAGGTTGTTTATAAGATCTTGGGCCAGCTGCACCACTCCTTGATGAAGAGAACACAGCAGGCGGCTTTGAGGTCCCCAACCACCATCAGGTGGCCCCAAAACACATCAGGTGGGTGATGCCCTTTGCAAGCAGGGTGTGGCATGGGGACAAATCATCCCACACTGTTTCTCTCTGACCAATTCTGTGGCTAAGACTGCTTCAGCTGGGGCAGGTTTTGAGGTTGCCCTGGAAGAGCCATGGCAAAACCAGCCCTGCCCAGGATTTCAGGGCACTGGGTACCTTTCCTGCAGTCACAAGCAGCAGGCCCTGCAGATGTTAGTGCAACTTTTGGGTGGAATTAGACGGGAAACTTGAAAAAAGCCGTGTTTGGGACTGAAGAAAACAACAGTTGTGCTGGGCCGGGTTTAAAGTCGACCAAGAGCAGGTTGAGTAACAGCAGGAGGATGCAAGAACAAGGCAAGCACACAGGGATGCATCCCAGGATGCTCCTGAGATGGATGTGCTGCTGTTGATTTAATAACAGAATGTTCCTTGGTGGTTGAGTTTCTCTGGGTTTTTTTCTTTTTCTTAATCCTTGGCATTGTAAGAAGGAGTTGCCCAGTTTAGCTGTGCTTTGCAGAAAAAAAGAGGAGCGTTCCTTTTGCAAGGTTTGAACTGTCACCCAACCATCCCATATGGAGCTCCTGGCTCTCGTTAGGAAATCCTTCATTGCAGGGCACTCTTACCTTGTGTGACATCAGCTCCCCCTTTTCTGGACTGAAGAATCTTGGTCTCTGTGATATATTTGCCTGGAGTCCTCAGCATCAGAAGGACGTGGAGCTGCTGGAGAGAGTCCAGAGGATGCCATGGAGATGCTCCAAGGGCTGGAGCCCCTCTGCTCTGGAGCCAGGCTGGGAGAGCTGGGGGTGTTCACCTGGAGAAGAGAAGGATCCAGGGAGAGCTCAGAGCCCCTTCCAGTGCCTAGAGGGGCTCCAGGAGAGCTGGAGAGGGACTTGGGACAAGGGATGGAGGGACAGGACACAGGGAATGGCTTCCCAGTGCCAGAGGGCAGGGATAGATGGGATATTGGGAAGGAATTGTTGGCTGTGAGGGTGGGGAGGCCCTGGCACAGGGTGCCCAGAGAAGCTGTGGCTGTCCCTGGATCCCTGGAAGTGTCCAAGGCCAGGCTGGACATTGGGGCTTGGAGTAACCTGGGCTAGTGGAAGGTGCCCCTGCCCATGGCAGGGGGTTGGAACAAGATGATCTTGAAGGTCCCTTCCAACCCAAACCATTCTCTGAATGTATAGAACCTGTCCCACCATCCTTGTCCGAACCTTTTCTTGCTCTGCATCTCCTCTGGGAGATGTGTGAGGGCCACAAGCACACTGCAGGCAGCATCCCAGACAGTGCAGCAGCAGCAGCACGATTCCCTGTTTGCTTCCTCCCCTCCCCAGCCCTCCCTTTTATCCAACCTTGCCCTTCCTGACCCGCTCCCAGCCGCAGGAGCCGCGGTGGCTGCAGGGCTGGCAGCAGCACATTGCAGCCGTCTGGCTGCAGAGGATGTGGAGCAGTGAGGAGGTTCCCAGCCCTCCCTGCAATGCTTTTCCCCCCTCTCCGCCCTGCCTGGCTGCGATTGCTCTGCCTCCTCTGGCACAGATGGCTGGAGGTTTTCCTGAAGCTCAAATCCCAGTGTAAGGACTCCCAGGCCCCCGTGCCCCTGCGTGAGGCTCAGGGAGCTCTTGGCCACCGTGGCCATCGGGCAGCGGCAGCTCCTCGTCCCCCTCTCCTCCCGGTGACCGAGAGCGGGTTTCGTTACAAACAGGTTGGTGGATTTAATTAGGAGCAGCAAAACATTTTGATTTATGCTTCCTACCCGCCTTACCTCCTCCCCTGCCTCTCTGCCTCTCCAGCTTCACGCTTGTCAGAGCAGATATTTTTAATATATATATATTTATCACAAGCCGCTCCTTCAGCGCTACAGGCAAAGCTTTTAGCAGGGGAGAAGATGCCCGGCTTACAAGTAGCTCTCCAATTACTATTGCTTGCTTTAGTGATTTTCTAGGAGAGGCAAAGGTCTGGATCCTGGCTGTTTCCCTTTCCTCCACAGCGAGATATTCACTGCTTCCCGCAGCGTCATCCCCCAGCTCTCCGGGGCGGCACAGCCACGTCTCCGTGGTGGGGAACGTTTCCTCTTTGCCCTGATTTGTACTCGGTCCAGGGAGGAGATTTCTGGCTGCTTTTCCCCCTCCCCAAACACCAAGGCATTAATAAAATACCCCACCCAGGCCTGTTAGTCTTGAGATTACCAAGAGCTGAACTAAATCCCAGGGCTGGGGTGGCAGGAGGGGAACCTCTCCACAACCACAGTTTGTCAGATCTGCGTCTGAGCTTGGATTCATGGATTGATACCAACGAGATTCCTTTCTCTCAGCTTGGGATCCACGTGTGGGTCTGTCCATAATCCAGTGAGTCCCTTCAATGCTCTTTTTAGGTCAAATTTAAAGCTACGCCTCCTCCCAGAGCAAAGACTGGGGGATGGGAGCGGTGGAGAAGGGGATGCAGGGATGGGATGTGGGGATGGGGCAGGTGAGAGCTGATCCCATCACACATCCACGGCAGGACAGGCTCCTCCATCCCTCCCTCCCAAGCATCCAGGAGCAGAGATACGATCTCTGCTGCCGTGGCTCCGGGCAGACTCTGCCCAGACCCGCTGTCTGCAGCTCGGGAGGGAAACCACAGAAAGGCGGGGGGGAATGGGAGCGCTGAGGGAAATGCCAGAATCTGAGCAAAGTTCAGCTCGTGTAACATCTCCGGGAATGTCGGGACAGGGAAAGGACAGGGAGAGCTTGGCCATGGTCTCTTGATGCCTCCACATGGAGCAGCAACCTGATAGAGCAACTTTTCTCCTTATCTTTAGCTGCTTCCTTGCATCATCCATGAGCAAACCCTTTGCCTTTCCAATGACGATAATTCCATCTGTATGAAGCTACGGATGCCTTTCATATTTTTTATTTTATTTTTTATTTTATTTTATTTTATTTTATTTTATTTTATTTTATTTTATTTTATTTATTTTATTTTATTTTATTTTATTTTATTTTTATTTTATTTTATTTTATTTTATGATTTCTTGTGCCGTGATAATGTCACACAGCACACGGGTCACTACGAATGGCAGGCGCTGAATGTGAAGTTTAAAAAATGAAATACAATCAGGAAGAACAGCTTTGCCAAGAAGTGACATTCCCTACATTTCCGAAAAGAGCTTTCCCACACCATTCCAAGTCTTTTACACAAAACCATCAAAATACTCATTTATTTACTCCAGTTTGACCTCAAAACTGAGTTCCCATCTTTACATCAGACAGCAATTCCTGGTTTCACCTCTCCACCAGCAGGAGATTGTTTGTATAGATGTAGAAATGAATGAATAAACCACATATGTGGTCATATATATGATATGTATAAACATATATGGTTTATTTATATAAATATATAGCTCATAAATCAGATTTTTATTATTTATATATGCCAGATACCTCTCTATATACAGGTATCTGCACTTCAACTGAATAATAAGCCATAGATTCATAAAGGTTTCCACATATATATGAACCCATATCTATGTTTAAAGTATGTATTTATATACATGGCGTGGTTGTTCACTATGTATTTTTCCTTGGAATTCGTTGTCCTGTGTGGTGCTTATAAATGCAGAAAAAAAAATCAAAACTGTTTAAAAATTAATCCCAGAATCATCACATAAAAAGATTTGTGGGCAAAAACCTGGGAAAGATGAAAGTGGTGCAAGGGTCTGGTGTGGGAAAGAGGATTTGGGTGAACTTGGAGGCAATCGCTGAGTAGGAGAATGGCTGGACCTGAAGTGTGGGGTTCACCCCACTTGGTACTTTGGCAATGGAGATATTTCCAAGTGAGGTATTTAATATAAATTAATTCCTAATTTATCTCAGTCTGAGGCAGGGCTCCGGGAGCTGGACATGACCCATCCCAAACCCCCATGTCCTGGAATGATCCTGCAGCATGGGCAGCAGGGGAGGGGGGATTCTGCCCCTCTGCCCTGCTCAGGTGAGACCCCACCTGCAGAGCTGCCCCAGCCCTGGGGCCCAGCACAGGAAGGACCTGGAGGTGTTAATTAGGGGGATGGAGCAGATCTGCCGTTAGGAAAGGCTGGGAGAATTGGGATTGTTCAGCCTGGAGAAGGCTTTGGGATGACCCAATTGTGACCTTCCAGTACCTGAAGGCAGCCTACAAGAAAGATGGGGAGACACCATTTACAAGGGCCTGGAGGGACAGGACACAGGGAATGGCTTCCCACTTCCAGAGGGCAGGGGATGGATGGGATATTGGGAAGGAATTGTTCCCTGTGAGGGTGGTGAGGCCCTGGCACAGGGTGCCCAGGGAAGCTGTGGCTGCCCCTGGGTCCCTGGAAGTGTCCAAGGCCAGGTTGGACGGGGCTTGGAGCAACGTGGGATAGAGGAAGGTATCCCAGCTCATTCTCCCTCTCCCTGTTGGGGTGCACTATGTGCTGGAAGAGGGATAGCCCTGAAGGCCAGAGAGAGAGCCTCTTTCTCAGAGCTGGAGGTGACCCTGGGAGTGCATCCAGGTCACCGGGGATGGGCTGAGAGAGGATTGTGGGTTTCTGGGCAGCGTTGGACCTATGAGACATGGTAATTGTAGGTAGTGACCTTCTAGGGTATTGTTTACCTATCACCATAATAGGCAATGTCTGTGCACTACCCCAGGTGATTGGGGGACACTGAGGTGAACATCTTTCCTGTTTATGTGATGTGATATCCTGTGAGGTGCTGGTATTTAAGGGAATTTCTGATGTGCAATAAAGGCTTTGCACTTTTTCCGCCGTGTGTGCGGAGTCCTTGCCCTTGCGTGATTACTGCACTCCCCATCCCAGAGAGCGATCCCTCCGGAGGATGACACTGTGGGAGGCTGGCTGTGTGACCTGAGTCACCCTCTGCACTTGCCCCTTGCTCTCCCCGGGCTACAGAGGATTCCCAGCTGACATCAGACATCTGGTGTTGGAGTCAGGAATAACCTGGACCCCTGAGCATCCGCTCCCCACAAACCTCGAGGTGCTGCCAGTGTCTCATGGAGACCTGCAGTCCCCAAACCGTGACAAAAACATGGACCAGGAGGAGAAGCCAAGGGGATCTCCCCGTCCCCCCAGGTGTGGCTGCACCACAGCACTGCCATCATCCACCCATCAGAAGTGTTCCACACAGACCTCCTCATCCCTGGCTCCTCACCCAGCCTCTCCTCCTGCCTCTGTGACCCATCCTCACCTTCAGGGGTGGTGGAACCATCCTGGAGCTGTGTCAGGCTCTGGGAACCAGGGGTGAAGCCACACCGACTGCCGGTGGCACTCCCAGCATGTCTGCAAAGGGGCTCCTTCCCACGAAGTCGGTCAGGAAATCTTCCCCTCGCTGAATGATGAGCCTAAAAGTCTTTGACAGCGTCCCCTGAAGGCACTGTCAGCTGTGATTGTCTTGGATGTGGCACCCCAGGCACAGGCAGCCTCTTGCTGATTTGGGATGAGAGAGGATGGGGCAAGGAAGGTTTAATTTATTACTGCTTTTCCTTCTCCACCTGCCTGTCCATCCAGCTCCGTAGTGGAATGGCACGAGCAATCCCACAGGACTTGCTGTGCACCAGGAAGTCTAGTAGACACCCTGCCAGCTCCTAGGAGGCTCTGCAGAGCTCTCAGTGCATCACTGTGTCCTCACCCAGGGGGTGGGGGTCCCTGAGCATCTGCAAAATGCTCATTAACGCAAGGGAGGCGTTTCCCAGTGACTCTGTTTGCTGTGTCCTGAAGGGACATGCCCATTTGTCAAAAGGAAATGCTTTAAGTGAGAAAACACCAGTGTGGGAAAAGGCAATCAGGAGTTGTCAGCATGGATTCACTGACGGGAAATCATGTTTGACCAACCCAATTGCCTTCTGCAGTGAGACAACCACCTGGATGGATGAGGGGAGGGCAGTGGGTTTTGTGCACCTGGACTTCAGCAAGGCTCTAGATTCTGTCTCCCGTCGTATCTGTTGGTCAAACGCAGGAAATGTGGGCTGGAAGAGCGGATGAGCTGGACTGAGAACTGTATCATAAATGTGGTGCTTAGGGACGTGGTTTAGGGCTGGAGCTGGCTGTCTTAACTGACTGGTTGGGCTCAGATCTTGAAGGTCTTTTCCAACTTCAATGATTCTGTGATTCCCTGAACTGGCTGAACAGCAGAGCCCTGAGGGCCGTGATCAGTGGCACAGGGTCTGGTTGGAGGCCTGTCACTCGTGGTGTCCCCCAGGGTTCAACACCGGGCCCAGAATTGTTTAACTTGCTCATTAGTGACTTAGATGAAGGTGTAAGTGCCTCCTCAAGAAGTTCAGTGATGACACAAAGCTGGGAGGAGTGGCAGATCCCTTCAGAAGGACCTCAGTGGATTGGGGACATGGGCAGAGAATGGTCTGAAATTCAGCAAAGGGCAATGCAGGTCCTGCACCTGGGGAGGAACAACCCCAGGCACCAGCACAGGCTGGGGATGACCTGCTGGAGCAGCTCTGCAGAGAAGGACCTGGGTGTCCTGATGGACAACGGGGTGTCCTGATGGACAACGGGCTGTCCATGGGCCAGCAGTGCCCTGGGGGCCAAGAAAGCCAAAGGGATCCGGGGGTGCACCAAGAAGAGCATTCCCAGCAGGTCAGGGAGCGATCCTGCCCCTCTGCTCAGCCCTGTGAGGCACATCTGGGGTGCTGTGTCCAGCTCTGGGCTCCTCAGGACAGCAGGGACATGGAGCTCCTGGAGCAGATCCACCAGATCCTGGAGCATCTCCCTGATGAGGAAAGGCTGAGGGAGCTGGGGCCGTTCAGCCTCAGAGGAGATGCTGAGAGGGGCCCTCAGCCCTGGGTGTCCCTGTCTGCAGGGAGGGCTCAGGGCAGGGCCCAAGCTCTGCTCCGGGGGCCCAGCAATGGCACCAGAGGAATGGGCAGGAACTGATCCCAGCAAGTTCCACCTGGACATGAGGAAGAACTTTCCTGTGCAGTGACCGAGCCCTGAACAGATCCCAGAGAGGCTGTGGAGTCTCCCTCACTGGGGATATTCCAGCCCCATCTGGACACAATCCTGTGCCCTGTGCTCTGGGATGGCCCTGCTGGAGCAGGAAGGTTTGACCACACGGCCCTCTGTGGTCCCTTCCAACCTGACTCACTCTGTGATTCTGGGATGCATGGGAAATGCTTTATTTTGAGACAAAGATGGTCTTCCGTCTCCATGTTCCATCTTCTGAAGTAGCCAAGCATGTCCATCAGGCGCGAGGTGCATCTCCCATGCCCTGGCATGTACAGGGAAGAGGGAGACCAAGACCTGGAAGGCAGATTTGCAGGTGTAGGCGTAGCCTTTCTGTCCCAATTTTACCTTCTTGCCCTTGTTTTACAAGGAGTTCCAAGCTTATAAAGGCAAACCAGACCCTTTATCCCATCCAGGATCTCCAGACCTTTGAGGAGGTTCTTGTTAAGCCCACCCTCAACATCCACCCTGGCTTGTCCATTCGTTGTTCATGCCCTGCACCCTTGGTGTTAATCCCAAAGTCATTTTGCACTTAAAATTCACACATTCACCCCAAAACGCCTCAGAGGAAACGAGGGGAGATACACGGAGAGATCAGAGGGGCTTTCTGCAACTGGGCTCTGCAGGAGCCATCCATCATCCATCCCCATCCATCCTCCATCTCCATCCTTTGGATCCGCTCACGCACACCAGTTTTGACGAGGATTTTTTGGAGCCTGGGAGGGGAGCGTTTTTCCTGTGAAAGCCACAGAACGGCAGGTTCCATCTCCCGAGCCGGCTCTCAAACACAGAGCCAAACCATCCCCAGCTCTCCCTGCGCTCATTAACGTGCAACTGGGAGAGAGGCAGGAACTTCCTAATGACTCGCGGCTCCAGAGCGGTGCCGGCGCTTTTGTTATTCCTCGTGTCGGAGCTGGTTCCACCTTTGATTCCGCTGGTGCTGGGAGGGGACTGCTGACAGCAAGGGCTGAAAGCAGGAATCATCAGGAGAGGAGATGAAGGCCCAGCCTAACACCTTTTTTTTTGTCCTGTGCATTTAAAGAGCTGGGCTGGATTATCTGGAGGTTTGGATGGCAGGAAAAACCTGGTTTTTGAAAGGCTGTAGCAATTTAAATGGGGGAACTCAGAGAGAGTTGGGTTTTGGGTTTTTTTCATCATCTCTTTTGCATGGTTTTTATTGAAGTGGTGGTCATGGGAAGAGCTGGAGTTAGCTGGTATATGCTGTAATTCCTGCTCACCGCTGGGAAAACAGGCAGAAAACCATCAGGAAATCAGGCCCATAACTCCAGGAGCAACGGAGCAGTTTATTTGCCATGGGAGATACAGATCTGGATTTCACAACAGCATCACCAGGGGGTTTGAGCATCACTTCCCAAAAGCAGGAGGGTGAACAGGGTCCTCTGCTGTACCTTGTAATGAGTTGGTGAAGCCAACTGAGACAGCAGAAGACCTGGGTTCAGATCTTCTCCAAAATATATTTGCAGGGCCACAGGCTGGAGTGAGCTTTATTTATCACCTTCATATCCCCCCCCAGCACTGGCTGTGGGGCTGGTGAGCATCCTGCACACACAGGGGTGATGCTTTCACCATGCTGGTACATCCAAAGGGCACAGCCCATCCTGCAGCTGTCTAAGTTGGACAGAGCCCTGAGCAAACTGTGTTGAAGATGTCACTGCCCATAGCAGGGGTGTGGCACTGGATGTCCTTTAAGGGCCCCATCTAACCCAAAATTCTCCTATGATTCTACTGAAATAAGTATTTCAATTGTCACACCATTACATTATTATATGCACTGGGATTTTTTTTCATTGCAAACCAACCAAACCTCACAGGCACTACCATTTATTGCACTCCGTTGTTTTTGCAGGCGATAGGTGATTTACTAAAGTGTTAATTTCCTATAGCAAAAGTTATAATGGGAAACCAAAGTAAAATTGATTTTAAATTACCATGGCAAGCTTGCAGAAACACTCCCATTATTCAGAGGAGTGGATGAAGGCACTGCAGTTTTTCACTGCTGGGAAGGAAAATACCTTATTTAAGATCAGGGGCTCTTGAGTGGCGTTGCCAGGCTTTGGTGACACCATCGTGGTGGAATCCAGTTATTAGGGAACATATTCTTGGCTGAGAACAACCTGGTCCATGAAAAAACGCCGTGTAACTGGTGGTTATTTATTGTTTTTTTCTTGAAATGATTCTGGCAGGGATGGTGCTGTGGCAATCACCAAGTAGCTCCCTGACTTGGATTGGGGTGACAGCAGGAATTGCAGGCATGACTTTGCCTCCCGGGGACTTGTCCTTGACATTCCTAAAAGCAAGGATCACCCCTTCCTGCATGGACAGCTGCCCTCAGTTGGTGCTTCCTGAAAAACACCATTTTTCACTCGAAGGCTGCTGTCCTAAATTAACTTTCACCAAGGGAGGCCAGGGGAGAGGGAGGGGGGCAGATTGCAAAGCCCAAACACAAAAATCTGCTTGAGACAAGGGGAGGTTTTATGGTGCTGGGATGGATCAGAAGCAAAATGCAAAATAATCACTCTAATTGTGATGAAAACTAGACCCGAGGACCCTCCTAAAGCCCTAGTAATGAGTTGTGGGGTCACATCCTGGAGGCTTTACCCTTCTCCAGGGGCTGTCGAGGGATGAGCAGGCTCTCAGCATTTGGGGACAGGATCCTGTGCAGGACTAAGGCTTTGTAGAGGCAGCAGCTCTCTCAGACTGCCTTGAGCTCACGGCACCGGAGACGGTTTCCCATGGAACACCGAGAATATGAAATGTTTACAATAAATCGACAAAAGGCGTTATTACATCCTGTCCTTCCTGTTTGATGAGAGCACAGCTACGGAGGAGCTGCCCTGCTGTCTGTACCCCATTCCCTGCAGGCTCTGGATGTGCCCACCCGGTTTTGAAGGCTCGGAGCGTTCCGGAGCGTGGCTGTGGCCAGATCCTGCCTGTTGGCCTCGGGGCCAGACACTGACCCTGAAATTCTCAGTTAATTACTTTATATGAGGTCCCAGAGACTGGAACAAAGCTCGATGCTACAAACAATTCCTTTCCTTGGCCCAATAAATGACATGAGCCCTAAAACTGCTCGTTCCTCACCTGATGCTTCTGCTCCGTAAATATCACGTAAGGAAAGTGCCTGTTTGCACCCGGGAGCACACGGGGACTCCAGGACTGGACACGAATAATTCATGGGAATGTTTGCTCCCCCAAGCAGAAGGATGAGATCAGACAGATCATTTGAATTCCCCGTTGCCGTGGCTGCGTCCCAGGGTTCACACGCAGATGTTGAGAGCAGCCACAGCAGTAATGTATTTATTAATATCAAAACCATTCCTAAGCCAGCCTGGATTCTAGGGAAAGGGAGAAAGGGAGGCACTTACACAAAAAGATGGATCTATAACCAAATGGAGGCAGGGTGATCTCAGAAATATGGGTTTTGCTGAGCAAGACACCATGGGCAATTTAGTCTGATTTCCTAAATCATGGCTATGCTTGTCTGAGGAGTGGAGTCCTGGTGGATCCGGCTTCAGAGCAGAAATCAGTGTTGTGACATGTCCAGGAAGGGAACGGAGCTGGGGAAGGGGCTGGAGCAGCAGGAGAGGCTGAGGGAGCTGGGAAAGGGGCTCAGCCTGGAGAAAAGGAGGCTCAGGGGGACCTTGTGGCTTTGCACAATTCCCTGACAGGAGGGGACAGCCAGGGTGGGGGTCAGGCTCTGCTCCCAGGGAACAGGGACAGGATGAGATGAAAAAGCCTTAAGTTGCACCAAGGCAGGTTTAGATTTGATATTAGGAAAAAATTCTTCACTGCAAGGGTTGTCAGGCATTGGTACAGGCTGCCCAAGGAAGTTTTGGTGTCACCATCTCTGGATGGATTTAAAAGCAGTGTACATGTGGCACTTGGGGACATGGGTCAGTGGTGCACACATGGTGCTGGGTTGATGGTTGGAATCGATGATCTCAGAGGTATTTTCCAACCTAAACGATTCTATGACTCCATGACAACCAAATGTCTGGAAGGGACCAGGGATGGACAACAAGCCCCTAAATGAGACACAGGGCTGGATGTGATAAGTCAAGAACCTGAATTTACTGATTGCTTTCAACTGAAATCAAACCCTGCCATACCTAATCCTAAACTCTTCAGATCTGGGGGTTCCACTGAATGGTAAAAGTCTCCTCTGCGTCACTGCTATGGTTGAAATCCACCCGTGAGAGTTAAGGAGCTTTGGTAGGCTAGGTAATGGTACAGGAAATGATGTCAGAAGCAGAATCTCAAACATCATGGAACCACAGGATCACTCAGGTTGGAAAATCCCTCCAAGATCATCGAGTCCAACCTCTGACCGATCCCCACCTCGTCACCCAGCCCAGAGCACTGAGTGCCACATCCAGGTCTTCCTTGGACACCTCCAGGGATGGGGACTCCAAACCTCCCTGGGCAGCCCCCTCCAATGCCTGACCACCCTTTCCATGAGAAAATTCCTCCTGATGTTCAACCTGAACCTCCCCTGGCACAGCCTGAGCCCATGACAAATGTAGCAGCAGCCTCTGTATAAGTGGATAAAGGGAATTTATTTTTCCTCACGTCTCAGGTGTGCGGACATGGAGTGTTGCAGGGCAGGTGTGCACAGGCAGGTGGGACAATCCCTTCGAGATGTCCTGACAAGACTCAGAAATTACCAACAAGTCTCAGCACAGTTTTATGCCCTACAGAGCAAACTTGCTGAGGGTCACTCTTTCCCACAGGTGTCCCCTGAAACCCACTCTTTCAGGCAAGTTTCCTCTAAGGAAAAGTGATTTCAGTTTCCCCTTCCTGGGTTAGATATAAAGAGAAATGTCTTTAGAGAAAGGGTCGTAAAGCACTGGAACAGGCTTCCCAGGGAAGTGGTGGAGTCACCATCCCTGGAAGTGCTCAAAAATTTTGTGGATGTGGCACTTGAGGACGTGGTTTAGTGGTGAGCGTGGTGGTGGGGCTGGGCTAACAGTTAGACTTGACAACCTTACAGGTCTTCTCCAAACTTAATGATTCCTCGATTCTGTGATTCCTGCCAGTCTGTAAAAGTACCTGCAGTGGTTTTCCAGCCTCAGCCCTGGTCCCTCTAACAGGATTTGGAGGGGACTGGTCTGAGTGAACAAAACCCAGTTGGGATGGTGATGACACTGAGGGTGGGGGTGTCAGAAGGGGCTTTTCTCCTCCCTCCCAACCATACATAAATAAGGCTGGGGCAGGGGCAAGGATGCCTTTGTGAGGGGCTGTGGTTTTTGGCAGGGTCCCTGACCTCACCTGACCCATCAGCAAAATTCCCAACTCACCCAGATTCCTGATGTGCTCCTTCCCTGATGGCTGAGACGAGGCAGCATCAGTGGGAAACCAAGAGTCAGGTTTTGGCTCCTCCACAAGCTCCCTGTGTGACTGCAGGCGATTTATTGCATCTCTCAGTGCCTCGGTCCCCTGCTGTTAATAACACATCCTTTCTTTTGCTGTGGTTCTGTCCTTGTCAGTTTAGATTGTAAATCCTTTAGGGCAAGAGCTGTCTCTTACTCTGTGTGTGCCCTGGACTCGGCACAATCCAACTCTGATCTCAGCAGAAGCCTTTTAATGTTGCTATCATATAAATATCAGTGATACCTGGGTTCCATGCCTGGGTCTCTCAACCCCACACTGCAGCCAGAGATGAGTTTATTTTACCTTTTGCTAAAATAAAGAATGTCTGAAAGAGTGATCAGAAGGTTGAGGAGAACAGGATCTGTTTATGAACGACTTAAATGTGGGGTTGGTTGGGTGCAAGAGTCGACTAAACAGTTGGGAATGAAGGATATGATTATGAAGGATTAGATTTGGCTTCCTGATGAAAAGTCCTAAATGAAACAGTGGAAGGGGTTGCACTTACTCATAGAACTGCTCCAACACCACAGCAAAGGATTTGTGGGAAGTGACTTGGCTCCACTCCATGACTGTTATCCTGCTCCTTCACGATTCCCAGCCTTCTCCATTTGCTCCCATAACAAGCGAAGCCGTCCAGGGAGATTTTTTTGTGCCCATGTTCTGCTCTGTGCTGCTACAAACCCACCAAGGGAGCTCCCAAACCCCCTTTGGGTGCTGTCCCCTTCCCTAAGCGCTGAGCAGTGACATCTTTGAGCTGGTGACAGGGGGACCAGCAGCCCTGGAGGCTGCAAGGACGGAAGGTCCTGGTAGCTGTGGCTGGCAGGGACATGCAGACTGTGCTGTCAGTCTCACAGCAAGGGATTCTTCCAGCTGGTTTGGGCAGCAGGGGCAACATTCCCATGGGAAACAGGTCAATGGAGCAATGAATAGAGTGAGGAAGAGGAGGAGATGCCACTTGCTTGTCTGTGGCAGGGTGGAGCTGTCCTGCCTGATTCCGTGGCCTGTTGCTGCAGAGATTCCCCTTTTGGAGTGAGACCCAGGAGCTCCAAAACATTCAAGATGCTCCGGGCAGCTCAGTGCACCCTCAGATGTGGGTCTAGAAGGGCAGAGGTCTTCTTCATGCCCTGTATCCCACCTGCCAGCAGTCCATGGATGTCTTTGATATCCTCTAAAACAGTGCCAGATGCCTGCGAGTCTTGCCCCTGGTCTCCAGCTTCCTCAGGGATGCCTCAGAGAAGCCAGCCGGAGATGCTGGAGCATTTCCAAAAGATGGAAACAGAGCTGGGGAAGGGTCTGGAGCACAAGTCTGATGAGGAATGGCTGAGGGAGCTGGGAAAGGGGCTCAGCCTGGAGAAAAGGAGGCTCAGGGGGGACCTTGTGGCTCTGCACAACTCCCTGACAGGAGAGGGGAGCTGGGCGGGGGTTTCAGGCTCTGCTCCCAGGGAACAGGGACAGGATAAGGGGAAACGGCCTCAAGTTGAGCCATGGAAGGATTAGGTTGGATATTAAGAACAATTTATTCACTGAAAGGGCTGTCCAGCCCTGGCACAGCTGCCCAGGGCAGTGGTGGATTCACCATCCCAGATGGATTTAGGAGATGTGTGGATGTGGCACTTGGGGACATGGGTCAGTGGCAGACTTGACCCTGCTGGGTCAACAGTTGGACTTGACGATTTTTAAGAACTTTTCCGAGCTCAGTGACTCCATGAGTCTATGATTATGCATAGGATCGATCTCCATGGGGATTCCATCAGAAGGCAGTACCACTCCTCCGGGTGGGGAAGGACATGGGAACTATGGGATAGGCTCTGTTCTAGACAAGAAGTACTCATGGCATGTGTCACCTTCCCAAAGCTGTGCATTTGCTCCACAGGGGGGAAAAAAAAAGCCAAATTAAGAGATGACGGAAACAAAAAATATCCCAGCCAGCTCTGGGAGCTCCCATTCCAGCTGTCAGATGGGAATGCATTCCATTTTAGCATGAACTTTGCTCCCCACAGGAAAATTACCTTCCTACCTGTTAGCATGGCACTGCCACAGCCTCTATGTCCGCCAAATCTTTTCCATGGGGTAAGTACAAGTGGTTCCTCAAAATGACTTCTCAAAATGACAGCAAGGAGGTGAGAGGCATCTGATAGGGAAGTGGTGTCAAGGAGATGGGAGACATCTGGCATCAGCCATCAGCTCTCAGTTGGTTGTCTGGACCCTTCTGTAGTCAAGGAGAGGAGACAGGAAATCTGTGGGAGGTGTTGCAGACACTTATCTGGAGATGGGATGAGTGGCTTTCTGGAAATCTCTCTCTTTCTCTCTGTTGATAAATGAGAGAATAGAGATGATGAGTTTGGATCAGCTTTCCCACTTTTGAACAGCTGAGGTAAGGAAGGAAATCCCATTTGAGGAGACTTGAGTCAACTGCGGTGGCTCCAGAAGGGTTTCCAGTCGCACGAGCTTGAGCTTCACAAAAAAAGCTGTGACCAACTGGAGCATTCTGGGCCACCCCAGGGGCTTGGGATATCAGAGGGGGGAAACATATGACACAGAATATTCCATACATGCCAGGGAAAAAGGCCGCACAAGGAAAGCATGGGGAAAGGGATTCAATCCCAGAGCTACTTTAAAAGGCGCAGGCTCGGTGTCCTGCTTTTGGCTGTCACCTCAAGTGGCAGGACACGCAGGCAGGGGGGTGGGAGGCAGACACTTTAATTCCCTCCAGAGCCTGGAGATGACTCAAGCCTGCAGCATCCTCTTTCCAGCAGAGTGTCCTCATGAGACCACAGTGGAAACCCGGCCCGCTGGCACCCGGCCACCCCGCGCGGCCGAGGGAGCGTTTCGGCGGCAGGGAATCGAGCCCCGGCAAAATCCTCTCCGGGCCACCCTTGGAGCCAGCAGACGAGAGCCTTCCTGACACGCTGCCGTGTCCCAGGAGGTGTTCCAGGGTTGGATATCCTGCCCAGCAGCCCCAACACAGGAACCTGAGAGCTCTGTCTCCTCAGTTGGCTCGGGGGGGGTTGATGGGTTTGTCTGGGATGTTCGATCGCCAAGGTCAAGTCCTGTCTTCACGTGTAGCAAAGAAGGGGTTGGAACCCAGAGGAAGAGGTGTGAACCCACAGGAAGGGATTTGAACCCATATGAAGGGGTTTGAACCCACAGGAAGGGATTTGAACCAATAAAAAGGGATTTGAATCCACAAGGATGGATTGAACATACAGGAAAGGATTCGAACCTACAAGAAAGAGTTTGAATCTACAGAAGGGGTTTGAAACTACAACAAGGGATTTGAACCCTCAGGAAGGGATTTGAGCCTACAGGAAGGGGTTTGAACCCTCAAGAAGGGATTTGTACCAATAAAAAGGGATTTGAACACACAAGGAGGGATTTGAACCTACAAGAAGGGTTTTGAACCCACAAAAAGGGATTTGAACCCACAAGAAAGGGTTTTAATCTACAAGGAATGATTTGAATCTACAGGAAGCAGATTTGAAATCACAAGAAGGGATTTGAGCACAGAGGGATCAGATTTGAAGCCACAAAAAAGGATTTGAACATACAGGAAGGGGTTTGAACCCACAGAAAGGGTTTTGAAACAATAAAAAAGGTATTTGAACACACAAAGAGGGATCTGAACCCACAAGAAAGGGTTTTAACTTACAAGAAAGTGTTTGAATCCACAAGAAGAAGTTTGAATCCACAGGAAGGAGCTTGAACCTGAAAAAGGGGCTCTGAACCCACCTGGACACTCTCCTGAGTGGCAGGAGAAAGCACACAGGGACTGTCCCTAGCTGGGTGTAGAGGTTTGGGCCAACATGTGGGATGGTCTGTTGGAGGCAGGGAAGGATGGAAGATGAAATGATGGATCTTTTGGTGGTCTAGGACAATCACTGGTGTTGGCCAGGTCTTCCTGTGTCTGCCTGCCATGGCTTACCTGCTTAGGGAGCTCAAAAACTCGCCATTTTAGGGCTCAAATAATGAAGTTTTAGACTAGGATCTGAAGGATTTGTGTCCTGGGCTGACACACTCAGAGTCAGCTGCACATTTTTAACTGGTCAGGCCCTGTCTGTGGAGGCAAAGGGCAACCTGAGCCAGACTGGGAGTTTGTAATGCAGGAGTTGTGTCAAATCCCAGCTCCCCATGGGTGCTCTGCAATCCCAGGTTTATGGGCAGGACATCTCTGGGAGCTCATTCCAGCCAGGTCTGTTGGCAGGTCTTTCCACAGGAAGTGACAAATGCCACATCCCATGATATTTGAGGTCCTGACTCCTGTGGAGGGCCAGGCAGGACTTGTAGGGGCAGGAGGGCTGACAGGCAGTGCCAGGCTGCAGCTGGGCACTGCTTCAGGGCTCCTTGGAACACATCCCTCCCCTGCTGAGCTGTCCCCTGAGCCATGGCCAAGAGCCACCAGCAGCAGGGTGCAGGACAGGTCACTCGAAGGTGGGGAAGAGAAGGGTCCCAAAAGCAGGAGATGGGCTTTGGCATTTCAGATCAGCCGCAGGGACTTGGCTGGGGAGAAGTGGGTGGTGGGAGAGGGCTCCCCAGGGAGGAGCTGGGGGAAGCAGGGAAAAGGCATTTTGGGCTAGGGGTGAGACCCTCACTGAACCCCAGAGTGGTTTGGGGTGGGAGGGACCTTAAAGATCATCCAGTCCCACCCCCTGCCATGGGCAGGGACACCTTCCACTCTCCCAAATTGCTCCAAACTCCATCCGTCCTGGTCCTGAACACTTCCAGGGATGGGGAGTCCACAACTTCTCTGGGCAACTTCTCAGCTGACCCCAGTGACACCGGAGTTTTTCTTCAGCCCACAACTGCAAGCCCCCCAAGTCCAATTCCTTCAGCTCCTCAACAACCAAAACATCTGCTCTGCTCCTGTTTAAGAGCAGATCCCTGGAGTGTGGGAATCTCTTCCAGGTCCATCCCAACAAGCATCTCCACCACCTTTCCCAACCAGTTCTGCAACCTCCAACCCACAGCCTGAGCTTTCCCAACCACTCTGGCCACACACCTTCCTTCTGGGGAGGAAAGCTTCCATGTTCTCCATTGCCTGGGATCCTTGCCTCGCTGCACTGGTTTAGATCATCCCTTCTGGAGGCCAGATCAGAGGAGACCAGGAGGAAAACAGTGGAAGCCAAGGTCAGGGCTTTGGAGGCAGCACAAAATTCCAGCAGGGAAAGGCTGCGTGTTTGCACTTCGGAGAGGCATTTGGGCAGTAAACGACAGAGGCGCTGGATTATTCCGTGGGAGAGGGAGGAGGTGTGAGCGCAGGAGGGGAAAATCCATCCCTTCATTACAGAAATCAATAGCCCCCACATGTCACTGAAGCTGGCCTGCCCCTGGAGAAGTGCAAGATGGAAGAGACCTCCACTGCTTTGCTGAGGGGAGCAGAAACTCTGCCCAGGCTCAGCCAGGGGATGGTGCCGAGGGAGATTATTCAGTGGTGGCTCCTGAGTCATGTCTGGATCAATGCTTGCAGCAATTTATTGGTGCTTCTGGGATAGATCTCGTGCAAGCAGCTACGACAGTCAATGTTAATGCAAACATCCTCCACGCAGGGCAGGGCAGCTGCTTGGGCTGGAGCAGGAGTGTGAGAGGCATCCAAATGGGCTGGGGAAGCATTTGGAGCAGCAGGAGGTCGAAAGGACATGTGTGAAAATGAGAGGCTTTCTTTCCTTTGGATGAAGCACTTCCAAAAGGAGCCCATCCAGCAGGGACAGGGAGAAAAGGACCTCCCTAACCAGAACTTGGACTTGACAGTCATTGCAGGTCCCTTACAAATGAAATTATTCTATTCTATTCTATTCTATTCTATTCTATTCTATTCTATTCTATTCTATTCTATTCTATTATGCTATGCTATTCTATCCCATCCCATCCCATCCCATCCCATCCCATCCCATCCCATCCCATATTAAACCCCACCAACCACCACTCGCTCGGAGGAAGTCACTTAACCTCTCCGCCTCCATTTCTGCACCTAACTGTGCATGAACATCCCTCCCTTGGGCTGAGCTGCAGGATTCCATACCTCACCTCCCAGATGCTGCTTGCTGGTGGAAAGCTCCTGTGACCTCATTTGTGTCACTTGGATAAACTGGCTGCTGGCACGAGAAGACTCAGCTGCACCCGGGGGGTGGTGGAGCAAGGACGTGGTCAGGTGGCTTCACTTTTATTAAGCTTCAAGCAGAAAGCTCTTTTTAAATTAGTATGAGAGGAGGGATGAGATAAAAATGCTGTGATACTGGGTAGTGCTGTGCCTGGGCTGGTTCTTCTTCTGAACATGACCACTAGAAGACAGTCCTCTCTGCAATATTGTTTAGAACCAGTCTTAACTCAGAGTTACCTCTTAAATAAAATAACTGCAAGTGCAGCCACCCACAGGCTCCTGCATAGCTTGACTGCTGCATTTTGTTATATATATCCTTACTGGGAGCCCCCAGCAGCTGGCAGAAATCCTGCAAGCAGGCAAAGCTGCTGGCAGATCCGTGGTTAATCACAGGGCTGGGAGGAGACTTGGGAAACAATGGCGAGTGAAGCAGGGAAGGATGAACTTCCTAAGGGATGTTTCTGCAGGGATCAGCAGGACATGCCGATGGAAGAGTTCCTGTACCTTCCAAAAAGGCTGTGTCTCCTCTCCTGCTGGCTGAAGACATCCTGGTGGCCTTTGGAAAGCCACTGTGAAGGGATGGCGTGGCTTGTCGGAGCCTCCTGTCTCTCCAAAGCCCCAGGAGGCTGTGCTGGGCCAGCAGCGAGTGCGTGTTTGAGAGGGGCTGTTGTAGTCATGGCCCCCTCAAAGAGCAGGGAACGTGCACGCTCCAGAACCCGCCAGTACATTTCCTCTGGCCAGGAATAGCTGATGAGTAATACAAAGCAGCAGAGGTAATAAATATTAAAGAGCTGGAAAATGTTAAAGTGCATGGACAGCAGAGCTGACAGGCGCTGTGGGTGTGAAGCGCAGGGATCAGGCTTTGCTCCTCGTCCCTCCGAGAAAAAAGTGCAGGAATAAGTGTTGCAATTATTTTTTGTTAATTGCGAGCTGAAAGGCATCGCGCGGTTTGAGCAGGCTGGTGAGCTCATCCCTGGCCCCGCTCCCTTCATGTGTCCCAGCCACGGTTTTCCTGGTGTGTTGTGTCTGGAGCAGCGGAGACACAGCCAGTGGGAGGAAGGAGATGCGACACCAAGGGCCTGAGGAGCCCGAGTGGTGATGAGGTTTTGTTTCTCAGGAGATTGCGTGGCTAAAGGATTGCAGATCTGCATTAAGTTAAGCTCATTAAGAAGCTTAGCTTTCCCATCCCTGGAAGTGTCCAAGGCCAGGTTGGACAGGGCTTGGAGCACCTGGGATAGTGGAAGGTGTCCCAGCCTGTGGAAGGGGGTGGAACGAGATGAGGTATAAATTCCCTTCCAACCCAAACCGTTCTGTGAGTCTGTAATTCTGGGGTGGGTGCATGGAAGGCAACACGAGGCAGTTCATGAACGGCACCTGTCCCGGCCATCACCAGAGGTCACCGGAGTTGAGGAATCAACTAGCAGGTTCTACAAACTCTGAACTGCTCCCTGCCCCTCTCAGCCCGTAGTGTGGCCGTTCCTCAGCCAGGGCTGACGGTGGTGGCACTCAGATGCCATTTCTGTGCTGGAATTTTCTTCCAGTCCCTGCTCCTCCCACCACACATAACGCTATAAGGTCCATGGGGCAAAGACACCCTCCCCCAATGCTTCCTTTACTTTGCAAGAGCCAAAATGCCCATGAAGACCTTTCCCCACCTTGTTTCTGGTCCCCATCAAGATCCGTGCTGAGGTGCAGCTGGCTGGAACTGACTGCGGTGGGACAACAAGGGTTAAACTCTTTCCTGGCAGGCTGGGAGGACACCGTGTGATTTATCCGAGCCCGGAGAGGAAGGCAGGCCCTCACTAATGTATGCGCAGCTTCTGTGGAACTAAAAATAGCCATGATCTGAGGCTGTTCTTCCAGGATTTCACAGGCGCTCACCCAATTTTTAGCTCCTTCTCCTCAAAGGGATGGCAAAGCGAAGGCGACAGTCTCAGCCCTCGTGCGAAGCCGCCGCGTCGGGAGCTTTGCTCCAGGGATGCCTCTGACCCCTGCGGCACAGGGGAGCCGGGGATGCGCTGCTGAACGCACGGTCCGGGCTCTGTGACGGTCCCTGGCAAGGCTAGGGTGGGCTCAGGCATCCCTGGTAGCTGCTGAGCAGCATCCCGGGGATTTTCTGGGAGCCCTGGTGCTCTGCTCTGGATGCGAACGGCGGGCAGAGCACGCTGCAGCTGGCAGCGAGCCACAGCTCTGACCCCGGCAGCTCTGCAGCAGGCAGCAGCTTCTTTTCAGCTGCACCAGCTCTTCAAGAACCCTTTTCCTAAGCAGAATCCTTTCCCCCTAAACCCTTCCTGGCTGCCGTTTCTGTGGCATGCTGTTTGAAAATCCTGGAGCATCCACCTCCTCAGCTCTACAAAGCCACTCTCCATGGCGGGTTAGGAGAGGCTTTGCTGCATGGAAAAGTCTTGTCTGGTGATTTCAGGTCCTGCTGAAGCATCAGTCACCCTGATGGCCGGGGACAGAGTAAATACTGTAAATTCAGGGAATGCTCTCCTAGAATCTGTATCTCTTCCCTGATCTCCCAGTGACAGATGTGACCCCCTTGTCTTTTCCAGCAGCCAGAGTGTGGGAATGGAAATGTCTCCCTCTGAGTGAGGGAACAAATTCCCAGTTCTGTTACTGTGATCCTGGGGTCCACGTTGCTTTTGAGGGTTCAGACCAGAGGCAATCTGCAGTGTCTGTTCGTATCTCTGCATCCACTCCCCCAAACTGGTTTGTTGCACCCCTCAGGAAGTAGGAAACCCTTAGAAGAGAAAACCACAAGTTTTCCAACTCCAAGGGACTCCCTGACAGGAAAAGTCACGGCTTTCCCCTCTCCTGCTCTGCATCCTCCACCAAGGGATCTCTGTGAGGAGATGAAGATGTGTCCCTGCCATTGACTGGTACCCCAGAGCAATGCCAACTTCTCCTCTCCTGAGATATCCCGTGGCTCTGGTGAGTCCACGATGCCAAATTGCTTCTGAAGACCATCTGGGTTAAAACACTGCAACGTGACCCATCCTGTTCAAAGGGTGAGGGGACTATTCCCATGTGCCTCTGAGCATCATGAGCTCAAACACTCACATTTTGGGAGTCCTCAGGCATTTATTTGGGATTTTCTTTGGCATTTCAGGGAATTTCCCTGAAACTTCTCTTGCTGGGAGCCAAGACAAGTCAATCAAAACCCCCCTGCTTACTTTCAAGGCTTTCAGCTGTTCCTGCAGGACTTGCTGGACTGGGACCAGTTTTATTTCCACGAGGAGAGCCCCGACACTAAACCTTATTTTCACAAACACACTTGAAGCAAAAACTCAGCCTGAGTCCAGCTTCCTGGCCCTTGTGTAAAGCTGATTAACAGCTTTGATTTAAAACAGAAGGCTTTGCCGGAGGCGATAGCACCGAGTGTCGGAGTATCCTTTAAGCAAATAAACATGTGCAAAATAGGGAAGGGACTGGGGTTTAAGCATTCATAACTAACTTAGGGGGGGAATCCGTGGTAAAAGAGAGCATTTGGCTCAGTGCTAGGACCATCCCACGAGTGATAGATGCTGTGACATGTCTCTGCAGCACCCATCACTTGGATACCCTCTCCGGCAGCCCCCGCTACTCTGCCTCCTGCTTCATGCAGCATGGAGATGGTTCCCACATTAAAATCAGAAAAAAAAGGGCATTCATGCCGTGCTGCTGGAGAGGTCTTGGGATTTGTTCTTCTGTTTTAGAGCTCTGCATCTCGCAAAAAAAATTGACAAGTGAAAACACAAACACGATTTCTACGAGCCTGGGTCGAGACAATGGTGCCTCCTGCTACAAAGCTATTCTCTGATTCTGTATTGATTTACTGAGCAGAGATCTGGAAATGGGGATTCTGCAGCCTGGATATCCAGGGGAACCCCGCAGCCATGGGGATGCAGCAAGGAGAGGCTGCCTGGCTGCTTCCGAGATCGGGGTTGTGGTGAATATGTCGACAACACATCCAGGACTATTTTTGCAAATAAACACTGGGCAGGCTCTGGCTGAGCACTGATAGTTCAGTAACAGCCAGGATGGGGAAAGATGGACAAATCAGTGCCAAAAAGTGGGGCTGTTTAGGGCTAGCACTTCCTTATGATTTGTTTCTCTTCTTCTGGTTGCGATCTTTCAGCCTGTGAGTCAGAGAAAATTACTCTGCAGCTGGGGAAGGAGAGCAGTCACAGAAACAAACCCCAGAAACACCTCCCAGATAGAGCAACACGAGCAGCTCCTGCACCTTTGGCCTCTGGAGTTTTATCTGCAGTGATGCCCTTGCCCCACTTTTGTGCCCTGTGCAGCTGCTGGAGGTTGTGACCCCAGTGTCTCTCAGCAGGATGAAATCACACCTGCAGCCCTGCCTCTGCTCCCACAGTCCCAAGTATCCGCTTAAACCTTCAGTAAAAAGGGATTTGAACCAAGACTGGGAGCGCTGCCCCAGAGGAGGGGGTGTAGGTTTACGTCCCCTTCGCCTGGCACTGCCACCAAAGCAATAATTTCAGAGGAGCCGGGGACATTGCTCTGGCATTATCAGTCACAGCACCCTGTTTTGTGTATCAGAGCCCCCAAATTATCAGCCATGAGTTAAGTCAGCAAAATACCAAAGCTGTGGGAACCAGATCCTAACAATCCTACAGTGTCATGATTTTATTATCTCTCTCCAACTATTTGATGGAATGGACTCTTTCCAAGGAGGGGATGATTTGTAGACTTTCTTTAAGAAGTGGAAGTGATCTTGGGCTGAAAACCATTTCACCATCCCATGGAATGTTCAAAAAACATGTGGATGTGGCACTTGAGGACATGGTTTGGTGATGACCATGGTGCTGAGTTGATGGTTGAACTCAGTGATCCAAGAGGTCTTTTCCAAGCTGAATGATTCCATGATTCTGAAGTGATTTGGGTTAAATGCTGGAATAGGATGCCCAGAGGGGCTCTGGAATCTCCATCCTTGGGGATTTTCAAAACACAACTGCACCAGACCGTGACCAACCTTGTCTAACTTCAAAGTTATCCCTACTTGGATGGGAGCCTTGGTCCACAGACCTCTAAAATCTCCTTCCAACCGAAATTCTTCTATGATTCCACGATACAATCCTTCCCAACATAAGTTTTATAAATCAGATGCATCTTTTGAGGTTGGTGTGCAGTAAAGCCATCTGTGCTTTAAAATAGCTTCAGACTGGCTTAGAATATGAAATTGTAACAGTTTCTCCTGTGCAGCAGAAGACTGGGACAACCATTCCTTCAAATACAAATTGCAGTTGAACATTTGGCAAAAAAGCGAGAGTTTCTAATACAAATTAATAATTCTTTAATAGGAGCTGATAGAAACAAGTAGATAAGACTTAGATCAGAAACTGCGAGGCAGAAGGACTAAACCCCTTGATGAATCCACTTCTTATAGTGTTTTATTCCTTTTTAGTTATAAACCATATGAGAAAATCCCCAAAAGTTGTCAGAAAGCACTGAGAACCCCTGTTCTGAACATCAGGGCCCTTGTGAAGGTCATCAAAATGATGATTTAGGTGAGTGTGGCCGGGATGACCTGTGAGGAGGCTGGATTAGAGTTTGTGCAGAAAGAAGGGTCCCTTTCTTGGTTTTGAGGTGGGAAGTGATCTTTCCCAGTTCAGCATGGTTTCGGCCCAACACAACCAGCGGTGGTGTAAATAAGTCCTGCACGCCCTTCAAGGCTCAGGCCAGACCAGGAACAATTCCCCAGAGATAACTGGGATGCATCTCCTTGCTCTGGAGGAGTTTGATGCTGTGGGAGCAGCCAGACAAAGCTGTGGAATATCAGCACCTGGATGGGACCTCGTAATTCCTATTTGATACTCGAACTAGGAACAATAATAAACCATCTGTGAATCCTTATCACTGGCGTGTGACATTATAACGAAGAAAACAACTAATAAATGTTGATATTGAGCACGTTAATGGTGATGGCAACTTAAAGTTTGAGTTTGTTTGTTTTAATAGACAGCATTTCACTTTCATGCTCCCCTGTCCCTCCAGTGCTGCATCTCCTATTCCTTTTATATCAGTTAGAATGAAAATAATTCATTAAAATTAAAAAAGCGGGCCAAAGCTGCAGCTGGTGTAAATTGCTAGAGCCCTGTGGATGCCAGCTCGCTCCAGCTGAGATCTGGCCTCACGTAACCTCATTGTAAGGGGATGTTCAGGCAGCCTCTGCTCCGAGCCTTCCAGCCCAGCAGTTACACATGTCCTCGTTTCCTTCCCTCCGAGGAGTGGGAATTTAATCTGGGAACACCCTCCAGTGCACGAGGCCCCTTGCAAGAGGACGAGGTGGCAGGAGGGTGAATGACACCCCCCATTCCCAGCCTCTTCCTCCAGGAGGGAGCACCAGGGAGAAGGTGGGTGCCATGAGATGGTGCCATCCATATGATGTGTGTTGCTGCCACGTCACCAAGGTCACACCCCCGTGCCAGGGTGTATTTCTGAACACGAGCCAGCAGAGTGACAAGTGGCCAAGAAGTCCAGGGGCTTCCTGGATGGAATATCTGGCAGTGGTGTGGCCAGCTGGACCAGGGCAGTGCCCATCCCCTGTGTTGGCACTGTGGGGACACCTCCAGAGCTGGGGGCAGCTCTGGGCTCCTCCTGGAGGGGCTGGAGCGTGTCCAGGGAAGGGAACGGAGCTGGGGAAGGGGCTGGAGCTCCAGGAGCAGCTGAGGGAGCTGGGAAAGGGGCTCAGCCTGGAGCAAAGGAGGCTCAGGGGGGACCTTGTGGCTCTGGACAACTCCCTGACAGGAGGGGGCAGCCGGGGAGGGTGTCGGGCTCTGCTCCCAGGGAACAGGGACAGGAGGAGAGGGAAAAGCCTCAAGCTGTGCCACACTGTGGCATCACTGTCACATTGGGGAATAACCATCCATGGAAGTGTTCAAGAAGTGTGGATATGGCATTTGTGGACATGGTTTAGGGTTGAACACGGTGGTGCTGGGTTGCTGGTTGGACTTGATCTTAGAGATGTTTCCCAGCCTCAACGATTCTGTGATTCTGTGGCTGGGTCTGGCTGAGATGGAGTTTGTTTTCCCCACAACAGCCCCCACACTGCTGTGCTTTGCATTTGGAGCTGGGAAGGTGTTGGTAACACCCCAATGTTTTGGCTACCACACAGCAGTGCTCCCACAGCATCTGAGCTGTCTCTCCAACATTCCACCCCACCACAAGGCTGGGCATGAGCAAAATCCATTTTCCATATACCTGTACTAATAAACCGGGTAACTTCAAGGCCTCTTCATGGGCATTGCAGCTTCACCACGTCCTGTGCAGGGCCAGGGGTGGGACTCAATGATCCTTGTGGGTCCCTCCCAGCTCAGGATATTCTGTGATTCCACACCAGATTCTGAGTGTAATCATTAGATTGGTCCAGGCATATTCAGACTCTCCCAAGTCATCATAACCTGTGCAGGCTTCAGTAATCCATAAGGGCCAGGGATCATTCCAAGTGCTCCGTATGGAGGAAGTTTCCTGGTTTTGGAGGCTGAGAGAGTTCATTTCTTGTGTCTTGGTCCACTGGCCTGAGGAAAAGTGATCCGACTGTTATAGCCTGAGATCCCTGCCCTTGGTCAGCTTGTGGCTGTGTGGGACAGGCCACCAGGACTCTTCTGTCCTCCAAGCACAGCCCGGGGCCTGTCCTGATGTGCCTTTCTGTGCTCCCACGACCCTTTTACACCTCCACAACCTCCTCCCCTCAACCAGCCCCTTGCCAGAGGCCTCCTCCTACATTTCCTGGTGACTCTGGGAGCCGCCTCTGTAAATCCAACCGTGCCAAGGCCCAGGCACGACCCTGCAATAGCTCACCCTGTAAAACCATCAACAAAATCCCTGGAAATTTTGGCCAGGGCCAACTAGATGGATGTAGCCACAAGGAGTCAAGCCTTGCCAGCTGGCTGTGGGCTGCTTCATTCCATGATACAAAACCAGAGCCTCAGCCTGCAGAATCCAATCCCCGTCATCCACGTGGAGCAGCTTTTTCCACGGCGCTCAGGGTGGGTTGTGTTTTTTCAGCAGGAACATCTCCTCTTCTCCATCCCAGTGGGCTCTTCCCAAAGGTGATTTGACCACATTTGGTGGATTTGGCTCCTTAAAAAGGCGCTTTGGCGCAGGGACAGCAGTGACTTTGACCCGAACAGTTCGTGTGCTGCTGTGACATACGTAGTAAATAAGCGTGAGGGTAATTATACCAACAGGAATTCTGGGAACCCTGCCAGGAGGGAGGGGACAGCCAATCCTTTGTGCACTAAAAAAAAAATTAAAAAAACCAAAATCACCGCAATCCCCCTCCCAACCCCAAATTAGTTCTATCTCTTGAAGCCGTGATGAGACTTAGAACTAAAAATACGCACAAATATACACACTCGTATATAAAAATAGCCAGCATTCAAAAAAAACAAAAAAGCCCAAAGTTAGGCTCCTGTATCCAAAATTAAGCTCTTAAATAAATAAATTAGCCTGATTTTCAAAAGCACAGAGCAGTGAATGGTATTCACTGACATAAGAGGAAGCATCGTGTTGCTAAAGATTGAAGATCAGGCCTGAATATGGATTTGAAAGTCTAATTATAGAAGCCTGTTTGCCACCAGCTTGACCGAGAACAACGAATTTCAGGTGAAATGACATTGATTTTTTTCTTTTTTTTTTCTTTCCTCCGAGTTTGTCTACACTTAACCAGTGTTAGGAAAGGTTGGAAAGACCCTCAAAGAAGTAAATAAAATACCACAGGGAAACAGATAAACTGGACTAAAATTGCTTACGTGTGAGGAAATAGGGTTGAGAATTATCAGTGTGGGAGCTGGGTGAATGTTTATGTTGATTCATTAATTAGGTATTTATTAATTGGTGAAAGCCCACAAGGTAGAAATATTACTTTTCCCAGTTATTCTCACAATCCACTGGCATCAAGAAGGAATGGGATTTTAGTCCTCCCTTTCCTCTCTTTGCTGGATTTGGGTCTGAAGGATGCTGATGACAGAGCACCATATTTTTTCATGGATCAAAGAGAGTAAACAGGGAAATGTATTTACCTTTAGCTGTAAATGGTCCTTGGAGCTGCTTTGCCCACGCTGTCCAACATTTGCCAAGGTCACAGTCCCATAGGATAGGGACAGATTTGTCCTTTGGGGTCAGACTGGGCAGGGCTGGGATTTATGGTGTGAAGTAATTATGTCCCCCTTGGATAGAGGAGCATCAGCAGGTAGTGCTGTGCTCCACTCATGTGGTTTTTAGAGGCAGAGGACAGCACTAAAAAATCTGGGGTTTGATGCCAAAAAAACTTTGAGAGCACCTTTTTGGTGCTGTCTGAATCCATTTTCCCATCCATGGAAGAGGCACAATGCAGGTGACCTTTGCCAACAGTCGGGGAGAACTTGGTGTTTGTGCCATTGCCACTGATGGAGGCAGGATCAGGGCACTGTGTCAATCCCGTGTATTTGAAAGTTTTTCCATGCATTCTGCCCCCATGGATTGGTGTCATGTCCTCTCTCCGTGGCCAGTAAGATTTTTATGTGGCCATAAAATTTATGCTTAAGCTGTGTGGATGGTGGTGAATCCCTAGAGATTCACCCTAACCCCAGAGATCCAGGAGAAATAATTGTGTCCCTTCTGGCAATTTCTTCTGAATCTTTTTGCATGGCTCAATGTCATTGTTGCAGCTTGGTTCAGCCAACCTGGAGGTGCTGGGAAAAGTAAAGATGGTCTTAAAAATAACCCAAAACTTGAGAAAGCTGTTGGAAACAGCAATGTGGGAAAGTAGATTTGTAGGAAATGTGAACTGTGAGAAGGCAATTAGAGAAATTTTTTTCTGGAGGAAAGGAGGCTCAGGGGGGACCTTCTTGCCTTCTCCAACACCCTGACAGGAGGGTGCAGCCAAGGCGGGGTCGGGGACAGGATGAAAGGAAACAGCCTCAAGTTGCACCAGGGAAGGTCTAGGTTGGACATCAGAAAGAATTTCTTCAGGGGAAGGGTTATTGGCAAGGGCTGCTCAGGGAGGTGGTGGAGTCCTCATCTCTGGAGGGACTTAAAAGCCATGTGGATGTGGCACTTGAGGACATGGGTTAGTGGTGGCCTGGGCAATGCTGGGGGAATGGTTGAACTCGATGATCTTAGAGGTATTTTCAAACCTTAATAATTCTATGATTCTATGGAACTGTGAATTTTTTAGTCTGGAGAAAAGAAGGGTTTACATGGCAACTATGTGCAAACAGGTAAAAGGCTGCTGCAGGGTGAAAACTGATAAATTCTTCTTTTCCCTGGCTGAGGTGATGAGAAATGAGTGGTTTAACCTTCTGAAGAAAGGTTTAGGTTTTGTGAACCAGCAGGAATGGGAGTGTCTGGGGAAGGGGAGACCATCCAAGACTACAGGACAGATTTGGTGGAAGGAGTTTGGCAGAGGTGATGGTGGGCAGCACCTTATGGGCACCACCACTTGGCTTTTGGTGGCCCTGTGTGGCTGACATCATAAAAACCATCGCATTCTCCTTTCCTCTGCTTTCTCCTTGAGCCATTCCACTCTCCCTGACTCTGCCTTTCCAGCTAAGCTGCATTTATTTAATTCTTGGCACGGGTGAAGGGAAGGCAGGATCCCTGTGTTGTGCTGCAGCTGCCGGGGTTGGGGTCTTCCCATGGAAAATGCCAAGTTCAGGTGGTGGATTTGGGCGTGTCGGGAGAGCAGTTGCTCCACGGCCATTTCCATCCCACTCGGGGTCTGCTGTGGATGTCACACCAGTGTCACCAGTGTCGTATGTGACTGGCGTGGCATTTCCTCGAGTGTCGAGCCCCATCTGGTGGCTTTCCTGCGTCATTTTTTGTGTCCTTGCAGTCCTCTTTCGGGATTTTTCGCCTCCCGTGCCAGTCAGCTGCGAGCGGGCAGGAAGGACAAGATGCTGGAGAAAGGGCAGGGCTCGCAGAGCTGCCTCTGCTTCTCCCGCAGCTCCCCGTCCCTGGGTGTAATTCGGAGGTCCAGAGGCTCTTCCAGGCTCACGTCCTTCCCTCCTGCTCTCCCCGGCTGTGCAGTCTCGCCCGAGTGGCAGGGAATGATCTAATCGTTTTGGCCAAACCCCAGTTTGTGCCGTGAGCCCCTCCCAGAGCCTCCAGAAGGCGCTTCATGCCACTGCCGTGCTGGCAGCGGAGCTGGGACAGATGAACAGTCCCGGGAGGGGACATTTCCAACTCCTGACTGGCTCGGGTGACCAGCTTTAGGGTCGGCATTAGGTGAAATGGTTCCCATCCCAAACGAGGTTACAGCCACCGCTCAGGATGAGAAGGAAGAAGACCCAATATTAGATTGTCAATCCCTGGAAATGTCCAAGGCTAGGCTGGACAGGGCTTGGAGCAGCCTGGGATAGTGGAAGGTGTCCCTGCCCATGGCAGGGGGTTGGAACAAGATGATCTTTAAGGTCCCTTCCAACCCAAACCATTCTGTGATTCTGTGATATCAAAAAGCTTTAGAAAGGACCCTGTTAGGGCTCTTTTCTTGAATGCCACCAGTCCTGAGACAGAGGCAATGGTCGAGCTGTGCCTGTTCATGCACGAGCCACCTCCTTCTACTCCCTCAGTACCCAAAGTCTCAAAGCTGACCAGTGGCAAACTGTGGCCATTCACATCTGTGGGTCACACATGCTGCAGGTGAAGGTGGTGTCTCATTGCTCCACCTGTGATGAAATAGGGTCAAATCCCAGAATCAGAATAGTCCAAGCTGGAGGAGACCCACAAGGATCATTAAAGTCCAACTCCTGGACAACTTCAAGAATCGTGCAATGTGCCTGAGAGTGTTGTCCAAACACTTTTTGAGCTCTGGGATCTGGGAAAGAAGCTCCTTACCACAGTGCTGAAGGGCTTTAGATGGTCTGTCAAGTCACTGCCAAGTATTAGGACCAGTATTTGTTAAGTAGCTTCCCTCCTCGTGACGAAAATTAGGTAAGGGAATTGTTTTCTTGTGCTTACCAAGCGTTCCCTACCCCCAGGCTTCACATTTGGGTGGCACCAGTTTAAGTTTCCCTACCCTTGCAGTGCAAAACCCACTTCATTATATGGTTTCGTTCTCAGGGTGGCATCCAGTTTAAGGTTGGGCTTGATGATCTTGAGGTCTTTTCCAACATTAATGACTGTTCAGATTCTAAAAGTGCTCCTCAGATCTTGCAGGCGAGAGCGGAACTGTGCAGCCCCCGCTGTCTCCCCAGAACCCCAGTCCCCCCAAAGAGGTTTTGCTGCACTCCAACAGCTCACGCCCGGTTTTCCCTCCTGTTTCCTGCAGGTATATCCGAACTATGTACCTGGGGATCCAGAGCCAGAGGCGGAAGGAACACCAGCGGCGTTTCTACTGGGCTATGATGTACGAATATGCAGACGTAAACATGCTGCGCCTCCTGGAAACGTTCCTCGAGAGCGCCCCTCAACTGGTGCTACAGCTCTGCATAATGATCCAAAAGAACCGTGCAGAAACATTACCATGTAAGTGGCCCCCTCTTCCCCGTCCTTCCAGCCTCTCCCCTCTGATCCCAGTGCTCAGCAGCCGATGGATGTGTTGCTCACTTCCCGCGCCCTGGCTGGGGGCTGCCACTTTGGGACAAATCTCTGCTGTGTTCGCTGGGTAAAATTTCTGCTCGTTCCTCTGAGGAAAAAAAGAGTCAGTGTCAAGGAAAAGATGGGATTCAGCTCTTCCACGCCCAGTCCAGGCTAAAGGAATGATGGTGTTGTCAGGAGGAGGCGGGCAGGCTCTGCTGCTGTGGCACCACTTGCTTGTCACCTGGCACCGGGCAAACACGATCATTCCCTGGCTCAGTTTCCCTCCTTACATGAGTAGGGTGATAAAACTGGCCAGATTTGAGTTTGTGTTGTGAGGACAAATGGTTCAATGCCTATGCAATGCTCTGATGGTGTCGAGGGTGAAAAAGGGGTTTCCTTAATAGCTAAATGCTGTAGGACCTTTTCTGATGAGTGCCCAGGAATTAGGGCCTTGTCATTGGTACCATGGTTCTCACCAAGCCCAGGAAAAGAGAGGCATGAGGCAGTGGAGGGGACTGTGTAGGGACAGAGAGGTAGTGGAGGTTTCAAAGGCAGACAGATGAGATGAGGCTTGGAAGCCACCACAGGGAATATTTTGCCCATTCTGATGCCCATCCCTGCTGTGATGTCCTGAGCACAGGGCATCTGTCCCAGCTGAGAGGGACATGGCCCTGTCCCAGCCCTGGGATGAGCAGCTCTCCCAGCCCATGGCCACGCTGGCAGCCTGAGGGTGACCAGCCTGAGGGACAATCATCCTTTCCAAGGACTAGCAGTTGAGCTGCTGGGTTATTCAGCCCCTTCTCAGTGCACATGCCAGCGGTGACACTCAGCTTCCCAAAGACAGCCTGGTTGGGCCCTGTCATTTCTGAGGAGTTTTCGGAGCTGAGGTGGGAACTGAAATTGGAATTCACTTTGGGGTTAAATTTTGCTGGTTTTGCCAAGGTCACCACTGATCCACAGCATCAGGAAGCCCGAGCACTCTCCCTTTCCTCCGTACTTCCAGCATGTCCATCACAGTTGTTTATAGAGGCCTCCCTCCTCCTATTTATGCAGTATTTTCCTGAAACCTCTCATCAGGAGCTCTCCAGGCCTCCAAAGTGCTGACATGATGAATATGCCTTTCTACAACTCCTGCTAGAACGGCTCGCATTTGCCAGCCCCCTTTTCCCGCCGCTTCCAACGTTATTAACCCGAGTGAAAATGCAGAAATCACAGCCCAGGAGGTTTGCCAGGGCATTCTGCAGATTGTTGGACCCGCCGCGGAAAGCGCCGGGTGAAGTTTGTTGGCCTCTGTTGTGCCGCGAGTCAGACAACGCGGGAGAATAATCCCTCCAGGCTTTCAAATCCGTGGCTCTTCCACTTTGCCGCTTCCAGGCGCGGCTGCCTAATCCACCGAACGAGCCGCATCACTTTTTTCCAACATCCCCCTCCCCTCCCTTCGCCGGCTTTGCAGTTCCTCCGCTCCTCCAGCGCGGCGAGCCGGCTGCGCTCTCTCTTCCANTAATTACATAAAAGCAAATTAAATGCCGAGAGGAGCTGTTGTGAAAGGGAGCATCAAAGATTTTCCCTTAAAGCAGGCAGAAAGCACAGGGAGATGGATACTGTTGGGAAGGCAGTGTGTTTAAAAATCAAATCAAGTCTCTCCTGGCTCATCGAGTCTGTGGGAGCGTGGCTCGTCACAGGAAGGGGCCAGTTCTGCCCCTAAACAGGGACAGCATCCGCTGCATCCCTGAGGGATGCACACTGGAAAAAGGGCCCAGGGAAGGGCTTAAAAGCCCAGCTACAGCCCCTGCTGATGTGCCCAGACTCCAGCTGCTTCCATACATCCCCCACAGACTCTTATGGATTCATTTAGTGCCAGACAAGGTCAGTTCACCATTTCCTGTGGCATACATCCCTCCTCTGAGCCCCAGCCTTCCCTGCTCTTTAGATTGTAATGCTAAGCCCAGGCTCCACTTATCCCCAAACAGGTCAACTTCTATTTAAGGAGCTTTAAAAAAGGGAGTTATTGGAATGGCTATCAGGAGGTTTTGCTTTTGTCTCCTAATTCCTGTATTAAGAGACCTGTTGAGGAAAGAAGAGTGAACACACTGGAGGTCTTTACTCAGACCTAGAGCATCTCCTCCAAAGCATTTCTGCCACCGAGCATGGTGGCAGAAAGGGCTGATTTTGGAAGAATGAGTAGAAAGGGATACAACCAGGATAATGCTTAATTTCCTGGGTTTTGATCTATTGAGTGGGTGGAAGAAAGAAAAGCCTCATCATGCCTTGCAAGAACTAATTGATCCTGAGATGTACCTGTGTGAGAGGGTTGGGTAGGACCTGTGTCTGTTTTTCCTTCAGCACTCAAAGAACGGAGCAGTTTCACCCAAAAGTGAGACTCTCCAGTAGCAGAAACGCTGGAGCTCAGGACCCAGCCTCAGTAAAGCTTGGGACAAGACCCCTGGGATTTGTTGAGGGTCAGGATTGATTCCTTTATCACATCCCCAGCACAAGGCAGAGCAGATCCCAGCTTAGCTGCCCTTGCCTGAGGAAGAACAGAAAAGAGCACAGAGAGAGAAGAGGTGAGAACTCCGTGTACTCCATCAGGTGGGTGGTGGAAGGTGCACACTGAGAGCCTGAGCTGGAATTCTTTGGTTGGTGGAGCAAATGGATCAACATCAGCTCCTGAATATCCACATGGAAGGAGCTGGTGTTGGTAGGCAGGGCCTCTGGGAAGGATTCATCTGCTACAACCAGAGCTGGGTGGGCCCAAAACAGAGTCAGCAGAAGGTGAGGGAAAAGTATGGATCCAATACATGGATCAGGCCTATGTCCAAAGCAGCTCAAGGAGGCGGGATGAGGTGCTCAACCTCCAGCAGCACCTTTCTCCAGGGAATCTGGGCAGAAGCTGGGTAATGCATTTAGACCTATCCTTAGGATTAGGCTAAAGGAGGGGATGGGATGCTGGAGAGGATGCAGCATTGTCCGTCTGTCACCCTAACTGTGCCCGAGGTTTAGGAGAGGATAAAAGGGTGTCCATATCTCAGGCTCTTGGACAACAACGGCCAGAGGACTTCCCCTGGTTTAAATCACATACTTGCAGGGGGAAACATAACTAACAACAGAAAAAGCCAGATCCTCATTCCATAATCACTCCCAGCGGATAATCCACTTCATCCCTTGCAGAACAAACCATCCTTAACCCACTTCACCCCTCAGAGGTGCCACTTCCTCTGCACCAAGTGGGAAGGAGCAGACCAAACCAGCTTAAAGGAGACACCCAACCTCTAGGCAGGCAAGGAAGTGAGAGGGATTCCAGTTTTTCTGGCATAAATCTCCTCTTAAAGAGGTTTGCTTTCACTTAATTTTTTTTTTTTTTTCACATGGCTTCTTTAAGGCTTAATGAGATTTAGCAGAAGCCCCAACGTCCTTCCACTCATGTCATGAGTTCTTTGTGCAAAGATTTCTGCCTGCATGAGGCTGCAGTTTTCAGCACAGGGTGTCTCTCTCCAAAAACAGCCACATCTCTCCACAGATGCTGTGTCCACCTCCTCGATAACCCTGCAGCTGATCTGAAAGAGATTTGCCACATAAACATTCCTTTTGCAAAGTCCTGCTGGAATCTCTGGAATTTTGGGAGGGGTCTGCACTCTCCACAGCCTTCAAAAGTAGGCTGAAGCTGCTTGCACATTTAAGGCAAAGCAACATTATTGTATGAGTCTTGGGGGGTCATTTTTTTAATGCAGAGTGATACAAATTAGGCATTAAAATGGGTTTCAGATATCTGAGCTACAGATATGTGCTGGCTGCAGAGTTATCCTGGTGCAGTTTGCGAATCATCTTGTCCCTCCCAAAGCAAAGTCCTTTTTTTTATCATCTTCTCCCTCTTCTANGCCCCCGCCTGCCTCCCCGAGCCCTGGAGGGCTCTTTGCCTGCCACGCTCCAGCAGCCGAGCTCGCCGGGTCCCCAGTGCACCCTTTCTCCGCATCCCTCCCCGCCTGTGCCAGGGATGCGGGCGCTGATGGATGAGAGCAGCGGAGCTTGCTCAGCGCTCCTTGACTCCGGTGCAAGGTTTCCTAGAGCTCCTCCATGCCCGTTCGGTGCTTCTCTCTTCCTCCTCCTCCTCCTCNCTCTTATGGATTCATTTAGTGCCAGACAAGGTCAGTTCACCATTTCCTGTGGCATACATCCCTCCTCTGAGCCCCAGCCTTCCCTGCTCTTTAGATTGTAATGCTAAGCCCAGGCTCCACTTATCCCCAAACAGGTCAACTTCTATTTAAGGAGCTTTAAAAAAGGGAGTTATTGGAATGGCTATCAGGAGGTTTTGCTTTTGTCTCCTAATTCCTGTATTAAGAGACCTGTTGAGGAAAGAAGAGTGAACACACTGGAGGTCTTTACTCAGACCTAGAGCATCTCCTCCAAAGCATTTCTGCCACCGAGCATGGTGGCAGAAAGGGCTGATTTTGGAAGAATGAGTAGAAAGGGATACAACCAGGATAATGCTTAATTTCCTGGGTTTTGATCTATTGAGTGGGTGGAAGAAAGAAAAGCCTCATCATGCCTTGCAAGAACTAATTGATCCTGAGATGTACCTGTGTGAGAGGGTTGGGTAGGACCTGTGTCTGTTTTTCCTTCAGCACTCAAAGAACGGAGCAGTTTCACCCAAAAGTGAGACTCTCCAGTAGCAGAAACGCTGGAGCTCAGGACCCAGCCTCAATAAAGCTTGGGACAAGACCCCTGGGATTTGTTGAGGGTCAGGATTGATTCCTTTATCACATCCCCAGCACAAGGCAGAGCAGATCCCAGCTTAGCTGCCCTTGCCTGAGGAAGAACAGAAAAGAGCACAGAGAGAGAAGAGGTGAGAACTCCGTGTACTCCATCAGGTGGGTGGTGGAAGGTGCACACTGAGAGCCTGAGCTGGAATTCTTTGGTTGGTGGAGCAAATGGATCAACATCAGCTCCTGAATATCCACATGGAAGGAGCTGGTGTTGGTAGGCAGGGCCTCTGGGAAGGATTCATCTGCTACAACCAGAGCTGGGTGGGCCCAAAACAGAGTCAGCAGAAGGTGAGGGAAAAGTATGGATCCAATACATGGATCAGGCCTATGTCCAAAGCAGCTCAAGGAGGCGGGATGAGGTGCTCAACCTCCAGCAGCACCTTTCTCCAGGGAATCTGGGCAGAAGCTGGGTAATGCATTTAGACCTATCCTTAGGATTAGGCTAAAGGAGGGGATGGGATGCTGGAGAGGATGCAGCATTGTCCGTCTGTCACCCTAACTGTGCCCGAGGTTTAGGAGAGGATAAAAGGGTGTCCATATCTCAGGCTCTTGGACAACAACGGCCAGAGGACTTCCCCTGGTTTAAATCACATACTTGCAGGGGGAAACATAACTAACAACAGAAAAAGCCAGATCCTCATTCCATAATCACTCCCAGCGGATAATCCACTTCATCCCTTGCAGAACAAACCATCCTTAACCCACTTCACCCCTCAGAGGTGCCACTTCCTCTGCACCAAGTGGGAAGGAGCAGACCAAACCAGCTTAAAGGAGACACCCAACCTCTAGGCAGGCAAGGAAGTGAGAGGGATTCCAGTTTTTCTGGCATAAATCTCCTCTTAAAGAGGTTTGCTTTCACTTAATTTTTTTTTTTTTTTCACATGGCTTCTTTAAGGCTTAATGAGATTTAGCAGAAGCCCCAACGTCCTTCCACTCATGTCATGAGTTCTTTGTGCAAAGATTTCTGCCTGCATGAGGCTGCAGTTTTCAGCACAGGGTGTCTCTCTCCAAAAACAGCCACATCTCTCCACAGATGCTGTGTCCACCTCCTCGATAACCCTGCAGCTGATCTGAAAGAGATTTGCCACATAAACATTCCTTTTGCAAAGTCCTGCTGGAATCTCTGGAATTTTGGGAGGGGTCTGCACTCTCCACAGCCTTCAAAAGTAGGCTGAAGCTGCTTGCACATTTAAGGAAAAGCAACATTATTGTATGAGTCTTGGGGGGTCATTTTTTTAATGCAGAGTGATACAAATTAGGCATTAAAATGGGTTTCAGATATCTGAGCTACAGATATGTGCTGGCTGCAGAGTTATCCTGGTGCAGTTTGCGAATCATCTTGTCCCTCCCAAAGCAAAGTCCTATTTTTTATCATCTTCTCCCTCTTCTATACCATGTCTGGGGGCTGTTTATTATAATTTATGATCCCTTTTTGCAGGGGCAAACTAAAGATGATTTTCCCTGTCACTTAGTTTAGAAGACTCAGCTGGTCAGCTGAGTTAGAATGGGACCTTCAGCCTGTAGGTGCTCAAAAATGTGATTTTCAGATGACATCAACACTGGCCCGAACGTAACTGAAGAGACTAAAATCCCAATGTCTCCAATGAAAGTGGAGAAGAGACTCGTGAGATTTGAAATTTCATCCTTTTCACCACATGAAGGAGCACTAAAAGTTAGCGCAAGACCCTTCATGCTGGCCTGGGCCAAGCAGGCGTGTCCAACAATGCTCAAACAGGAATCCAAACCCCCAGATCCAATCTCTGTGACCTCACAACACAAAATCCTCCCCATTTATGCAGAGTCCCACAACCTCATAAATAAATTAGGGTTCATTTTACACAGGCACCAGATCCCATGGGGATCAGTGCAAAATTCAATATGGCATCTGCAGATTCTCTGCGGGAAAGTCCTATTTCTCCAAAGCAAAAATTCTCTTCCAGACTGATGCATTTTTCCTAAGACCCACCAAGAAAACTGAATTGTGTGACTGAAGAAGTCTTTGCCTTGTAAAGTCCTCAGTAACAAGAGATGGGCTGGGGACAAGATCTACCAGAGTCGCACTCTGGGCTTTGGCTCAGGTTCTGAGACAAATCATGAGGAAAAAGAGATGCTAAAACTTTGCCCAAAGGCACATATTGTTTTTTCCTCTTTTCTCATGTCATTCCTTGGGGATTAAAAGAAGTGGGAGGCATCCATCACCCAGCCCTGGTTTCCTGTGACAGAAGAAACACGAGCAGAAAAGCAGTTTCTCATTGCCGTGTGGGAAAGGGACCCCGCCAGTCGTGTTCTTGCCAGGCAGGGAGGATCTGGGATAATCTGCCTTGAAAATCTGTCCTGACTCCACCACAGTTTCTCTTTAAATGTTCACCAGCAGCCCAAGGAGGCCCAGATAGCTCTGAACTCATAAGCAGCTCGCCTGGGAGGCCACTCATATGACTCCAGTGTTCTGCCAGACTGGGGCATATGGCTCTGTTCCTGCCTTCCCCTCCTTCCCACCAAAGCCGGATGACAGGGAGCAATTTGGTGCCCTGCTGGAAACGAGCCGCTGGTCCCTGGCCAATTCCCAGCAGCATCAAAAAGCCATCTCCACAGTTGGCAGTGGCACCAAGGACACCTTGCTCTGGCATGCTGAGAGCAGGCCAAGCCTGAGGCACGCTGGCGTGGGACAGCTTGTCCCATCATCAGCCGTCTTGTCCCAGTGCGATGGGATCCAGGAGCCTTCGGAGCCAGGGACAGCTTTTTTATTTTTTTTTCCCAATGGGATTTGGAGCCAGCCCAAAGAGAGACGTCATCCCTTCGCCCATCCCCACCTGCAGCTTCTCTGTCCACCACCTTGCCATGTCTCTGGCTCTTATTTTTGGAGTGCTGATAAAACCCCGTCTGTTCCGTACCACGTGTCGCCGTCACACACAGGACACGGCACAGCCAGGAAAGATGAGTCACCATTCACGGGACAGCGCTGGCAGGGGGCCAGTGCTGCCAATTTTAGGCTTTGTCAGACTGTGGTAATCACTGGGAAGGGGTTACATCATCAGAGCACTACACCAGCATTAGCTCATGCTGTTCCCAGGAGCTGCGGGCCAGCTGGGAAACTGAGGCATGGAGAGAGGTTTGGGTTCTTGTCAAGCAGATTCTAGGCAGGCAATTCAGGGGTTTTTCTGGGTAATTCCATGCTGCAGGCTTTCTGGAGATACCTGTCATGGGAAATTTGGGATTAGAGCATAGGAAAATGTGCTGTAGGTTAGTGAAATACATGGGAATTCAATTCTTTTTAGCTTCAGGTTGCTCCTCTGTGGGGTTCTCATCAGGCATCTAGGAGAGCATGGATAAACAGGACCGCTGGGATGTGCAAAAAACCATGGAGAAGATGCCAGACTACTCTGTGCTTCTGCCCCTGATGGAGGTGGAGCAGTTCAGGTTGATGCAACTCAAAATCACTGAGTTTTGGAGGAAAGAATTATCTCGCTTCAGAAACTATTAATTACTTTTTAATGATTAGCTTGGGGTGACAGTCCCGAGTCTGGGCGTGCAGCAAAATTACTGAGTCAGTAGAAATCTCCTGAAATGAGATGTCCTAAGTGGCATTTGACCAACCTCATGCTCTCAGTGCCCTCAGAACATCCACACCTTCACGCGGACAGTCACTGAGGGGGGATGGCCACCAGGCACAAGAGCCCCTGTCTGATGGACATTAAGGTCCCAAAAACCTTGCAAAAGGTAAAAAGATCTAGGAGATAAGCCAGGACGAGCGTGTGTGGACGCCAAGTTCTGGCCTGCTACCCATCACGTAGGTCTTTGCAGAGTGTACAAAAACGTGGGAAGCAGAGGAAGAAAGAGTTTCCTGCTGTTATCCTTGGAAATCAGCGTCCCTGGTGCCTTCAGCTACCCCACTGCAAGACAGCACCAGCTGCACCACATCCGTTTTTGTCACTTTGTCACTCCCCCTCACAGAAACGCTCTGCCAGACTTGCCTCATTGATGCCAGCCCTGTGTACTCTCCAGGAACGTTGAGATGCTCCTTCTTTTCCAGAGACCAGTCCCCTCCGCTGGGGTTATGCCGAGGCACTTCCACCAAAGGGCCCCTACACGACATCAAAGGTTTTTAAACCATAAGGTTACAGAGTGTGCACTCCTGACACATCTCTGAGACCTCTTCCTTCGGCCAGTGAGCGTGATCCAAGCTGGGTCCCTTCCTCTATCCCATCAGGCCAAAATCATTCCCAGAACAGGGATGGAGTTATTTCTCTAATGGGCTGCAGGCTTTCTGTGTCCAGGCCAAGCCATCTGCCAGAGGAGGTTTGCAGGATCCCTGTTTGGTGTTGTCACAGACCCTCTGAAGCATTGCCTTGATGTTGTCTCACCTCCAAGGAACTGCCCGTGGGAGCTGTGGTTTTAGGAGGAAGTTCCTCCACGAAGCCCTGGCAGGAGATACTGCTTCCCCAATCTGGGGACAAGTCTGTTGGGTTTCATCCCTGCTGAAAAAACAAAACACATCAGAACATGAGCACAGCCACCAGATCTTGTTCCTCCTCTGCTTCAATTATCAGCACCGCCCTTGGCACATTTTTATCTGCCGGCAGCCAACACCAACCCAAACAATTCCCATGCTTGGCTCAGGTGATGGCAAGAACAATTCCCACCAAGCACTCTGGACCACCCTGTTTTGGAGGTTGGGACAGAACGTAGCAGTCAACAGAATTAGGCTTGGCTTAGTTGCCGATCTCTGGGCACAGGGTCCAAAGCTGCCTCAGATCCGTGCTAAGGAAAAAGGGATTCTCGTGGTCTCTCTCCAAAGCAGACAGCAGAACTCCTTGGGCTTTCCTTTCCAGCACCGAGGTGCTGCTCCCCTCTTTTTCAGAGTTATTTTAGCCCCCACTTGCAGGGTTACAACATCTTTTCAACTTGTGGTAGGCAGATTTACATCCTTCCCAATGGCTGCTGTTCTCATCCGAATTAAAACAACAACAACAACAAAAGGAATGGCAGGATAGAGGTGCTGCAACAGATGTCAAATTGCAGTGTTAAAATGTGCATATATTGTGCATGTTTGTGGAGTCCTGTTGTTTCATGCCAACCATCCCTACTCAGAACATAGAAATGGGTGGGAAAAGATTTTATTCTAAATGGAGCCATGTGTTGTTTTTCTTAGCAAAAGGGGTTTTTTTTCCCCGTTTCAGTGCATTCCAGCAGTTCCTTAAGGTGTGTTTCTCTTCTAAGGGTTCCTAACAGTAGAGTTCAAATATCATTAGGTCTGAAAAACCTCAGTGTAGGAGGTTTTTCAGGAGGCTCCTGAAAGGCTCCTTCTGATATTTTCAGGGTTCAAACTGGAAGCAACTCTGCTGGATCTGATACATTCAGAAATCTTAGCAAAGAATTGGCCACTAGAAGCTGTAACTAAAGTGCCCTTCACAAAGAACCAGCTGTTGAATGTGAAATATGATTTTTCCTCCAAGAAGAACCCCTCTTGGATTTTGCCATCTTATTCTTACCAGCTGAAGTAATCACGCCTGGGGTGGGGTGTTTGTGCCTGTTGTTCTAGAAAGACTGATTTAATCAGAAAAGGGACAAAAACTACAACAGCAAACAGCAGGGGAAGTTTCTAGAGATGGTTGTGTTCCTGTCAGGTTGAAGCAGGTTTGTGTGACTCTCCTGCCTTCTAACATTGCCTACAAAGAGGGATTTTGCTCTGCTTGCACAGAGTTAAATCCTGTCCTTGCTGGAGGTGTTGTCAGAACATGCTGGTGGAGCATTTCCAGTGAAAACTCTTGGGGTCTGTGGAGGAGCTTCACATCCTCTCATCTGTGGCTGTTCATTTTTAGGGGCTCGGGGGGGGTTCTTTCCCAGTGTCATTCTGAGACAGCACTTAAAGGCTTCAGATTAACAGGGATTTGACTCAAAAGTCTTTATAATTACAGTGATGACTGTGTAGAGGGCACCTCGGCCTGAAAAGAGTGGCAATTCATGCAGCTTTTGACAAAAATAGACACAAAGGGCAGTTCTCATGCTCTATTTCCAAACAAGCTAATCTGTGCCCGGGAAATCCTGGCTGCTGCTTTCCCAGCACATTTCTAATGCAGAATTAACCCAGGTGATTGGTGCCTGGAGGAATTTAGACCAAGCTCAGGGCAGACCATCTCTCCTTCGTGTCTGTGGGTCATTAGAAGACAGAGATGCACACGGCTGTTGGTTCTGAATGTCTCTATCAACTTCAATTCCATCCCTGCCCACATGAGAGTCAGGGATTCGTGGGATTCCTGTCCTTTGGAGGATGCACTGGGAAAAGGTGGACTTGAGCATGGTGGGAAAATCCTGGAGAGATTTTTGGCACTTGAGTCCTCGCTGCTGGGGTGTGGGTTACCCCAATTGAAGTGATAACGGCAGCTCTTCTAATTGGAAACACCACCCATGCAGCCCCACACCAACATCAAAAACACCATCAGTAAGATTAATAAGAATTCTGATTCCAAAAAGCACGCAGGAAAGAACATCTCTGCCTGAACACCCTCAAAGTATCATCTGCTGAAGTGGGGGTTCTTTCGGTGAGAAAAAAATCTGCTTTTGCTGAAAGGAAAACAGTGAATTCTTTCCATTCCTTTTTTTTAACATTTAGGGGAAGATTCAAAACAGAAGAGCCATTTCAAACCAAATAGTGTTGTGTTATAAATAATTTTATATCGTTTATGCCACGCCAACAGGAACTCCAAAAGTAAGACTGTGTGTGCCTCTCTGCTCCCTGATCGCCTCCAGCTTCTTTAGGACTGAGTCTAATCACCAAACTCACTCCAAATCCCTGAATAGAATTCTTAGACACCTGCCATGCATCATTCCCCCTGAAAAGCGTGTTTGTGTGTTGTTATTTCCTTGAGCTCCACCGTTAGAGTCCCAGCAGAGGCTCTGGTGGCCGGATGGAGCTGTTTCAGAGGAGGCTGCTCTGCAGAAGGCAGGATTTGTCTCTAGCTCTAGCAATGGACTCGCACTGACATTTTCCTCAGGCATAATTTTGGGAGCATAGCCAAGACCAGATTCCTGGAAGGATTACCCTATCCTGCTAAAATAACATTTTTTTAATGGCAGAAAGCCGTCCCCACATCTGTATAACACTTTACCTAAGCCCTACCTGCCATGCCTGGGCTCCCCAGAGGTGTCCAGACACAGCAGCCACCTGGACTAATTTCCTCTGCCCAGCCTGAAAAATCTGATAATATGAGAGGCTTCATCTCCAGGAGTTGAGGAGCTGAGCCAAAGGTCTTCCACATGATTTTTAACATGATGAAAGGGATTACACGACCATGGTTGTGATAAACAGAGGACTGCGATCAGATTTTGTCAACACCTGTAACGCAAACAGTGTTGGAGCCCAAGCACTGGCACTCAGGTGATTGTGATAAGCTGGTCTCTGTTTTTGCCAGCCAGCCCTTTCCCAAAGCTTTCCTAGGCATGAGAAAACAAACTCACATAGTCCAGGAACCATTCCCATCAGGCAGGTTGGATACAACTCCTGAGGGAGTTTAACAGGATGGGCACGGCAGGCTCTGCCAGCTGGGCTCAGGGTCCACAAACCTGGTTCTGTTTCTCATTTGTGGTTCAGATACCACCACCAGGTTCTCTTCCCCTGTGTCCTCCTCCTCTGTGCTGTTTTTTATGAGCCGTTCTGTGGTGAAAAGTCACCACACAGGATCAAAGGCCCCAGTTAGCCAAGTAAGGTGAGGCTTGTTTGTGGATCTGTGCCTATACAGGGACTGAGATTTCCCCTAAGAGCTGCCAGAAACGTTCCAGCTCTGGAACAGGTGTCAGCAGCTTTTTTCCCTAAATAGGTACAGCCTGAGATACCTGCAGTCAGCATCCTGGGAAAGGGGCAAGGCTGTTATGGAAAGCAAAAAGTGGATTTTCATGCTGATGAGGGCTGCGTACCCACAGGCCTGTTGAGACCAGCCTTCTCAGTGATGTAACAGAGGCATGTTGTCTTTCTCCTGCCACTTGAGGATGTTGGTAACTCTGTCTGGCTGTTCTAGGATGACCTCTGGCTGACCACAGCACCCTTCTCACTTCAGAAGGGTGTCAGGGGATTGTTTTTCCTGCTTGGCCTTCAGTGGTATAAATTCACTGTGTTGTATCACTTGAATTTCCCCATATTACGTCTGAATTTCCCCATATTGGGTCTGTCAGCTTCTGCTCTGCAGCAGCCAGTGTGGGTTATTCTGCCTGTCTTGGAGCCAGGAACAGGTTTCATCAATCCTCCTTTCTCCTCTCTTAACCTTGCTGAGACTCAGTGTTCCCCTCTGAGCTCTTGTGGGGACCCAGTGGATGCCAAACCACTGCTATCTACTGTTCATCTTTCCCACTTCTTCTTTGCTTATTTCAGTTCAAACCCCATCCCTGGAAGTGTTCAGGGCCAGGCTGGATGGGATCTGAGCAACCTGGTCTAGGGGAAGGTGTCCCTGCCCATGGCAGGGCGTTGGAACAAGATGAGTGTTAAGGTCCCTTCCCTCTCAAACCATTCCATGATTCACCAGGTAGAGCCAATGGAGAGACAGAGGCATTTCCAGACAACTCATCCCACATCTCAGACAGCATTCCTGGGGTGAAATAAACACTGAGGCACGTGATGGACAGGACATCTTCATACAGAGGGGAGAAGCTTTGCCAGTCCTGGTGTGGTGGGTGATGGCCAACATTTTGAACAGGAGACTGACACTTCACTGAGGTTATTCGAGGACAACCCCAAACAGAGGGTGGATTATCCCATCTCTGCTTGGCCCGGGGTGCTCGTGCCTCCCGCAGCAGGATCAGTCTCTGGCTTGCATCCAGGAGGAGATACAAGACTCGATGGCTGCAGGGTCGGAGCTGGTTTGGAGTGCCCGAGTTCACAGAGGACATGAATAGGAGGAGACACGACAGAAGCAGCCGAGATAATGAGAGCACAGATCAGACGAGTGTGGCCGGTCACCTCTTCCTGCAGCAGGGAAAAGGGGGCACTGGGGACAGCTGAAAAGCAGCAGGATGAAAGGGGAGGAAAGCAAGGCCTCTGGAAACACAATCCCTGGTGACCCCGTGGACGTTTCCTCAAGGCAGTGCTGAGGCGTGGGCTGGGGGAGGAACTAAGGAGGGATTCAGCCTTTCTGGGGTCACCCAGGACATCTCAATTTAGCAAAAGGAAAAGGGTTTAGGAAGCAACATTTCAGGACATGAGCCAGCCTTTGACTGCCAAGGGGCGGGAGGGCAGCTCTCCATGGGAGCGAGCTGTTCTGGAGTTGCCTTGGTATGGATTTTCTCGCAGTGAAAGGTTTGGGAAAGTGGATGTGCATCTGGTCTAATGTGGAAGAGCCTTCCTTGTGCCAGCTTGGACATGGACTATCCTGTACAGAAACTCAACACAAGCCTTGTGTGGGATTCCAGTGGGATTTGGTGGTAGAAGACTTTCTTATTATCCAGACCTACTTGGGGATCTGTCCCTGAAAGGAGTTACTCACCTTTGTTTTCTGCCTTTCCCAGTCACCAGCAGTTTTCTATTCCTTACGGAATGGTGATGCTGTGTCCAGGTGAGCTGGATCCTGGAGAATGGGGATGTGATACCCCTTGGAGGAAGGTCCCAGAGGATCTCCCTAGCAAGGGAGCAGGTGCTGAGGATGTGAAACTCACCCCTTGCCCAATGAAACCCAAATATTTTCAGAGAAGAGCAAAGGACAGGACACTGGTGTGACATCTCTTCCCAGTCTCCCCAGTGCCGAGTGCTGGATTTTCATCCCTGGTCATTCCATCTCTTAGTAGAGCACAGAGCTGTCACATAAGTGTGAGGAGGCCATTCCTGGGTCAGACTTTTGAATTATGTCCACCTTAGGTGCAATCGTTCTCATCTGCCATACTGGACTGGTGGCACACTGGAGAAACTGGTTAAGGAAGTGTCCTGAAGTTCAGTGAGGAAAATGAATGGCAAAATGGTCTGTGCAGCCCTTCATTATTGATATACCGGCAGTGTTCCATATTTTTCCATGTTCAAAAAGACAAATAAAGAGAGAAAATGAAGGGAAAAAAAAGACACAAGTCATTCCCTCCTCTGATGGGGAAGAATAAAGAAAGATCAAGCATCAAAATCCATCAGGAAACAATGAAAATCAGACCTGGGGTCTGATTCTGACCCTTTTTACTCTGACACAAACAAATTAAATCTGATTAAAAAAAGAAGGGGGAGTGACTTTTGGGCTCTGCTGTTACAGAAGCAGGATCTGACTTGATCTCTTTTGTGTATAAATGCATTTTCACTCTGTGTGCATCAAAATGAAAGCCTGTTCCCCGGCTCCTACTGAGCTTCAGGGAGGAACGTGCCACCCAAAGGGGAAAACAGGATAACAGGGTTCACAGCACAGGGGCCTGAGCAGCCAGCCAGGGATGGGGATGAACTGAAACGTGGCACTTGGCATTAAGCAAGAGCTGCCTCTGCACAGGGGCTGAGGGAAGGTTTCGTGTCACGCTCAATATTTGCCGTCCCGCTCACCCGGGAGAAAGGTTGGTATCTTCCCATTTTGTTTTTGTAGAGTCTTAAGGAGAATTAATGTCAAAAAAAGAAAGAGAGTGCTGTTCAGGCATCATTTTCAATGTTAAAGGGACAGGCACCACAGGAAATACTCAGGGAATGTGCTACAGCAACTGCATCCAAATTACGGGCAGCCAAAAACCTGCAGCTGGATTTGTGATGGAAACTGTCCCTAGCCCCAGTGAAAAACCTCTCTCCTCAGCTGGACAACACTGAGAGTAAGGCCAAAATGGGTATATTGTTCATTTTAAATATTCATTTGTGTGTCTGTGTGTGCGTGTGTGATTTTTCTATTAGACTGGTTGTAAAACCCTGCATAACCGCATAGCAGGAATAGGCCAGAGAGACAGGGATGGCTTTCCCTGTGCTGTTTTTGTTCCTGGGCTTTAAAACCAGCAATGGCAATTTAAGGGCAGTCATTGCTTTGATTCCTTCGTGTGGGTGGGGTTTTTTCCACATAATGAGCCTCATTACAAATCTGAGATGACCTTTTCTCTTTCTGGACCACGGGTAGGAACCAGAGGATGAAAATCAAACCAGGGTGAAATTCAGGGTGTCCCTGTGAGCTTCAGCAGCTTCCCTTGAACTCAGAGTGGTTCAGGCTCCTCTCCTCTGGTATCAGATCACTGTCTGCATTATACTCAAGTCCACTCATGTTTTCATGACCCAAAACAACAGCTCTTGTTTCCCTTTCTCAGGGAATCTATTCCTTGGTCTGACATTCTCAGAAATTTAACTTTTTTACACCTGCCTTATTTCCCACTGCTTTCTCACCTGTCTTCACCATTTCCTGTTGCACAGCCCCTGTGCCACGTGTCATTGAAGAGGGATCATGAGCTCCCGTGAGAAAGGCAGAATTTTTTTGAGTCTCACCTGGAGTCACTTGATATACCCTGAGTGCCTTCCCTCACTGCAGCTCCCAGCTCAGAAATGTGCTTGTCCTCTGTATGCAAGTTTGTCACATCTGCCAGCTCCACATGGAGGTCTGGAATATCCTAAAGCATCTCAAAGGTTGCTGGATTCCCACCTGTGACGGTTGCACTAAGCTTTGATCCTCCTTTGAGCAAAGAGGCATCATTTAACCATGGACACCCTGGGGTGAGTCTCTACAGTAGGAGCTGAATCCTATCTGAAATGCCTTGTCAAGCGCACTGTGATGTGAAGGAGATCTATTCCCTGCTTAGCTTGGATTTTATACAAGATCTTGGGGAAATCCTTCAAATCTTGGTGCTTCATCTGTCAAATGGGACATTATACAGCTTCACCTCACTGTGCTGAATGTAGGTGAGCAGATGTCTCACTGTAAGGACTTCAGGGCTCACTCCTAAAGGGATCTGGGGGATCATTTCTTGTGCTGTGTCATTCAAGACACAGGGACTTGACTCCTTGATGGTGCTGACATTGCCCTGTGAGTCACTCGTGGCTTCCTAGGGCAGAAAGGTTTGTACAGAATCCCAGTCCATGCCAGTCTGACTCATTATGGGCAGGTGGGATGCAGATGCCAGAGATGCAGCCACAAGGAATCAGCCCCATAGGAGCTGATTTCCTCCTGGCTTGAGAATGCCTAAACACTGTGCATAGTGGGGATGTTCCACTCCCAAGACAGAGAACAGACTGGGAGGAGTGGGAGTGGGCTTTTTTTGAAGTGACTTCAGTGTTTACCCAACCCCATCCCTTTGATAAACAGACCTTGGAAGGGAGTTGAAACCTACTCGTGCTCCACAAAGGTGCGTCAGTCACCATGTGCAAGAGTCAGAATCAAAATAAAAAACTACTTACTCATGTGAGCCAACTTTCCAGGACTTTTTGTTTTAGTTACAACTGAAGAGATCTCTACAGTTGCTTAGAAATAAGGTCTGGAGAAGGTGGGAGGAAAAACAGGGACAGATTCCCACAGTCTGTGAGAATAGTAAATTGTATGAGGAGGTCACGGGCTAGAAGTCACAGGGAAAGTTGGGAATGAAAACTCATGGTCAGGATGACAAAAGTGCTGTGTAATTTAGGTCTGTTTGAAAGAGCCAGGGAATAATTTCTGTGGAAACACAGCAAGAAGTAAAAGTAAGAGTGATGTAAAAGTCTTTACATCACTCCATGGTTCTTGATGACATCCACCTACAGATCTCCCCCCTTACACCCAGGTCCAGATCCTGCTCATCACCGGGGTGCCAAAATCCACATTCAACGCAAGAGTTGTGAATTTTGAACCAACAGCAAAAATATGTCAAAATGTCCAGAGATCCTTCATTGCCTCCCTCAGATCTTGGTGCAGATGAAGAGACAATGAGCTGTTCCGTACGGGGGGGACTCATCCCACCATCTCTGACTGCTGGTGCTCGCACGTCCCCTGGCAAGGGATGGAGTCAGACACCTTGGGAGCATGAGTCAACCCCTCCCTGTCCCACACACGGATCTCAGGACAGGCTGAATCACTTTCTGGGGGTGTCTGCCTCTCTCTGCTGGCTGGAGGAGATGTTCAGATGACTGTCAGCAGCCCGGGTGCCATGCGAGTGACTCAACACACGCACTCTGAGCCAGCTCCGTGCAATTTACAGCAAAGGCTGTGATTAGTGGAGGGTTCTGCCCTGAAAACATTAGGTAAAGCCTTTATGTGCAAACTGGGGGATTGTTTCGGGTGTATTTTGTTCCTCTCTCCTTTCTAGAATAAATGAGCCCAACAGAAACATTTTTAAGCCAGGGTGACACATCTGTCTCCTGGGGGTTGCTGCTGCTTGAGTTTCTCTGTATAGGTACAGCTAATGCTGTACAAGTTTCTAGTAAAACAGCATTAAAATAAGGCAATAAATGACATATTTTTTCCCTGATAATCATGGAAAGTTTTTAAACTGAATAGCTAAAAGATAGTGCAGTAAACAGTGCTTTACACATAACAAAACTTTGTGGCGTGACTCATCCTTCCAAACCTGTTAATAAAGTCTACCAAAAATGTAACTCATCTTGCAGGTTAAAAATGAATCTAATCTACATCTGCTTGAGTATGAGGCTGTTCATATTTAGATGTTTCCATCCATTATGGGGAGAGTCTGAGAGAGCTGGGCCTGTTTAGTCTGGAGAAGACTGAGAGGGGATCTCAATAATCCAGAGAAATACTTCCAGGGGATGCCAGAGGATGGTGCCAGACCCTTTGCAGTGGTGCCCAATGACAGGATGAGGAGCAATGACCTCATTAAATAAACCACAAGGAGTTCCACCTCGCCATAAGAAAGAACTTCCTTACATTGAAGGTGGCAGAGCACTGGAACAGCTGCCCAGGGAGGGCATGGAGTTCCCTCTCTGGAGATATTCCAAACCCACCTGGATGTGTTCCTGTGCCACCTGCTCCAGGTGACCCTACCTTGGCAGAGCGATTGGATGATCTCCAGGGCTTCCTTCCAACTCCAACCATTCTGTGAGTCTGTGGTTGGAATTCCCAAGTCCTGTGTGCAAGTGTTTCTTAGTGAGGACTTAGAACTTGGGGGAAATTTTGATTTTCCTAAAGCTGGTGGTCTAAAGCTTCTCTCTCGGATAAGGCCACTGCTCTCACTGGTTTGTGGTTTGTTGTTTTATAAAATTCAGTCTGGAATTCTAAGTGCATATGTGAGTCCAGAGGCAAGAGATTCAGAGGGAGACTCAAGAGTTGATGTAAAGGTGTTGTTTAGGTGAACTTTGCAGGCTTTGAGAATTCCAGTGAGGGCAGAGCTCGAGTCTTTAATCCTTCCTGGCCTCCTTCTCCATCACCTCTCCCCCAGACATGGATAGGTTGGAACAGGGAAAATCTAACCCTGCTACACTGCGGGGTGGACTCCCCAAAAATGAGAAGATAAAATCTATAGAGTGAGGTCTGAAGAGCCAGTGGACTTTATTTGCATTCCCATGGAAGTCAGGTCCCTGTGGGCAGAGACAAAAGAAAACAGGAGAAGAAGAAATTTAGGGTTTTTGAGCATTTTGCCTTTTTAACTCTGAGCAGCTGCAGCAAGATGTTCCTTAGATTTTCTTAAAAAAGTAAAAGCCAAATAAGATCTGGACCTATCTCCCAGTTACATGTCAGAGATGGAGGGGCATTTCTTATTGTTTGTTTTGCTTGGAACCATTAGCAGCTTTTCCTTTGGACTTTAAAGGTGATGGTCCCAGATAAATCTTTGGCTAAGGCCCAATCCAACCATAGCTACCGAATTACTGAGCTTCCCAAACATGGATTTTGGTCCATCATCTGTTTCCTCACCTGCAGAACAGTGAGCAGCAGTGGGAGCAAAGGAATACGATGCCAGTGGCTCTTTCTTTTCCCAGGAATCTCTCAATTTATTTTTATTGTGATGCTTTGCTCCACAAGTTGTTCAATCTACCCTTGTGATAATCAATGGATTATGTTTTTAAAAGCCTCCAAAGTGTGGTGGGGCCATTATATTTTATCTTCTGGAGGAAATAAATTGTTTAAGTGGTGGTTGGGATGCAGAATAAGACCAGGCCCCTTTGGAATATCATGGGGTGTTCTGCCCCATGCCAGGGTGCAAGGGGACGTGTTGGGAGCTGAAGGTGACCCCAGTGCAGGCTGTGCCCTCCCTGACATGACCGTGGTTTGGATTTGTGGTCCAGCCAGGAGACAAGGCTGGACATGAGCTGCCTCCAATATAGGTCTTGGATCCATCCTAGAAACAGGGCAAGGGATTTGCTGGAGAGATCGGATTCTTTGTTTTGGGACTATTTCAAGGGTTTTGATGAGTCTTGATGTTTCCTGGATTTATATGTTTATCTGCATGGGACAAAAACCCTATTTTTCCCAAAGGCATGTGCAAATGGGGATTCCTGAGTAAGGCAGGATCCATGGGAATGTTGCTGAAACAGAAGTATTTTAGAATAAAAAAGAATCCAAGCAGTTGCAGGGAATACAGGGAATATGCTCTTGCCATGTGCATTCCAAGAGAGATTCCTCTCTCCAAAAAAGTAACTTTCACACTTGGGCTGCAGCATTTAGGTGGGATCTGGATTTCAAACTCTCATCTGGATCCAGTCAGGATGAGCACAGAGGCTGTTCCCCATCAGACGAGCTGGGGTGGGGTGGCCGATCCAGTGGCTCAGGAAGATAAGGACAATGAGTCAGAGAACTCCTGAATACAGCACCATTTCCGATTCCCACACTGATATCTCTGTATTTCTCTCCTCCAGACTGTAAGGACAACCTGACGTGAGTTGAAACTTGAGGCTTCTGAGCCTGCCCCAGATGCAATAATTTAGTGAGCAGATGATGTTTTCCACCAAAGCTCCTGTCTAACTCAGTGGATCTGTGTGTCTTCCGGCAGGTGTGTCCTCTGTGGCCTCCCTGATGTCCCTGGCTTGGGTGCTAGCCTCCTATCACAAGCTTCTTCGGGACTCTAGGGACGACAAGAAGAGTATGAGCTACAGAGGGGCCCTCATCCATGTCTTCTGGCGCCTCTTCACCATCTCATCCCGAGTTATTTCTTTTGCTCTCTTTGCTTCCATCTTCCAGCTCTACTTTGGGATCTTTGTAGTGGTCCATTGGTGTGCCATGGCTTTCTGGATCATCCATGGTGGGACAGATTTCTGCATGTCTAAGTGGGAGGAGATCCTCTTCAACATGGTGGTAGGGATTGTGTACATTTTCTGCTGGTTTAATGTCAAGGAAGGGCGGACTCGATACCGAATGTTTGCGTATTACACGGTGGTCCTGACGGAGAACGCTGCCTTGACGCTCCTTTGGTATTTTTACAGAGATCCTGACACCACTGACTTCTATGCCGTGCCAGCACTGTGTTGTGTCTTTCTTAGCTTTGCTGCTGGGATAGCTTTGATGCTGTTATATTATGGTGTGCTGCATCCCACGGGGCCAAGAGCTAAGATCTTTGCCAGCTCCTGTTGCGCCGAGCTGCTCTGGGGCATTCCTTTGCCCCCCGATGTTGAGCCCATGGCACCCCAAACCCCTGGGTACCGGGGGGCCCAGGCTACGCCCACCAGAGCGGTCACGGAGCAACAGGAGGAACTCACAGCTGACACTTGCTTGCCCGTTTTCCAGGTGAGAGCAATGGTACCATCTACTCCATCTGGGCGACCCTACCCCCCCGAGGGGCCTCTCATTAAGATTGACATCCCAAGAAAAAGATATCCTGCCTGGGATGCTCATTTTGTAGACAGGAGGTTAAGAAGAACTATCAACATCCTCCAATATGTCACCCCCACAGCTGTAGGTATTAGGTATAGAGATGGACCTCTCTTATATGAGTTGCTACAATATGAATCTTCACTTTAAAGCTCCTTAAAGCAAAAGTAAAAGAGGGGACCTTATTTTTGTTTACGGTAAACACAGATCATGAAACAAACACAAACCTTCAGATAAGCTTTCTTTCTGGTTGCTGTATGTATAAAAAAAAAAAAAAGATATTCTCTATGTTTTGTAAGTAAAAACAAAAAGAAAAACTTTTCTTTTGTTTTTTACACACAAGAAACAGTATTTCAACTTCCACACCTAGGATTCACAGGTGGAGAAGGAGGCATCTCCACATCAGTTTTATACCGTACACCAAGTGTAGAACATTATTTATGGGATTGGTGCTGATTGAAAAATAAAAAAAAAAAACAAACAAACAAACCTACAACTGCCTTATGCCCTTAGGTGCTGAGTTTCATTAAGTACTGTCACCTTTCTCATGCAAAACTCTTTGATGATAATATGCCAGGAAAAAAAAAAGAAAAACCAACCATCCAACTGAAATGCAAACCTTAAGATTAAAAAAAAGAAAAAAAATTAACAACAACAAAAAGAGAGAAATGTATGAAAAAAACCATAAATCCTTTTGCTCTTATTGGATTTAGCAGAAAAAACCCTCCAAATGTCTAAATATAAGAAAGCAAAGATAAGAAAGCAAAGCCAAGACAACCCCAATGGAGTTTGATTTTTCCAACAGCTGAAAGACAAAATCAGGTCTGTAAGATAATTTGGCAAGGAATTTATAACACCATTGGGCCAAGCCTTGACCGAGTTGTGTTATAAAAATGATCCCACCTTGGAACCGTTTTCCTCGTGGAAATGGACCCTGTACAAAGGTGGGATTGTACCAGATCGGTGGGAAAATACAGGATCTGATCTTGTTCCCAACAACTGCTCGTGATAAAGCCCCACTGTCTCCAGTGGAGCAAATACCAACAGTCTGAGCCCAGAATAAGGCCTGCCACCTTGATTTCTGGAAAACGAGAAATTATCAAAATTATAAACCAAAAACATGATCCGAAATTACATTTCCACATATCTAATAATTATTCCAGTAATAATAAAACTCAGCATGGTAGCAAAAAGCGAGTCAATTTAAAGGCACAATACTTGATCAGTGACTGGCAAAATAATTTGACCTACTGTATCATTTTAAGGCTGTGAAAGGCATACATGTATTATTTGTAATCTCGTGTAAGACCTGTCATGTCTCATTCAGTGCGAGCCTTAAAGTGATTGTAAAGCATCCTTCGTTCCATTTTGGGGATTTTTGGGTTTTGATTTTTTGTTTTGTTTCTGTTTTGTTTTTAAGGAAAACAAAACATGAAAAGTCGGGATTAAAAAAAAACACAAAAACACAAAAACAAACAACAACAAAACAACCAACAAAACTTCTTCAAACGGTAATAACCTGTAAAACTGACTCACGTCTCGAGATGATTTGGTGCTTTGTATTTTTGTTGATGTTGTTGTTGTGATTTAGCTGAGAAAATTCTTCGACTCGGTTACATGTGGGGAACTGCTGATAAAAACTGTCTCGTGTCACCCTCTACTGTAAGTACATGGCGAGAAACAACAACCAGAGGAAATCCAAGAGCGTAGCGAGAGCGCCGTGGTTTAGCTTAGCCTTCCACCGCCAGGAGATGCTGCCACCTCCGATGCTGGCAAAGCCCAGACGGTCCTGCCGAGGGCTGTGGGGTTGTCTTGACATTTCCAAATAACCCACTCGGTGTCTGAACATTCTCATCTCTCTCGGATTCTGTTTCTGTGCTGGAATCTCTTGGGTTTTTTTCGAGTTAAATCACCGGGTTTGCGTCTATCCGACACCCTTTTTCCGTTTTGAGAGTATTGCTCCTTTAAAGGAATATTCCCGTTTCAGGGCATCTTTTCAATCCCACCATCCCTCTACTTGGGATGGGAAAAACAACAACAACAAAATGAGATATTTTTAAGTGAATGCTGTAGTATTTTCTGTGTGTAATTGCAATTTTTTATTCCAGAAATACTGTAACTGTCTAGGGTGCAAAACTCCCATGCTGACCTATTCTGAAGAGAAGATCAGCATGGGGGAGATATTTTTTAATTATGGTTATGATTTTTTTTTAATTTCAGGAATCAGTTGTTTTTTTTTAATTATGATAGTATTTAAAGAAACTAGTACCAATTTTATATAACAGTTTAAAGAAGCTGAATGCTTTCTTCGCCTGAATATACCTGAAGAGAAACATTTTTTTCAATCAGTGATCCTTTGCAGTGTTCTGAGAAAACGTTGGGGTTTCTTCAGTTGTTTCATTTTGTTTTGTAAAGGAAACTTTTAACTGGTGTCTGTCCCTTTCAAGGAGGGCAGGACTCCTTCACGCCAAACTATAGACACACGGCAAAGTTTATACAAAGCCAAATTGTCACTGGTACTGTAATTCCCAGTCAAACTCCATTTCAGGCAGATGTTTCTGGGCTCTGATTACAACCAATGTGATGGTCACATTTTCATGCAAAGGGAGGGATTTGGTCTTGTCATCCCCTATCTAACTCCCCAGTCCCTTGTTTGCTGTGCACATAAATACATATATATATATATATATATATATATATATACATGTACTGATATATATTTGTGAAAAGCTTTCATTTCCCTTCTCCATTGTCTATGCCTCACAGAGAGTCCCTTCTCAAGTGTCCTACTAACATTTCACCCTGTTTCTCCCCTGATCAGTGTACTGTCTCCATAAAAAGAGGTAATTTGTGAAGTGAACTCGCTGTCCCCACCTACTGAGTCCTAAAAACATGGAGGTGCCCATCCTCCAGTGACAGGCCTGCATTTCTCCTTCCAGAACTTTCTTTTGACTTGCCTTTAATGTTAGTGTAGATTTATCTTGATCGGATTCCCCATGTAAAGGCTCCCCTTGGTCTTTGCGTGAAGAGCTCCCACCCCCACATCTGCATTTGGGTGGCAAAAGCATGAGAAAGGAATGCATGGCTAACAGCCCTGCTGTTCCTCGGGGACCATTTTTCCAGGAGGTGGCATCTTTGTTTTCAAAAGCACCGTAAGAAGGTCCTGTTCCCCAAACTCGTCAACCTTGAGGTCTGGAGATGTGGTGTCGATCACTGGCCCCATGGAACAGCCAGACCCTTCCCAGCAGGAGAGTGACAACGAACCAAGGCACAGTCACCAGGTGCCAGGAGGAGGAGACCCTTCAGTGTTGCCTCTCATGAGCAACTCCAGCCTGCCTTCCCTCAGGAACGGGATCTTACTCCACACCACCACACCAACAGCCGTCGCCTCCGCCCCGTGCCAGGAGCGGAGGGGCAAAACACTCTGGAAGTGTCCTTACTTCTCAATACAGTGCTAACTTCTCACAACCAAACCAGCTTAACCAAGGGCTTGACACATCCCTGTTCCAACGTCCTCCTCCTTCGTGGCTCGTAGTGTGGATAACAGCAAGGCAGGTGCCTCCACTGCGAGTTGAGACTGTTTCATTACTTGTATAAACTTTCTGCCTCTGCTTCTCCTTTCTTTGAATGATATCCACCGGCATCTTCATCTAGCAAAGGATTTCCAGGGAGAGCCTGTGTCGACCCTGAAGAACTATTTCTTTTTCCAGGACTTCATTACAGCCTTAACATAAAGCACGTGCTCTGCCACTACTCCCAACACGTTCCTGGTGGACAGTTTGGGGTGGTGACCATTTCCTTTTGGGATTACCTGTGATCTTGTTGCCAAACAGCGCCTTTTGCCAAGACAAAAGCTTGGGGTGGAAAACTACCCCAGCTCCTTATTGGTACTAGTCCCAGTGCTAGGAGTCTCATCCTCTCCTCCTATTTTACTTTTTTGCCCTTTGATTTTTTTGTGTGCACTTTTGCAGGATGGTCAGCAACTTGTTTTGGTTTCACTTGGATTTTAACTCCTCGGCTCTTCCTCAGTACCTTTTTTATACCATATCCCACCTTCTGGCCAGAAGATACTGCATGAGGAGCTCTTCAAACTGCCATGGAGAAGGTTGAGCCTGTATTTATTCACACCACAAGACCAGTGGGCAACTTCTCTGACACATTTGTGGTGCTGGATTCACCCTGGGATCATCTAAACCAGCCAACTTTGCCATGCCAGGGCAATGCCGAGGCACGAGGGCTCCACCATCCCGACTGTTATTGTTCAAACCTTCCCTGGCATGGTTTTGACCCACTCCAAGGAGCCCTGGGCTCAGGCACAGCTTGCCCAGTCTTTGACACTGGCCAGGGGCCGTCCCCAATCAGTAGTTTGGATGCAGCTGCTCCATATTGGGGTGGAAGATTTTAGGAGTCAGGATGGGGCCAGCACTACTCAGTTGGCTTCATGTCCAGAATGGATCCTGGAAGTGCTTAATTTCCTGGTAAAGATGTAACTCTGTGCCACAGACCAGGATACAGGATGGGGTGGAGTATGTCATCTTTGATCTGGCATTTTTCTGTTTTCTGCCTGATTCAACAGACAAGTTATTTTTCAGTTCACTTTGTTCCTTTTGCTGAGGTTGTTTTGCAAACAGCGTCACTTTTACGGCTCGGATGTCAACGCATCCATCCCTCCATCCATGTCAGATGGATGGCATGTTTACTGCGACAGTGTTACACATCCATAGGCAGCTAATTTGGAGACAGGAATCATTCAGACCAGACCAAATCAACAATGGAAACACAGGACTTACAAGGTCCCTGCCCATGCCCTTGTCATGCTTTGCCACCCAGCAAGAGGCGTTTTTCATCTGCGGCAAATCCAACCCGAACTGCAGAAAAGGAGCTAATGGTGAATAATTACCAGTGGAAAGTGCAAGTGAGACACCCATTTCAAGTGTAAATATATTATTTTCAGTGTTTGGGATTGGAGCTAATTCTGTGCTTCACCCTGTCCTTTTGTGCGCCTGCCAAAAGTCAGCAGTCATTTGCATGCATTTTTATTTAAAGCTGACTGGATGAAACAGGGCAAAATTAATTCCAAGCTTTAGTGAATGGTCTGCTAAAACCTGGCTCACGAGGGGAGCATCGCTATTGACTTTCAGAGTGCAATCACCCCGTGCTCTTCAGATATATTTTTGTACACACAAGATTCACTTCACAATTTATCCCACCCCTGGCCCCTGCATGTCACACCTGCCACCTGCACACCTGCAGCATGACTAAACCTCCTGAAGAAAATGTGGTCTGAGGTTAGTCCAGCATGATTTCATTGAAGCTCAGAGGTGCTTTGAAAAGGAAAACTTACTACTGTGCATTTGCAAAACCTTTTAGTGCCTGCTTGCTGGGCAGCTTGGGCAGGAGACAATTTGGAAGCTGCCAGAGTCAGCGGAAAATTGTGGAGACAGGCTTTCCTAGGATTTTTCCTTCTTTTACTGGGTTTGCTTTTCTCTGGGTTCTGTTCAGATCGAATGTGGTCCTGCAAAAGAAAACCCACCAGAAAACAAAGACCCAAATAACCGTGACAAAATAAGGTCTATGCCAATCCCCACGGAAGCTGAGGTGGCTGGCGTAGGACGGTAGGGATGATGTGAACTCCGCTGTGGACCCTTTGCTTGCTGGAGCTTGCATGCTGTTCTTTTGGCAGTTGTCTCAAGCCCTGGGGGCTTTGGGGATGGTGCTTTCCCAGGGTTATGATTGCTGGTTTTATTTTTCCTTGGAGCTCAGGTGTATTCTGGTGCAGAGAATCTCAGCCTGGTTTGAACGAGGAGAACTTGAGGCTATCCCAAATAGACGTGGGCAAACCTTTCACTGTGTGCAGAACGCATTTCCAGACCTTTGGGTACCGCTAGAGATTGTTGCAATCCACTTAATTCTCCATGAGCATGTTCAGAATCGCTTCATTGTTCTGTTGTGTTTGAACTTGGGAATAACGGTGTGGTGACTCTTTCCTGTTGAGGTGTGATGTGAAGAAAGGGAGGAGCCTTCCTGCTGTGCTGGAATTTGCCTGTGTTCAACCCTTGTTCCTTACTTGAAGCTCAGACAGTGGAATAATGAGAAAAGTGGGAAAATGGGATGACGGATCGCTGCATATGTTCCATTGGCTCTTCGCTGATGAGGAGGGAGGCAATTGGTGACAATTAAAATAAATCTGCATAAACCATCTGGACCTCAGTGTATATTCAGACATGCACAGAACCAAATTGGAAAGTGATGTTGTTGATAAAATAATGTGGATATCATTTCCTGTTGTATATTAAAAACCTAAAAACCAAATCAAAACCAAGCCCTGCAAACAGAAAAAAATTATTTGAGAGCATAAACCTTCCTGTGCCCTCCCCATTCCTTTGGCACACATGCAGCAAGGCAACTGTTTGAAAGCCAGGCACTTTGTAATCCGTGGAGTTAATTGGATTTGTGCAATGCTGTGTTTGTCAGATGGTCTCTTACAGTGAGCGTGGAAAGTGGCCACGGTCTAAAAGTCATTGCAGATTTTTGGGTGACAGTACTCCTGGGTTTCGACCCCAGCTCTGCCACGAAGTTGCTGTGTAACCTTGGGCAAGTGATTTAACCTTTCTGTGCCTACAGTTTACCCATCTGTACATGGGTATAATAATATTTACCTACCTCACAGGGGTGTTGTGAGGCTTAAGTTAATGCGTGTGAGAGGTGCTGGAAGTGCGCCGTGAAAATTTCCTTCTTGCTGGGTTTGTGCTGTTGTGGGGGATGAGCAGTGAAGGGGTGGGTTACAACATGCAGAAGGAAAACCTGCTGGTGCATGTCTTGAGAAAGTGATTCGAAGTCTTTTCTCTCCCCAAAAGCAAGGAACGGAGAAAATTGTTGTGCACCAACTGAACAGCCTTGCTTTCCTGGTCAAATATAACAGCACTATTTGCAATATTATTTTCTTACACAACAGGTGACCTTTCCCTTTTCCTTGCTGTTTCTGAAAACTTGAAACTAAAGATGACAAAAGTATTTCTGAGCCGAACAGATTACTGATGAATACTTGAATTTCTTTAAAAGTTGCTCTCATCAGCCACGGTTAAATGTGCACTAATCTTTCAATCATCAGCTTCCATCTGAATACAGTGAAAAATTTGCTCACGCTGTTTTGGAATAGCCTGGACCTTATTTGGGAGGCTGGTAATGCTGAGGACTCTTGTAGGCATGGGAAAACTAGTGTCTCAACTGATAAACACATGAAAAAATATCTTTTTTTTCTTTCTGTTTTTGCCTTTTAAGTTCCTTGACTGCCTAAGACAGCACAATAATTGCAGTTTACTTGTTTGTACAGTAGCTTTTTTTTTTGTTTTTTGTTTTTTTTTGTTTTTGAACTGTTTCCTTACATGAAGGGCGAAGGTGGGATGTGAAAGGATAAAATAGACCCAACGCTGCTCCCGCTCAACTCTTCCCGAAGTCCCTGCTTTCCTGGAGAAAAAACCTGTGCCACATCTAGAGAGACCAGACCAGGCTGCCTTCACCGTCCTCCCACAGGCAAAACTTCCCTTGCCACCTGTGGGAGTTTTGGCTGTTGGTTCCATGTCCATCGAGGTGGATCCATCCCTGGTTGAGCCCCAAACCACTCGGGTGAAAGCCGGGATAATTTTCTTTAGAATGAGGGAAGGGATCCAGTTCGTTGCTCCAAATGTCACCACAGGTCAGATGATTCAGAAGGGGAAAAACGTGCTAGAAAGCCTGGGGCTTAGGGGTTTTTTGTGTTTTTATTGTCTAAGTGTCCTGACCATTATATGACGTCTCTTGTGGGAATGCAATGCCAGGCAGGAGTCCCTGCTCCCTTTTAGAGAAGCTTTGTGAAGTCTGCTCACACACTCCTTACTCAGGCAAAACTCCTGGGTTTTGTTATTGGGTCTCCTTTTCTCTCCTGAGTAAGGACTGTGGAGTTTGGTCTGTTTGGGGTCACGGGGGGGTGTTTCGGGTGGCCATTGTCTTCTCTAGCCCAAGACTTGCTTTGCATGAAACAAGAAGGAAGCTCTGTCTTGATCTGCCACGTACCTTCCCTGTCCCTTCTCCTATCCACCATGAGGAGGGAGTTCAAAATCTTCTGGCTACAGGGGCCAGGCTCTTCCACCTGAATTTCCAGGCAGCTGCACATCTTCCTGCTGGGGCAGAGCAAATTTAGAAGCCCCACTCCTGCAGATAGGCCGTCGCTCACCCACATCAGCTTAGGGTCTGCTCCTTCCCCGTCCTTCTCCCCAGCTGTTTCTTTGACCTGTTTTAAGCACTCAGCTAGGTGCTTCTGGGTTCTTTTTACTGCTTCTGTTCCAAAAAAATTTTAAAAAAAAAGATTGAAGTTGGGAAAAAAACAGCAATGTAACTCCTTCGGTGCTATGCTAACTAAACTTTGTTTGACCCAACCAAATGCTGGCCAACAAACAGATATTCCCTCTTTGTCCTAAAAAGCACCACACATCTGTGTCTTGAACAGGGATGGACTGAGAGGGCTAAGAGAGGGCAAGTGTGGTTCTGAAAGCAATTAAAGTCTCACGTGTATCTGGTAGAGCAAAAAGATGTTGGTGCAGACTGCTTTCAAAGCTCGTTGTCGCCCACCTCGTGGAATTAAATAGGATATAGCCTATAGGGTATTGAGGGCATTATATATATATATATATATATTAAAAAAAAAAGACAAAAAGTTCACTTTATTGATAAACCACCCTTTAATTCTCCTGAAGTTGTGCTGTTTAACAGGGAAACCACCTGGCTGTGCTTGCACCCGGTTGTTTTGGTATGACCTGCTTCAGCAGTGAGAGTAAAAAAGCAGGAAGAGAGAGAATTCCTCCTACTGTGTATTAAGCCTGAAGTGATGTGGGTGCCTATGAATTTTCAGGATTAAAGGGACTAATCAACATGTATGTCTGAGTCTATATCCCCAGTCCCGTGGAAATATAGGTGAGCATACATGCCATGTTACTGCAGCAGTATATATGTTTTAATATATATGAACACATTGTGAATTCCAAAGGGCTTTTTTGAGATGAGGAAGGTCATTCCTGGTGAGAGGTGCTAGCAATTTGGGATTTGCAAGTATGGTTGAAATAAACATTCCTTGTAGGGGCTTTTTTTTTTTTTTAATTAAAACACCATCAGAAGCTTAAGGTCCTGAGGAAATGCTGTCCCACCCGATATTCCACTTCTTAAGAAATTTGGAAGCCAAACTCAGAACAAACATGAGGGCCAAATGCAGCGTCAGGATAAATCAGTAGAGCTCCACTGATGGCTAGGTGCCTCCTTACACTATCTATGCTAAAAATAGTAATTTCTACTGGTGTTGGGGAGCCCAAACGGGGCCCTGTTGGTCTTTTTCTTCACCTGTGACAGTAGATTTCATGTTTTGAGCTTGTAGAGTTTGTCAAAACCCAGACAAAACTCAGGCAAAAGCAGGAGTATCTTTCCACGAGGAGCCATCTGAGTGTAGCCTACCCCTGACCTTTATGGGGGCTTTGTAGTCCCTGGCTTTAGCTGAGGAAGAGAAGATTTCTCCTTTCACCAGTATCGGCACTGCAATGAGAACAGCCCTGTCAACACAGGCAGCAAACGGGGCCCTCCTTTGCAGGGACTAAACCCTCCAAATCTGATTTCAAGCCCTTAAAATTCAAATGCCAAATGCCACTTGAAGGGAATGATTATTGTTTTGCCTCCAGATGTCATTCCCGTTCATCAGTCACAAGGACAAGCAGCTCATATTTTCCTTTCTAGCTGTATTTACCAATAAAACTCACTGCCAGTGCCAGAACCTCCTCCCCCCAGCCCCAGCTGAACGCCACCTGCACACCGCCCCCGCCTTTCCTCCCCTTCTTCCCCTTCTAAAAGCAAACACTGTTCCTTCCTAGCTAGGGAAGATCCAGGACAAATGCCAGCTGATTACACCTGCAATCTGTTCGCTTGAGGGGCTGGTTTCAGTTTCTGAGGGCACGCGAGCACACGTGGGGACACACGCCCGCAGGAATTTCAGTAGCCGGAAGCTGAAGCCTCTTGACTTCCACTGAGTGATTCTTGGGGTTGTCCCACGCAGGGCCAGGAGTTGGACTCCCATGATCCTTGTGGGTCCCTTCCAACTCAGGATATTCTGTGATTCTATGAGCTGACACCCTGGAGAAACCAGAGACCAAGTGTTCCCTCAAATTACTTCAGTTTCACACCATTCCTATATAAACTGGTTTTTTTCAATAGTTATTGAAGTCTGGGTATCAGTCAATAAATTCATGATGGATAAGTAGTGGAGAAAGTGGTCTGGTTTGCACTTATCCATAGGCTTCGCAGAACTACTCGAGCAATTAAACAAGCCTTAAATTGGATGTAATTGCGGTTATTTGGAGGAGAGCTGTGATGTGTGTTTTCTGAAGGAGTGTCTAAGTAGGCATCACAGCCAAATCCCTTTGTCTCCCATCTTTTCTTTGTAGGGAGAGTGAGAGGGAAAAATTTTACTTTGAACATCAAAGTTTTCCATTAGCTACAAAATGTGCCCCCTCCCAAAATGGATCTAAAACTTGAGGGTTTCTTTGTGGAAAATATTTTCCTATCAGAAAAAAATAATGGTTCTGGCTACTGTTTCTGCTCTGCAAACTTTTACCATTCCAGCCTTTTGTTCCAATGAGGAACGGGAATTAGTTTTAAAAGTGTTTTATTTACTCAGGGAAGGACTATTTTACATCTCGGTCTGGTGACTCCTGTCACTGGGCCAAGTTCAGACCATTCCACTAAAGCTGATGTGGCCACCCAGTACGAAACCAGTATGAGATAACAGGTGGGGTGAGGTTCTTGCCTGGTTTTCTGTGCGTTCCTCGTTCCAGGTTAATAGGGATGTTCTTGGGAATCTGACAGAATGCTCCACAGGGGAGTTGTTCCCCTAAAACCAGGATTATCACAGGAAGGCTCTATATTTTGGAGGCTTTGAATGACTTTCTGATTGCAAGGAAATGTCATTCCCGTGGTGTGAATATTTTTGGATTTATTTTGAAAATCATGGTGCTGAAGATCCATGTTCTCTCTCCATCTCTGTCATGGGCTGTTGGTTGGGAAAGCCAAGGGGATTTTAGGGTTGTGTCTGCTGGCAGGTGTAAGATGTTCCCTTAGTGCCACTGGCCTGTTTTCCAGGGCATGGGATATGGGAATGGTCAGTCTGTTGCCACCTCCATCCGTGGATCTCTGCCATGCTTATCCCAGGTGTTGCAATGTGCATTTAAAGATCTTTGTCACTCCTACTTCTTGCAAAGCTCTTCTGACTGAAAGGAATCCTAAAAGTCCATGGAAATCTCTCAAATGAGCTGTCGTCCTAGGAGCGTTTTTGATTAGTGAATTTTGATAGTACTGGAAAATTGGCACAGCCACAGAGAATAGCACAATTTAAATACTTCTATTGCAGAAGTGCCACTTTTCCCATAAACATTGAAATTCGACTAATCACTACTGGAACTCATTCACACTCAAAACCTGGAAAACATCCTTGCACTGGATTCCTCAGATAAACCTTATTCAAGGAAATTCAACAAATTCCCCAATCACTACAAAGTGGTAAAAATAAGCTGTTAGAGCAGGACACCTGGGGGTTTTGGGGTTTTTTGCTCCTCGTTTCATCTGTGACCTGGGAGAGGAAAATGTTCCCTCACAAGGGTGATGGGAGGATTATTTAGACAATGTTGGTGGAGTGCTTCCAGACCTTAACATCAACAGTGCTGTGGGACCATGGTGGTGGTGGGCAGAGCAGGACAAATCAACCATATCACCTTCCCCTTGTCCCCATGTGGCTCAGCACACACAAACAGGCAGGTTGATCTGAAATGTCACAATAAGACTTTGGGAAGTGTTTTTCTCCTTCCCCTGAAATGTCCCATACTCCCTATGGAAAGCATTTGGGGAAATCAGCTGAGAAACCGGGGATTTAGCACAGTCCTGTTGGGTCATGGAGTTGTTGACAGCAGAGATGAAAAGAGCACGTGGGTCATCAGGTGCATTCCCAAGAGTTCATGCCACAGGCATCCCTGTGTCTTATTCTCCCACTTTAAATCCTGTCTGGCTGATTAAATTCCAAAGAAGAATTCTGCTCACCCCAGACCCTCTCAATCAGGTGCATCAGGCAGGAATAATGGCCTAAGCTTTCCTAGTAAAAAGTACATTTTTTGTTAACTAAAGTCAACTGACATGAAACTTAGTCATGCCCATGCCTTGAATTTGCCTTATAAACCAAACTCAGCCCATTCTGAACCCAGGTCCTTCATCTGAAGTTGTCCTTCCAGTGCCATTCTGACCCAGCGTTGCTTGCAGGTGAAGATGCCCATCCATCCCAGTTAGAGTCAAGGATTTTCAGTTCATCTGGAAGAAGTTGGCTCCTTCCTAGGTCACTTCTGCACCTGAGATAGCCTTTCTGAGATTCTACAAAGACTGGGATCCAAATTAGATGCCCAGAAGTCGATCTCAATGACCAAGGAAAACTACAGCAAGTCCTTCTGCAGGCAACTCTGTTTGTCCCCCCACAGTGGTGTCCCAACACCATTCCTGGCTTCTGCCAGCAGGCCACACACACGGTGCTTGGGTGACACGGGGAAGCCACCAACCCCGCTCTGAGCTGGTCAGAAGTGGCTGGGGGCAGTCCTGCCCCTTCTCTATGTCCAGCAAGCAAATTTCCACCAAGCTCGTCGGCGTTGTCCTTGACTTGGCGCGATGCCGCTGACAGCGGGGGCAGGCTGCTTGTCAGTAGCTGTCGGAAGAGTTCGGGATTTTCAGATGGGATGGGCTGACAGGTGTCAACACGATGCAAAACCTGTGCTCTTAACTCGGCACAGAGTGCCTGCGAGTCTCTTGTTTTTCTTTTTCGATCATCAAGCAATGACCTTACGCACGGGGAGCCCGTTGGTGATGGGCAGTGTCTGCTGCAACTTCTTGTTTCGCAGGAGGGCTCTGAGGGGCTCTTCCTCTCCCTTCTACATCTTGGAGGGCAACGTGCTTGAGTGTGAGTTTGTGAGCAGAAGAAACAGAGCAAGGGCCAACACAAAAGTTTAGTGCAGTGGAAATGTTGATTGAGTAAGGACGGAATAAGAAGCACAGGCTAAGACCTCGAAAAACCAGATGGGTGAGGGTTCCATTTCTGCCTCAGCCTGGCAGGACTTCTGTCAACCTATCAAAATTGTTCCCTGTGTCCAGGACAATTTATTCTCTGGGCTCCCAGGGAGTGACAGATTGAGATATTCAGGGCAGGGCTCTACAGAGGGATGAGATCAGACTCGCTGAGTGCCTTCGACTTCCCCTGGTTTAGTGGGAGCTGAAGGCATCCGGCACAACCTGGGAGGCAGCCCATGGCAGGCTGTGCCCTCTTTGTTTCAGATCATTCCTTGAGTCCCCAAAGTTCAATCCTGCTTTTCTTCCATCGGTGCAGGAGTGTTGAACACGGCACAATGAGGCCGTTTGAATTTAGGAAGGCCATTAAAAAGACTCTAAAGTGCTACGTAAGAGCTCGCAAAATCAACATGCCCCTTAAAAGACCAAACTCTGGTCTCAATTTCACCATCAGCCACCCTGCGTAAACCCCAGGTTTTTTCTGGGAAAACCCTGTTTTTTCTGTTATTGGCAAGGCCAGAATTTGGCCTGGCCCCACCTGCCCTCATTAACTCCACCAAGCTCTTTATTTTTGTTGATGATGGCTATGTTAGGGCAGCAACATTTCAACTCTCAAAGCCTCATGGTGCCTTTTCTTGTGGTGCTCACCCTTCACAGGACTTCAGTCAAGGCAACCACTTGCATCCAGCAGCAACGCCAGTACTTTTCCTCTGTATTAGGTGCCAGTGCAGTAACAGACTTTAATGTATACTTATATAAATATAGATAGATAGATATATTGCTATAGTTATAATTATATATATATAATTGAGGTTCTGATGCCGCTGTTTGGGGAATGGACCATTCCTCTGCAGGATTAACACTGCTCGAGTGAAATCAACAGCTCAACGTCCTGTAAAGCGTTACAAACTTGGCAAGGAGCTTCTCTTTCCCATGGGTTTTTGTTTTCCAGCTTCCTTCTCCACGCCCAACTCCCAGAAACGCTCTCAGTGAAAGATGCTGTTTCATACCACAGAAATTTCTCAAAATTTCTCCAAATCTCCCCAGCGGATGCCACGAGGCCACATCTTCCTCCTAACATGGGATGGGGTGGTCTCCCCTTGCCGTGGAAGGAGGATGATGGGGTCGGTGGGGCAGCATCCCAGGGAAGCATCCCAGGGCAGCATCCTTGCCTTTCTTTTGCACCTTGTGGCAAGCGGTGTTATTCCCCCACCCCGAGAAAAACCATCTGCTGTCGAGCTTCTCCATCTCAGCTGCCCCAGCAACTCGGTGCATTTTTTTCCTCTTTGGGATGCTCAGTTTTCTGTGCTGCTCCAAGCAAGCTGCTGCCCCAGCCCTCGCTGGCAGGCAGGAGGGAAGCTGGCAAAGGCTTTGCTCACACAAGCAGTTCTGCCTGACTTCAGGGGGGAGAGGTTTTTTGTCAAAGGACTGCTGGGTTGGGTCAATCATCCCCTTATTGTTACCTTTGAAGTATTGCTGAAACTAGAGAGAGATGATAGAACAGATGTGGAGTGAAGGTATTTTTTTCCTAAAGGGAACAACACCAATAATACTGTAAAAGGTGCTAGAATCAAACCTCATTTTATATACTTTGGTTCTTAGAGATAAAAATAATAAAACACATAGTATTCTTCCTGTGCAGCCTTACTGTAGATTGTTATAACCAACTAATTATCCAAAAGACAAAAAAAAAAAAGTGAAAAGGTTAAAAAAGGAAAAAATGAAGCGATCCTGTATAAAGTGTAACAAACATGACTTTCCTATATAAATGTAAATGATCAGACATATATTAAAATGCACTTGAGACAGGCAGCAAGCATGAAAAGCTTTTGAAGTATCTTTTTTAATGTACAACACCTGTCTTTTTCTGTTTGGCTGGTGCAAGAGGGAATGTGCCAAGTTGCTCTTATTTCCTTTTCATTCCATTTGTGATTTTTGGGAAAAGGACAGAGGGTTGGAAAGAGGGTGGGAGGTTTAGCTGGGACAAAACCCTGGAATGTTCATCTCAATTTTATTTGTTTTGTTTTGTTTCATTGTTAGTTTACAATGTTGGTGGCAGAGTTAGGCCTCACACCCCATTTCTCAAATGCTTTTGAAAGCTTTGCTGCCTGCCCCAGGTGCTGAGTGTAACTCTTACCTCAAGAATGCCTAACTAAAAAAAAAGAAAAAGTCAATTGTTTTTTCCCATCTCTGGAAAATTAATGTAAACAAATAACAACAACAATAGAAAAAAAAAATTTAAAAAAGCAAACAACCAGCAGTGAATGAAGGAATGAAAATTAAAAAGAGAAAGAAGTCAAAGCAGAGGTTTGGTGATCAAACCGAGCCATTCTGGTGCTTTTCCCCTTTTTGTGTTGCTAATGATCAAAATTACATGAGATGGGCTTAGACAAGTCTGTGGTCTTAGGATGTAGCAAAAAATGTATTTAAAAAGAATACAAATTTGCATGGAACAAACTCTGATGGAACCTTTAAAGAATGGCTGTTTCAGTGTCAGATGTTTAATGTTAGCATGTGTGTGTGCTGTAAATACCTTTTCATGTGTGACATGTACAGTTGACTGAGGAAAAAAAAAAGTATGGAACCGAACAAAAAAGAATAATAATCAAATGCTATTTTATCAGATGATGCACTTTTTCACCTTGATGAGAAGCCACTGTTCACAACTATGCAATCTTCCAGTTTCTCTCTCTATCTCCTCCCTCCAACCTCAAATTTCCCAACTATTTTCCATAACCTAAACCGTTTTTTCTTTTGTACAAAGAAACACAAAAAGTTCCAAACTCTGGTTCAAGGTGAGAGTGCTACTGTGACTTTTCTCAAACAATAAGAGCTAACAAACAGACAAACAAAAGGGGTTTGGTTTTGTTTTTAAGAAAAAGGAGGTTCGGACATGACCCTCTTTATGTTCTCTAAGTGAATCGATGTTTTCTACATGTGCCAGGCTTCTGTTGACTGTTTTTTGAGTTTGATTTTCTTCCTTGATTAATTTCTCTCTCTCGGGTTTAAGAAATTTTTTTTATTATTATTTGTTTCCTTATGTATTTTTTTTTTAATTCTGGTTTTGTATTGTAGGTATTGGGGATGTGAAGATGAAGGTGAAATTTGGCTTAACTCCAAGTGTTTTAGTACATGTGTGTGCTATATGTACATAGTTTTCTACATAGAAAATTTTACGCGCTTTTTAACGCACTTTACGACTTGTATGTACAAAGTTGTCTATATAGAAAATGTAGCGAGTGTCCCCTCGAGCCTCAAAGAAGAGCCTTTTGATTCCATGACTTAACAGGAGTTCAGGTGTTTGAGTATCTCACGTGTGTGTGCGTGTGTGTGTGTATTATATACTATATTATATATTAGAGAAATATATAATAGCCTATGTCCACGTGAGGGTGTGTATAATATAGACACACATCCAAACCCATCCAAATAGAGGTTTTGTAGTTCTTTAAGCTGTAATAAATAGCCTGGCTCTACTGGGAAAAATTCCCCCTGTCCTTAGGTGAAAGGTTGAAAATTGCCCCGTTACTCACAGTGAATATTCCTGGGGGGGGGGGGGGGGGGG